>NW_024121266.1:9061535-9261222 GCF_016745375.1 Pimephales promelas | reverse complement strand
TAGTGCGATTCACTCAAAATGAGTCACTTTAAACCGATTCTTAATAGTGAATCAAAAAACATAGTGCAAACCAGTGTTCAATTGACGAAAAAATTACTTTGAGCCGGCCCGGTTAAATGAGACGTTCAAAGGTAATCACAAGCTCACATTATTGTAATTATTATAATTAAACACATTGCTATAATAATTGTTTTTACAAAGAAATACTAATATTTTAATTAATATTAAAAGGAAAATCAAAGCATGATTCCCATTGATAATATGTAAAAATGTATATGTTTTTAATATACAGCAGCATTAAAATGGACAAAAAGTCAATAAATGGTCAAATGAATTAGTGGCGAATCAAATTCGAATAGAATCAATCTCGTCAAGTTGTTTCCAGAAGGGTCGGAGGTCACTGTGGGAAGGTTGGCAAACGCAAACAGAGTTGCCTGAGGTGAGCTGACAAACGAGTGCACGCAACTGAATACTGAACAGCACTCGCCCCGCGGGGAGAGACATGCTGCGTCACGTCAAACCTCAGCAAATATGAGATGAAAAGTGTGTGACGCCGTCGCTCGGGAGGGCAAGATGGAGATAAAGCAGTTCCAGGCAAATCTTCACAATGGGAGATCCCAGCACAGATGTACAAGAGCACAGCTATTAAGAACAGATTATTAAATCACCACAGATGGAAAAGAAAATGCTGATTGCAGGCAAACGCAACATCACTTTGCCAGCGCCCTGAAAGCTCAAATTCATTTTTCACCAGAGTCAAAAAAACAGCGCTAGAGGCGAAGAACGGGACAAGGTTAAAACCCAGCTTTTCCAAATCCTTTTGCCTCACAGATATATTGCAAACTAAACAAATCTAAAGAAGAAACGTCTGGTCAAACATATACAGACTGACTTTAATACCATTATAACACTGTTTTGCCAATGTTCATATGTTACGAAAACGTTATTTCTGATCGTTCTTCTGAATAAAAACTTAATATGTTAACTAAAAAATTATCAATGTATAAATGTACATAATAATTTTTTTTCTTACCTGTAAGAACGTTCGCAACATCCAGTTTTGTTTAAAAAAAAAATTCTTGGTGACGCAAACGTTACGTAAACATTCCATTTTATAATTTTGCTAAAGCTGCACAATTAATGGTTAAAAGATGGTGATCTCGATTCAAACTCTCACGAGATCTTATTCCTAAATGACATCGATTCTCTTGCGTCAATAAAACATTTGACAAAATCACATCGTAACTTTCAGATCCGAATTTGTTGGAACGAATTCCGAAATTCGAATATAATTTGAATATTTACAAACAAAATCAATACTATTCGAATGTTTTTTTTAATATGCAATCTTGACTTTCTCGCCGCCTTGGCTTTCACGCATGTGAAAATGAAATGCATTTGTTTCGTCTGATAAACAATAGTTTTTGAATTGTAACGCAATCGTGCACGTTATCCATGCTGCGTCATCATAACAACACTGGCAAAAATAGCAAATGTTTAACAACGTAAAAACCACCCCACAAAGCACCTGTGAAGCGAAAAACGCAAATATCTCAACGGATTCGGCGAACACAAAGCTCGTTGGAAACTACTAGTGGAAAAGAACGATATAAGTTTCTGAATTTTTGTTTTCGCAGAGATATTAGCCGAAAACCATCGGAAGCGCTTCAACCACATTCAGCACAAATAAAATGTTTATTAGATGTCCCTCTAGTGGACAGATCGTGTAACAACAACCACATGCTATAGTGGCGTAAATATGAATAATACTATGAATTTGAGCATTTAGTAATCTAATATTACTCGAATATTAAATAAGGAATGGAATTCGAATAGTATTATAGAGGAAGATTGACAGCCCTAGTACAAGTATGAAATAGCTTCACAAACAGTTTTTTCAACCACGTATTGTTATTTTTGTGTAACAAATATTCATATTAACACAGAAGAACTGGGGTTAAATGTTTTTCGTTCAGATATAAACGCTGATGTCTACGGCAGCGATCAAAATAGAGTAAATCCCCTTTTGAAAGCAACTTGACGCTTCAAAAAATGATTGTATCATTCCATCGCTACACCAGTAGGTGGCGACAAGTTACTGTTAAAACATGTATGTATCATCGAATCATTCAACAGTCTCGTTCAAAAAAACGAATTTATTCAGTAATGAAACAAGTTTCAAGTAATTGTAACCAATTTCTTATTATTTTAATTTCTACAGTCCTCCTGTTGTGAAAATCCAGTTTTTAATGTTGTTTATGTGGTGTTTTTAAGACAAAGCATGTGTAAATTCATAAGTCGACAGCATTGCTGAGTATTTCCTCCTTAAAACTGCGAGCCCGTTCTCATCCCAAAGCGCCATATAAGACGCTTTTGCAAAAGCGTCCTATATGGCGCTTTGGGATGAGAATGCGTTGAAACTGCTGTGAACCAAAGACAGTTTCAAAACACGGTTTGAAAATCGCTGGTGTTTCTGACGTCACAAACGACCTTGTGACCAATCAGATCAACGTGTTCTAAATTTTCAAAGCTCTAACATTATGGGATTGATGCTATTGAATATTTTCTGGACAGAGTAGCATTTGAAAAATGAAATATCCAAATAAAAAGTTGCAAAAAAGATAAATGAACGTATAAATATTGTAACGTTTTGAGAACATTATTATAGACCAGATAACTTTAAATAAATATTCTTTTAACATTACAGGAAGAACGTTTTGTTAACTGGGTAGTTTGCTCCCTAATCTAGACTTCTAATAATCTGCCATTGGAAGATTAGCCGTTTGTTCCTCTTTTGTACACTGCTTTGGATAAAAAGCATCCGCTAAATGCATAAATGTAAATTATAACCTAAACAAACTAAAATAATCAATCCCAGTCCTGTGTGGATTATCAAACGCTTTCGAAGTAGGTGGTGATAAATGTCTTCATCTGAACTCTGCAAACCACTGCCAGCTGTAATACGCAAATGGAAATAAGTGCATTAACTAATGAAAAAGTATTCAAATGTGATTAAATTCACATCGCTCGTCTGATCAGGCCTAAAGATGTGCATTATCATACGGCTACGCCCCATCCGTCACATCAAGCTAATTTTCGAGTGTAATTGCCTGACGCTTTAATTAATTTTGACTGAAGCGTGTACTATTTTTGCACCGAAAATCTCATGAATTGTTTCTGCCGTGTACTTGCTGACTAAGATTAATAACGCTGAACTTTACAGCAAAGCTTTATGGACATGGGAGACAGACCTGCAGATCAGCAGCAAAAGTTTCCCAATGAGAAAAATGATCCCAGATCAGAGTGAATTATCTGTGCCATAATATCTCCATTATATCAACTAGGCTTATGTTTTATAGTCCTATTTCATTAAAAGCAGATTAGTGCATTATTTTAGAAGACTTGGCTTTAAGCCATATTCATCAATTGAATTCTTCAGGGGTTTTTTATATAGAGCTAGGCTAAACTTTATAACATACTGATTAAATTTCAAGATTTCTAATATATAAATCATAATGTGTATGGTGAGAGAAAAGATGTACATTTTTGATGGCACGTAGAAATGTGCCATCAAATGTGCCTTTAAATATTGACATACCTGAAATGAGATATTGCCTTGATTTAATTGTATTAAAAAATGACATTTGTATTAAAGCAATATGATCATGGATATTATCAACTGAACGAAAAAGGTGCTATATTTATAGCATGGTACTGTGGTAAAAATACTGTGGTAAACGTGACAAGTGTATGTCCAGAAGAGTATGGTGGTCATAATAATGATACCTAGAATATATGGGATGGTAACATGTTATACCATGGAACCAATTTCATACCATGGTACTGAACGGTTTTCATGTGCAACAAAAAAAACTAAGTACAAAAACACACTTAAAGTACTATAGATACTTCAAAGATATAATGGTAGCCTACTACTATAGTAAATGTCCAACAAACATGATACTTTTTTACTACTTTTCTGTCAAAACGAGGCTATATCGATCAAGCTTAGACAAATACATCCTGTATAATATCGATTGCCTTAAGTTTAAATGGAAATTTTAGACTCGATATGACTGAATAAATTAAAGTTTCTCATATTTCTTCTAAGATATTTAGTTCGTATTCTGCATAAAATAAATGATATTTCATCTTTACTCGCATATATGCAGTTCAAAACGCTTTACACATCTAAATCCCCCTCAGATATTTATGATTACAGATTAAAATGACATATAAAATGTAAAAACTCACCTGTATTCTGTTCCATCTAATCTGTGGGAAGAATCGCCTCATCTGCGTCTGGCGCGAAAACTGCGCGTGCACGCTGCCGCTCCAACAGACAGCGCGCGTGCAGGCGCGCGACCTGCTCTTAAAGAACCCGCACGTACCACAGAAACCAATCACAGAGGGATTTCTTTCATTATTATTTATTTACAGAGATTGTCTTGTATCTTGCAGGTTGAATGTGTTACTATTTTATAAACACCCAATCATTAATAAATCATAAACAAATAGAAAAAATAACAAGGATAATTATATTTTTTGTTTTTAAAATAATTAATAAAATAATCTGATTATTTTAAAATATTTTTTTATTATTTAGATTAATAAAATAATAGGAATGAATAAATAACTATATATTATTTTTATAGGCCTATATTAATAAAAATTATTAATTTAACATAAATACGACATATTTCACATAGAGAGATATAGCAGCTTATATATAGAAATGCAATAGGCTATTTGAAATATTTAATACTTTTTATATTTTGTTTTTCTGGCATTGTGACAGTTTTAAACACAAAAAATAATGGGTTTTTTTTCAACATCAAAACTAAAAATCTATTAAGTAAACCTGAATTTATTTAAAGAGTCACCAGCATCAGGGGTTCATGTGAAGTGTCATAAAAAATTATGTTTTGACTGCTCAGAAATAACAACATAACATGTCCCTCTGTGAGCAGTGTGGCCCCCCATCTGTTCATGACAGCATCGCCATCTGTTGCCAACAATAAACCACATCCGCCCAATTACATAACATGGATCTTCCCTAAATTACTCAATTTAAACAAATATGATGCAAACAAAACATAATATATCGAACAAACTGGTTAGAAAAAAAGCATGTGAATTTGTAGCATTAATATTAGGGCTGTGAAAGCATCAAACGCATCCAAGATAAAAGTTTGTTTTTGTGTGTGTACTTGTACTTTGTATAATTATTTTGTATACAAACATGCATTTAAGAAAAATGTGCTATTTATATATAAAATATTTATATATAATATATATAAATTACATATAAATACATTACAGTATTTACATGCAAATATTTCTTAAATATATACAAGCATGTGTGTGTATGTTTATATAAAATAATTATACACAGTACACACACTTTTTAGTTATATTATTCATATATACACAGGCCCCTCCCCCTTCACGAGTGGACACGCCTCTTACTGCTGATTGGCTAAAAGTGTGTTTTGGTGCTGGGTACAATCCAGTTTCTCAAAAATCGCTCAGTGCACCTTTAAAAAATCTATTTTTTCTGGAGATATTCCATGGATATTAAAGGTTCTTCATGCGATGCCAATAACGAACCATTATTTTTAAGAGAGTATGTTGAATTTCCCTCAGGTTTCCACTTTCCAGTCTATTTATTGGGCCTAACCTTTCTATAGGTCTTAACCTTCCAGAACAGAGCGAATCCTCCAAGCGAAGGTGGCGACTCGGCCATCTGTGCTACAACACTCTCTGCCAGCTCTGACTTGTGCCAGTCTATAGTGAGGTGTATTGGCAAGCTCGCGACTAATTTCCCTCAAATCACCTCAGTTTGTCTTAATGTCTTTAATTTTTCTCTAATACCGTAAAAACACAAATTACTCGAGCGCTAATTAACAGTTTCTCATATATCTTCCAAACCTGTCTTGTGAGTTGATTTACTGTGTGTGTGTGTTTTTTTTTCTGAGGAGAGATCTGAATGTTCTTCATTGAAAGTTGCTGACAAGCCAGCTCGGAATTGATTCATTATGCATATGATATTAAAATTTAATTGGGTCAAAGTCCAACCAAAAAACTTTTCAGACATGTAGGCTACCAAGACAATTCCATGGTGTTTTTAACATATACCCAAATCATACTAAAACACACTTGAAATAATATAATAGTGCACTATTTGAGTCGACAGCCATTTGTAGTGGTAAACCATCAAGTGATTTAATCCCATAATGCCCCTCAATAACGGTTTGAATGCACTGTGAGCAAAATATCTGAAATTATTCTGTAAGAGTTAGGCCTATGTGTTGTTGTTTAGGGTAACTCCAAGTTATACGAATTTAATTTTCTTTTTCATAAATTGTATTCACTTAGGCATCATAAATTAAGATATTTTTAATGAAATCTGAGATAGCTACTCTCCATTGACAGTTGCGCAACTACCACTTTCAACTTCAAGCCATTTAAAAGTAATAAAAACATGTGACTCAAGTGGTTTAACCTCAGTGAGAGGAGTTCTTTGTTTGAACAAAAAAATATAAATACCACTTTACTAAATATCAATCGCCACCACGTGTTTCCGCAACATCGCGTCACGGGTTTGGAGCGACAATGCGGATACGACATCATTTTTATTTTTGCGTGAACTATCCCTTTAAAATTATGCCTCGTTAGGTTTCTAAACAGAGTGTGTGTGACGGCCCGTCCCTCGGAGGCAGGCAACACAGCAGCTTGTTGCTCGTTAAAACGAGAAAACGGAGTGTCGGGTCGGGTGAAAGCAGGAGGGCCGGTCGAATCAATAATATCCATAATGAGATCCGAGATCCGTGGGGCGTCATTACCGTGCGGGCTCCTTCTTCCGCGACGAGCGATAAACACACCGCATTAACCTTTACAGGTCTCTCCTCATCCTCAAGATATGTAGCCTACAGTATGGGTTTATTTCTTGGAAAGAAAAGTCATATCTCAGACTGTTGTTTCTAGGCTACAGTTAGATCACACAAGTCTAAAATCAAAAGTCAGTCCGTAACTAAGACTGTCAGCCATATCGTGATGAGGGCTTGACCAGAACATGTTGACAGGAGAAGGGAAGTCTCTCGACGGGTCACTTCTGAGCAGTGTTGAACAATAAGCAGCTCAATCACCTCTTTTTGTTCTTTGTCATTTTATTGTACGCCTACTTAGACATTTGACAGCCTCGCCCTTTGAAAAACAGAAGCTTTTAAGTTTGAAGAGGTCAGCTAACAAAAATATCATCTTAGAATGTTTGGCTAACCTTTAGGTTATGAACACATTATTTGTGAACATTAAAAACATCCAGTTTTTTTTTTTTTTTTTTCTTAAGTAGGATCTTGGTTTAGCCCATGTGAACTAGATGAACATTCATATTATCTTGAAAATGTTATGAAAAAGTTTTTTTTTTCAGTACAGGCCTATTCAAAATTCCAGTTTCTTAAATGTTCTTACATCTTGGTTGTGCAAAAATTTGTCAAATTTGACTTTGACAAAAAAAAAAACAAGGACGTTTCATTAAAACGTTTAGGCAAACATTTAGCAAATATTAATAAAATTATAAGGATGTTCCAAGAAGAACGTTTTCTTTAAACATTACGAGAACATTCATCTAGCCTACAAATTAATTTAAGGTTCATCCAGCCAGTTCTCCAAATAAACTGATCTGATGATCACCTTGCCTGGGTTTATCCAACAACCAGCTGGGATGTACATGATCCCTTTGCAACTTGAACCGTCTATAAACATTATTTAAGAATGTTTTGTCCTAAAATTTACATAACTTTTAAATAACATTAGTGAAAGTTAACTTAGAAAATTATCATGGTTTTACTATACTGGTTAACTGTGATTTTGTAGTAAAAACCATAGAAATGACTAGCATAACTCGTCGAATGACCATCATTCCTCTGCTTTATGGCACGAATGTCATTTCTCGTGGCATTTATACGGCAAAAACAGTTTTTGCGTGTATATGGCACGCGATTTTCGCGTACATATGATACGCACTTTTTTGCGTATAATACGCACGAACTCCCCACCCCCCTCCCCCCTAAACCTAACCCAGGGTTTTTTAGTGCGTACCATATACACGAAAAAAAAAACACTTTTGGCGTATAAATGCCACGAGAAATGACACTCGTGGTATAGATATGCATCTTCATGAGACTGTGTTTGTATTTTTGTGTCCATGGCATATGTTAAGACATTGGCCTAATAGTAGTGAGAGTTTGTTGCCTAACTGGAAATACAACCAACCAAGATGTTGAAGAGAAAACCCAATCTTTATTTTTGCAAATTCGCTCAGGACATCTACATCAAAACACTTCCACAACTGATTGTGGTGTCTTTGAGCTGTATGAAACTGAGTATCAGCTCTGAGCTCGCTGAATTGAGTTGGACTAATGGTCACTCATTTCCCCGTTTCCAGAAGGCCAGCAGGTATCGATCAATATCAGAGACATCCATCAATCCCAATATTCCAATGTGAATGGTTTTATTATGAGCGAAACAGCCAGGCGATAAACACATTATGTCTCTCAATAACCTTGGGAATTGAGTTTTGGAGGATTTATGCGTTGAGACTGGCTCCATCGAATATGCATAGCCTAATATTATAAATATTGCATGAATGCTTAATGGACACAAACAGTCGATCCGCACCTGAATTAACAATATGCTTGGTAGCCTACGAAGTTTGTAATATGTAAATGTTTAATTAGGTTGCTTGCATTACGCAAAAGTTGAACCCATCTATCTTTCAATTTTTGGGTTCCTCGACATCAAACACATTTGCGCCGCCGCCACGACTTGATTTAAAAGCATTAAGGCGTTTTCCCAGTACAGTGAATTAATTAAATGACATTTTCTTCATTATTACCGCCACTCTCTGAGCGCTATAAATAATGAACGAACGATGTCGCTCACGCCGCGAACTCACCTATGGATTTTATTGATTGATTCTATTCAATTACGCTTTTGTCCATGATGAGAGTGACGTGGGCACGGGATCCCTTGGGTTTAAGGGACACGTTAGGATCTCCCGAACAGTTCAGAGCGATTTTAAAAATTGCAGCTGATCTTTAATTAGCAGAAATAACCTGGGAGGCTAAAATTAGAGAGGGTTATAAATAAAAAGAGAGGGCGGATTTTAATATTTTTGTCTGGGTTTTAAATTTCCTCTGGCTTGCGTTCCCCCCTCCTCTTCTCCGTCTTGTTATCTATCATGCGATATGACTTTAATATGCTTTACGGCAGATTTAAGCTCATTTATCATATAGAGCAGGACCTTGCAGATTTCATAGGCCAGTAGCGATGCTCATCTCGGGCTGCAGCGACTCTAATGCGAATATTTGTCCCAACAGACGCGCCGTTGCGCGATCCGTCAGCCTATTCATTAACAGAGGCGCGCGAACACATCCACAAACTCATATCCATAAAGTCCTGATGACATTTAGGCCTCACATGTGAGCAGAGAGCAATGCAATGAATACACTTTTTAGTTGACTTTACTTAATTGTAAATTAATTGCAATAGTGTATTGCGGCTTAGCAGTCAAGCTATGCTTTTTTTAAAGTGCTTATTAGTTCTAACACATCGCTAACATGTTTGTTTCAACAAGTTTTTTTAGCTCATTGCTAGCATTTTTTGTTATGTTGCTAGCATGATTTAGTATGGTGTTAACATATATAGCACAATGCTGACATTTTAAGATGATGCTAGCATGCTTACAGCAATATTTATCACATTGCTAGTATGTTCCAACATGGTGCTAGCATGATTTATCACATTGCAAGCTTGTTTCTATAAATATTTAGCCATATTGCAACATTTTCTAGAATGATTTAACAAATTGGTAGCTTGTTTTAACACGTTGCTAGCATGATTTAGCATGTTGCTAACATGTTTCTAGCATGGCTTAACATAATTGCCAGCATGGTTTGGCAATTTTTAGGCATTTTTAATGTATTGCTAGCATGATTTAGCACATTTTTGCCATGTGGCTAGATGGATAGAAAGGTAGGTTGACATGTTGATATATGGATAGATAGATAGATATTTCAATGAAAACATCTTCATTCTCTTTTCATCTTCTCAGTGATCCCGTACATGTCGATAAACACTTGCTCGTTCAATTAGCACATCTTGATTTAATGTAACCTGGAGACTCGTCATAAAAATAACGTCAATTATTATAGCCGGGTAACAGCCAAGAGAGACTCTTCTGTAACTGGTTGCCCAACCTCCGGCCTTCTGATTTACACCCATAGATTAGCTGTCTTTCCACAGAGCAAACAAACGCCTGAGAGGGCGTGAGGAACTGCCCTGGGGGTGGATGGGAAGATATATATAGGCCTGTACTGGGCATGCTCACATCTACACCCACTTCCCACAAGGTTTGCCACCCCATTAGGCTTGTTTTCCAGACACTCGAGCCTAATTTCCCGTCTCTTGTTGATTTCTTGGACCAGGCTTTTCCTGGAGTTGTCTAATCCAATCTCAGAGTTCCTCAGGGATTTTCAGAACAGGCTACACAAAATGCTCACACACCACCCATAGTAGCTAACTTTAACTTTAAACTACTTTAAATTGAGTTTATGAAACTTCATTTCAGCTATCTACTTTTTAACTAGTAGCTAAGTAAACGTTGTTGTTTTTTTAAACGTTCGTTCTTGGTTATGCAAACATTCCATTCCATCATTCTTTAAACATCATGGAGATGATTTCTAAACATTTTGAAATAAGTAGTAACATTTAAATAATGTCAAACAAACTTTCCATGAACGATGAGTAATGTTATTGTGCTAACGTTTTAAGAACATTCTTTAAAACGATCAATATTTCACTTCGGTAATTTTTTTTTTTACAATGCTAGCATGTTTTAACATGTTGCTATCATGATTTAGTATGGTGTTAACATGTATCTAGCATTATTTCGAACATTGACGTTTTAACGTTTTCGCTAGTATGATTTAGCACGTTGCTAGCATGTTTACATCATGAAATAGCATGATTTTACGGAGGCGTATTGCATTCACTTGAAGAAAAAAAATCTACTCTGTTTTTCTGAATTAATGAGTTAATTTTTCATGAGAAAAAAAGTTTTTCTCTGTTTTTCTGAATTAATGAGTTAATTTTTCATGAGAAAATATTTTTTTCTCTGTTTTTCTGAATTAATGAGTTAATTCAGAAAAACAGAGCAAAAAAAAAAATTCCATGAAAAATTAACTCATTAATTCAGAAAAACAGAGAAAAACTTTTTTTCTCATGAAAAATTAACTCATTAATTCAGAAAAACAGAGCAAAAAAAAAATTTCTCATGAAAAATTAACTCGTTAATTCAGAAAAACAGAGCAAAAAAAATTTTCTCATGAAAAATTAACTCATTAATTCAGAAAAACAGAGAAAAAAATTTTTTTCTCATGAAAAATTAACTCATTAATTCAGAAAAACAGAGCAAAAAAAAAAATTCCATGAAAAATTAACTCATTAATTCAGAAAAACAGAGAAAAACTTTTTTTCTCATGAAAAATTAACTCATTAATTCAGAAAAACAGAGCAAAAAAAAATTTCTCATGAAAAATTAACTCGTTAATTCAGAAAAACAGAGCAAAAAAAATTTTCTCATGAAAAATTAACTCATTAATTCAGAAAAACAGAGAAAAATTTTTTTTTCTCATGAAAAATTAACTCATTAATTCAGAAAAACAGAGCAATTTTTTTTTTCTCATGAAAAATTAACTCGTTAATTCAGAAAATTTCGTTAATTTTTTTTCTTCAAGTGAATGCAATACGCCTCCGTATGATTTAGTATGTTGGTAGTATTTTTCTAGAATTATCACATTGCAAGAATGTTCCTAGCTTGATTTGGCTCATTTCTAACACATTTTAGCATGTTGCTAACACGATTAACTTGCTAGCATGATTTAACACACTGAATAAATAATTATTTTATAATTACTAAATAATTAAGTTAAACGTCGATTTTCGATGTTGAAATCTCTAGCCAACCTGTGAAAATCGCAGATGCCAGCGAAGCAAGTTCTAGAAGATGAACATCCACATTTAAAGTGAAAATCACTACTGATTTGAGATCGCTGGTGTTTCTGACATCACAAACTACCTAGTAACCAATCAGATCAACGTGTGATCATCAACTGAGTGGAGTGAATGGAGGCGGGGCTCATTTGCATATTCATAGAACCGCATATGCTAAATGAGGCAAGGGTGTCGAGTTACATTCAAGCTGTTTTAAGGCATGAAGACACCTTTTTTTTAAGGAAAAAAACGTTTAAATATGTAATTTTGGTGATCAAAGATGAGTTTGAGGGATACAATTATTGACACAGGGGGGCTTTAAGAAATCAAAAAACCTTTCTAAGTCAAAGTTCCTACATTTTATGATAATAAATCTTGCCTGGCAAACATTTCCCTGGATAAGCGAGTATGTACCGAAGACACTATCTGCAATCGTCTTGAGGAAGTGTTCCCATGCTGACGACAGTTTCGACAACCTAAGAAGTTGTTTGTGTGGTTTCAAAGCTGAGCTTGAATTTACACCAGCAGGAATCGCCCCCAGTCTAAATCCCTGACAGAACCCAGTCGTCCTCCGCATTAAACTCGTGACAAATTGCCTTCCTGAAAGCCACTAACAGGAGAACCGCAGGCAGAGGACCTACTGATCAATAGAAACCGGATTTGCCATTGTTTTCGTCCTTCAAAACACATCCATAGATCCTCATAAAGAATCTGCCGCTGGGATGGGGCGATCGTTCATTTCATTTCATTTCAAGCGAGGATACGCCAACGCAGCCCTAGACGACCCCCTCATGAGGAGATTGTATGCTGATCCACAGTGAAAACTGTTGAGAAACCCGTCGATTTGCAGATAATTTGTTGTCTTTGAGTAATCGCAGGCCTCCTTGACCTTTGACCTTCCATAAATAAACTTAAATCAGACCAATTGCTTGGTAAAGTACCAATAAGACGCATGCATTTGCATGCCATCGAAAGCAATTATTTGCTTTCAGCAGCATGCAAAAACACTCACCCAGAAGCCTAAAGGTCTAATAAATGAGCACTGGAGGGGTCTCATTAGCAAGCCGCTAACTGAATGCTAATGCTTACATTTGCATATGTAAATGAGCGCACTTGTGCGTTTGCGGGCGTATGATCCTGACAGGACTGACATTGGGTTTGTTTGGAACGTGTGCCGCAATACAACCAGAGCACACTGCGTGAACACTGTATCCCACAATGCAGTGCGCACTGTCCGCTTGACCTTACAAAAGGGAAATGTTTGTACGGATAAAAATATAAATTTTGCTGGTCCAATCAAATATTATGTCAAAAATAAGTTGAAAACACGTTCATTTGTCGTCCTTGAAATGGCATGACGCAGTATCCATACTACATACCTAAAGAGTAGTATAGTAGTACGCAATCTAAACAAACAGGCAAATAAAATATATTTTATTAGAATACTCGTGTTCATACTCAACTCATAATGAATCTTATGTTCTGATGTGGATATTGTATATTTTCTGTAGGCTTGACGGGTCAGAATATACTATCCGTCTGCAGTTGTAGGAAAACTTTAGGACAAGTGCACACCTCAGCGGTCTCCTCGAGCAAAGGAGATCCATCATGAAGCAGATGCGCTTGTCACACTGTGAATGAATGGATGAACGAATAGGAAAACCTGGTTATCGGGCTTCCTCCATGTTTCCAGAGCCCTGGCAATAAATCTGACCGAGTCAAAACGGCGCGCCCACGTTCACGGACGTTGGCGAGAATCAACCCACAGAAACCAGGAGAACAATTCTCTGAAACGCATTACATAACAGCATTTTCTCACTCTAAATAGCTAAATACCGCCAGCTACATTAGCTGCTAAAGTGAATTAGCAGTGTATTCTAGTCCAATGTATGCTTAGGTAACAGCTTAGCGTTAGCATAAACATACCTTTGTCAAACTACAAGCTACTTGATTAACAGTAAGTTTAATTTGAGTCAAGCAAACAGTTAAAAAGTAGTTAGCCACACTTAAAAGTGTCTTACAAAAACGTGCTAACTGTAATAATGCTACAAACAAAAACTAGGCCTAGCTATACCCCAGACAGCAAACTGACATTGAATCAACGTGGAAACGACGTCTCTCATGACATTGAAACAACGTTGATTTTGCTCATCGAATTAACGTTGAACCAACGTCAGACGCGGCATTCTTCAAAGCTAAATGAAAATCGAAAATTGGTTTGCTTTCATAACATTGAAACAACGCATTGATTTCAAGTTGATTTTCCGTTAGTTTTGAAAGAATGACGCGTCTGACGTTGGTTCAACGTTAATTCGATGAGCAAAACAATGTCAGATCAACGTTGTTTCGATGTCATATTTCCACGTTGATTCAATGTCAGTTTGCTATCTGGGTTAGCAGTGTATTCTAGTCCAATGTATGCTTAGGTAACAGCTTTGCGTTAGCATAAACATACCTTTGTCAAACTACAAGCTAATTTGAGTCAAGCAAACAGTTAAAAAGTAGTTAGCCACACTTAAAATTGTCTTACAAAAACGTGCTAACTGTAATAATGCTACAAACAAAAATTAGGCCTAGCTATACGCCATTTCAGTTTGCTATTTTTTTTTGTAGGTAGCGATATACACTTTAATTTCAGCTAGCTGGATTTTAAAAAGTTACACCTTCAGTTAGTTTTTATGACTATAAGTAGCTGTATGACAATAATGACGTCACGCCACTGCGTTGCCATGGCGCGAAATGCAGATGGAGGGCAGGAAGTGATTTTCTATATTTAGGAAGCACTATAACAAACTCAAAATGCTTATGTTTTGCGTCGTTTATGGTTGCTAAAATCGATCAAACCACGAGGAGTTTTTATCGTGTGCCAAAAGTTGTTGTTCATAATGGGGGAAAATACAAGAAATTGACTGGAAAATGCCTTGCAAACCTACGTCTGTGGTGGGGAGGAGCCGAATGGGAAAATGCCCGTGTGTGTGTGTGTGCAGTGATCACTTCGTCAAATGTGAGTTAATACATTATTTATGTGGCTTATAATTATTATTCAGGTGTTTAAATACACTTATGTGGCTGTTTGTGTGACGTACCAGTTTCCGAACTTAGTAAAGTCAAAGCGTGTCTGTAAGACGAGGTATTTGCTGATATCTACAGCCTCGACGGCAGGCAAATTTCTCAATTGAGTCGAAAATCGCTCCTCTTCATAACGTAAGGATCATGTCCAACATATGTTTCGATTTTTAGTTAGCTAGTTTTTATAAGTAGCTATACCTTCATTTCAATTAGCTAGTTTTTGTAAGTAGCTATACACATTTATTCCAGTTAGCAAATTTTTGTAAGTAGCTATACACAGTAATTTCAGCTAGTTTCTATAAGTAGCTATACCTTCATTTCAGTTAGCTAGTTTTTGTAAGTTGCTATACACTTTTTTTTCAGTTAGCAAGTTTTGTAAGTAGCTATACACGTTAATTTCCTTTAGCTAGTTTTTATAAGTAGCTGTACACGTTTATTCCAGTTAGCTAGTTTTTGTAAGTAGTTATACACGTATATTCCAGGTAGCAAATTTTTGTAAGTAGCTACACACGTTTATTTCATTTAGCTAGTTTTTATAAGTAGCTGTACACATTCATTTCATATAGCTAGTTTTTATAAGTAGCTGTACACATTAATTTCATTTAGCTAGTTTTTGTAAGTAGCTATACACATTTATTCCAGTTAGCAAATTTTTGTAAGTAGCTATACACGTTTATTTCATTTAGCTAGTTTTTATAAGTAGCTATACACGTTTATTTCATTTAGCTAGTTTTTATAAGTAGCTGTACACATTCATTTCATTTAGCTAGTTTTTATAAGTAGCTGTACACATTAATTTCATTTAGCTAGTTTTTGTAAGTAGCTATACACATTTATTCCAGTTAGCAAATTTTTGTAAGTAGCTATACACGTTTATTTCATTTAGCTAGTTTTTATAAGTAGCTGTACACATTCATTTCATTTAGCTAGTTTTTATAAGTAGCTGTACACATTAAGTTCATTTAGCTAGTTTTTGTAAGTAGTTATACACATTTATTCCAGTTAGCAAATTTTTGTAAGTAGCTATACACGTTTATTCCAGTTAGCTAGTTTTTATAAGTACCTACACGTTTATTTCAGTTAGCTAGTTTTTGTAAGTATCTGTACACGTTAATTTCAGCTAGTTTCTATAAGTAGCTATACCTTCATTTCAGTTAGCTAGTTTTTGTAAGTTACTATACACTTTTTTTTCAGTTAGCAAGTTTTGTAAGTAGCTACCCAGACAGCAAACTTACATTGAATCAACGTGGAAACGACGTCTCTCATGACATTGAAACAACGTTGATTTTGCTCATCGAATTAACGTTGAACCAACGTCAGACGCGGCATTCTTCAAAGCTAAATGAAAATCGAAAATTGGTTTGCTTTCATAACGTTGAAACAACGCGTTGATTTCAAGTTGATTTTCCGTTAGTTTTGAAAGAATGACGCGTCTGACGTTGGTTCAACGTTAATTCGATGAGCAAAACAATGTCAGATCAACGTTGTTTCGATGTCATATTTCCACGTTGATTCAATGTCAGTTTGCTATCTGGGTATACACGTTAATTTCATTTTGCTAGTTTTTATAAGTAGCTGTACACGTTTATTCCAGTTAGCTAGTTTTTGTAAGTAGCTATACACGTTTATTCCAGTTAGCTAGTTTGTGTAAGTAGCTATACACATTATTTTCAGTTAGGTAGTTTTTGTAAGTAGCTATACACATTATTTTCAGTTAGGTAGTTTTTGTAGTAAGTAGCTATACACGTTTATTCCAGTTTGCTAGTTTTTGTAAGTAGCTATACACATTTATTCCAGTTAGCCAGTTTTTGCAAGTAGCTATACACGTTTATTCCAGTTAGCAATTTTGTAAGTAGCTATACACGTTTATTCCAGTTAGCCAGTTTTTGTAAGTAGTTATACACGTTTATTCCAGTTAGCAATTTTGTAAGTAGCTATACACGTTTATTCCAGTTAGCCAGTTTTTGTAAGTAGTTATACACGTTTATTCCAGTTAGCAATTTTGTAAGTAGCTATACACGTTTATTCCAGTTAGCCAGTTTTTGTAAGTAGTTATACACAATTATTCCAGTTAGCAATTTTTGTAAGTAGCTATACACGTTTATTCCAGTTAGCTAATTTTTGTAAGTAGCTATACACGTTTATTCCCGTTAGCAAATTTTTGTAAATAGCTGTACACGTTTATTCCAGTTAGCTAGTTTTTAAAGTAGCTATACACATTTATTTCAGTTTGCTAGTTTTTGTAAGTAGCTATACACGTTAATTTCATTTAGCTAGTTTTGTAAGTAGCTATACACACACCTGACTGAAATAAATCAACATATCAGCACATCTTTCAAGGTGAGTGGTGAAGCATGGAATAATTTTAATAATATACATTTCATGTTTTTGATTCAAATAATCAAGTTCAACATCAACCAGAAACTCCTTTATATACGATACTCAACATACTGTAATTTTTGTATATATATTTTTAAAGACAAGCTGCTGTTTTAGCCCCACACGAGGCGGAAATTAATAAAAGACTATTTGATGGCTTATTAAACCCGTTGAACTCTTCCAAACTCTTCCGACCTTAAAGATACAGTCTGTAATTGATAAAACTACACAAACTGTCTATCAGGACCAAGTCGTTAATAAATATGCTGCTATGGCGGCCACTGGGTTTCAAGTCGGTGGGGAGGTCAGGTTATCTTCAGATTCAATCCAATATAAATAAAGTACTTTTATTACAATTATTATTAAACATCGTTACTAATAGCTGTGTAGAATGGCACTTGATAACCACTCGACATAATCTTCCAGAACAGTTAGACTGACAGTACACACAAACAAACAAACAAAAACGAGTCTCTCAGTTTTTCAGACTGATGGGGTTTCGGTCCAATGGCGCGAGTCCAACCGTCGGCCATTTTGGCTCAAACTCGAACAACTCTGCGGTTGAGTCAGGGCTCCTGAAAAGGCTCTGGAAGAACCAGGAGGCGGAGTTATGTAAAACAAGTGGATGTGTGTGGCTCCGCCCCCTGGCTAAGCCCCGCCCCCGAGTCCCTCTGTAGACCTGTCTTTACAGGATCTGCTCAGTACTGGATGCGGAGATGTCTAAGAGTCTCCAAGCAGCGTAGGGGTTCAACTCGTCCTGATCTCGACACAACGCCCAAACGTACATCATCCTCAAGACCTTATCCTGGGAAACAGAATGGATGAACTTCATTAACCCGTTCGCACACTCAGCGCTCAACTACTCACACACATTATGTTTAATTTAGGTTTCAGACATTTAAATACACATAAGTACAAGCAAAACAATTAATTTGAGTTTGTAGAAGTGCCAATAATAATCCTTTCCATTATAATTAGACGACACGCTTTATTCATATCAGATACACGACATGAACATCTTGGATGGCGCTGGGCTGAGAAAAATTTTCAGGAAATGTTCATTTTGAGGTGAACTACTCCTTTAAGACTTATGTGGAAAGGGTTAAAGCCGTCGTCTTCAGCGTTTCTAAGCCCACGACTGCCTAAACTAAATGACTCGAGGGCGGCGGAGCGCCATAATTAACTACAAACATCCCTGGTGTGCCGTTTCATTGGGCCGTTTAAGAGATTTATACCCTGCGAACAGCGAGTGAGATCATGGCGTAGGAGCCGTTACTCACCGGGTCTCCCTCCACGACGTCACCCTTCATGTTACGGATGACCATCACCAGCTGAGCCTGGAAGGTGATGATGAGGACGGGGCCTTGCTCCATCATCTTCCCCATCGCCAGCTTCACAGAAAACAAAACGAGAGTTATTTTAAACATTTGTATGTCATAATGGAATCAGATGCTCTCCAGATTACCCGTCCATCAGGACGCTCAGATGGAGTTACTGAGCCTGTAAGATGCAGCAGACGGGTATCATGTGTCTGTTTTCCTTCGGTACTCACGTCAATGTTATCAATGTCCAGGATCTTGGAGTGAAACAGGAGGCCCATGGCTTTGGCTTGCTGGATGGGGTGCGCCAGCTGACTGTACGTCTGAAACCAGAACCAGTGTTAGAGCGTCAAGCTTAAAGGGACAGTTCACCCAAAAATGAGAATTAGTCCATGATTTACTCACACTCAAGTCATCCAAGGTGAATGACATTCTTCTTTCAACACAATCGGAGTTATATTAAAAAACATCCTGGATCGTCTGTTTTGAAGTTCATAAAAGTGTATCTATCAATCATAAAAGTGCATCTGTCCATCATAAATGCACTTTTATGATGGATAGATGCACTTTTATGATGGATGGATGCACTTTTATCATGGATAGATGCACTTTTATGATGGATAGATGCACTTTTATGATGGATAGATGCACTTTTATCATGGATAGATGCACTTTTATGATGGATCGATGCACTTTTATGATGGATAGATGCACTTTTATCATGGATGATGGATAGATGCACTTTTATGATGGATAGATGTACTTTTATGATGGATAGATGTACTTTTATGATGGATAGATGCACTTTTATGATGGATAGATGCACTTTTATGATGGATAGATGTACTTTTATGATGGATAGATGTACTTTTATGATGGATAGATGCACTTTTATGATGGATAGATGCACTTTTATCATGGATAGATGCACTTTTATCATGGATAGATGCACTTTTATCATGGATAGATGCACTTTTATGATGGATAGATGCACTTTTATGATGGATAGATGTACTTTTATGATGGATAGATGCACTTTTATGATGGATAGATGTACTTTTATGATGGATAGATGCACTTTTATGATGGATAGATGCACTTTTATCATGGATGGATGCACTTTTATCATGGATAGATGCACTTTTATCATGGATAGATGCACTTTTATGATGGATAGATGCACTTTTATGATGGATAGATGTACTTTTATGATGGATAGATGCACTTTTATGATGGATAGATGTACTTTTATCATGGATAGATGTACTTTTATGATGGATGGATGCACTTTTATGATGGATAGATGCACTTTTATGATGGATAGATGCACTTTTATCATGGATAGATGCACTTTTATGATGGATAGATGTACTTTTATCATGGATAGATGTACTTTTATGATGGATGGATGCACTTTTATGATGGACAGATGCACTTTTATCATGGACAGATGCACTTTTATGATGAATAGATGCACTTTTATGATGCATAGATGCACTTTTATGATGGATAGATGCACTTTTATAATGGATAGATGCACTTTTATGATGGACAGATGCACTTTTATGATGGATAGATGCACTTTTATGATGGACAGATGCACTTTTATGATGGATAGATGCACTTTTATGATGCATAGATGCACTTTTACAGACTTAAAACAGAAACGGTCATTCAAAGTCATTATAAAGCTTGGAAGATCCAGGACATTTATTAATATAACTCTGATTGTATTCGTCTGAAGGAAGAATGTCATATACGCCTAGGATGAATTGGGTATTGGAGTAAATCATGGGCTAATTCTAATTTCTGGGTGAACTATCCCTTTAACAGTCAAATCACGTCTAGAAAACAGGGTTTCCCGGGACACTCACGGCCTCGTAGCACCAGTCTTTCAGCACGTCCAGTTCTCCCTGGATCATGGCCTACAAACAGAGCGAATGTTCAGCGTGAATGCTCTTTCGATGTTATCGGAGCGATGTACGCTGGGGTTTTTGTCCCTCACCTCTAGGATGTTGGGAATGATGTCTGTCTCGCACAGCTTGAGGAAGGAATCCTTGTCGAAATTCGGATCCACCTTCAGGATCTCAGTCAGAACCTCAGACATCTCGGTTTTAGAGAACAAACCGCCTGAGAAGAGCAGAGGACGGTTATGATGACGGAGATAGATCTATCCATCTATAAAAAAAAGTAATCATAACTGCAGTGGTGTGTTTACCGATGATGTCGGTCATCTTCTCAGTGACGGCGCGGGACGCTCTAACGAAGGCGTTGTCACTCTCATCGTACTTCATCTTCATCTCGAAGAACCCTGCAAGGAGAAAAGCACAGATTCGGCTCAACCCCACGCTGAAACAAACATCACACCACGGTCTGAGCAACACGACCCTCTCCTCTGGACAATCCTTCGATCATGACGGGTGCTCGTTACTCCAACTGATGCCGTGAACTCTTCAATTACACACTCACATCCAGAGCCGCTCAGAACATGCAGCTCTCTGCGCCATCTATTGGTCACTCATGTGCACTGCAGCTCAACTCACTGTTAAAGACCACATTGTTGTCCTTGAAGTCCTTCCACTGCTGATACCACTTTGAGTCCTTGTGAAGCACGACCCCCATCGCCTCCCTTCAGGAGAGAAAGAAAACATCAGAGTTAACACTTCCTGATGATTTACTCCCGCTCATCCAAGATGTTCATGTCTTTCTTTCTTTCAACAACATACATTCTTCTTAAAATAAACATCTGGATTATATTGGACGTACTCGTTGGCCTCGAAGACTCTGTCTTCAGCGCCGGCTGTCTTGGACGAGAAGTCGCTCCTCTTCCTCAGTCTGCTGGGCGGCCGGTACGGGCCGCTCTGTCCCAGGTCACCGATCTCCTTCTTCACGCTCTCCACACCCTGAACACAGCGAGACCAAGAGACGTGAGCCCAAACTATCCATAGATTCAGAACAGGGTGTGTTTCATCCACTTTCACAGCATAGAAACTCATTGCTTATGATATAAACAGCATTTCTCTTGATTTGACGGCTAGAGATGGACCGATGTATCGGCCAATAATCGTTATCGGCCGATTAAAGCTATTGTTTTCACTCTCGGCTGATTGTTTTTAATCATTTAATCCTGTCAATCATTCTTGTGTTGAATTTAGGGCAAGTTAACGCAAAAATAACACTTTGAAACAGTTATAACAGGCTTTATTTGAGCCTCTGGATCACCCGTAGTTACAGCCAGGGTTGCCAGATCTGCAGTTTTCCCACATTAAACATTATTGTAGTGTCTCCCGTCCAATAATCACAAAGCTTGTCTCTGTTACTTCTGATAAGAAACCTCAGCTTTTAAAATTCGACATTTTATCACAAAATTCACACAATAAATGGCGTTTTGACGCTCTTAAATGTGGCGCTTCAGTTCACTTTAATACGAGTTATATCTAGAAAAACACATGAACATCAGAAGGTATGTTGAACGACACAGTAAAACTAGGGATGCACGATATATCGGCCACATTATCGGTATCGGCCGATATATGATCATTTTTAATGTTGCTGTTATCGGCCCAACTAGAACATTTAGCCGATATCTAAAAGCCGATAATGTATTATTTCCTTTAGATGTGCACTGTTCAACGTGATGCTTTTAAATTGCTTGAAATACGATTGAAATCACTTTAAAAAAGGAAAATCAAGTTAAATTGCAAAAGTCTGTCATATCGGCTACACGACATCATAGAACATCATAATTGTGTTTGTATCTTGGCTTTTAATGAGGAAATCCGACTCTCAAAAATTGTCTAAAAACGTGGATTTAGATTTATCGGCCGATATATCGGTTATCGGCTTTCAAATATAAAGAATTATCGGTTATCGGTATCGGCCAAAATTGTCATATCGGTGCATCCCCAAGTAAAACTTACTGAAATCTGCATCACGTCTCATGTAATCGACCACGGAAAGACGTCAATAAAACAGAGCTTGAGAACAATATCACGCAATGTTGCGTTTACCTCAGGAGAGTTATTTGGCGTTCAGTGTGTTAGTTCGCTATAAAACACCACAGAAGAGCTTATTTACTGCTAATTATTAGGTCTGGGCAACGATTAATCGCATCCAAAATAAAAGTTTGTGTTTACATAATATATGTGTGTGTAGTGCGTATAATTATTTTATACATATGCATGCATGTTATTAATATATCAAATACTTATATTTATGTATAATATTAACCCTTGTGCTGCGTTAGATTTTTAACACCGTTGAGTGCATTAAGGACCAAAAATGGCCACATATTAAACATTGCCTAAAATATTATATATTATTATTATTTTCCACTTTTACCAAGTTAAATCTTTAACCGGCATCAGTCCTCATCATAACTACCAAAAATGTATTCAATTTCAGGATTTTAACCCTTTAATTACCAGTTTTGTTTGCGAAACCATCGATTTGTATAAGAGGAAAAAACACAAAAATTCAATTATTTTCAATAAACTAAATGCAAAGAGAAAACTTTAGATTTGGATTATCACAGTCCCACTTTGCAAAAAATTAGAGACCAAAAATGGCCACCTATTAAACATTGCCTATTGCCTAAAATAAGGTGCATTTCCACCCATAGGGAATAAATATGTAGTGACGTCATCTGGTGGAATACACTATATAATGCAAATATAATGCTTTTGCTTCAAAATGAAAGGATGTTTGTGCAAAAATCATGTTTCATGTATTACTGACAGCCTCAGATTTAAACAACGTTTTAATGGGTTTCAATGGGCCATTTTTGGTCTTTATGGTGCTGAGTGTTACTATATGATCTACACAGTGTGTGTTATACATATTTTGCAAAATGGGATCACATTTTTTACATGTATCCAAAAAGTCACAATTTTGCCAAATTTCATACCATTTGCATTAAAACAGCCAAAATGGTCAAAGAAATTAAACTGCAAAAGACCAAAAATGTCCCTAATGCAGCATAAGGGTTAATTATGTATAAATATATATATAAAGTATATACATGCAAATATTTCTTAAATGTTTACATGCATGTGTGTGTATTTATATATACAAAATAGTTATACACACTACACACACATATATTATGTAAACACAAACTTTAATTTCGGATGCGATTAATCGCGATTAATCCCAGCCCTACTAATTATATATGTATGTCTGAATAAATTCATCATGAAAAGTGTTTATGCAAACTATCTTAGTGTAAATATTATATCTGGAAATAAACAGCAGTTAAATATCATATCTCTGTTAATTGTTTGCAGCATTATTTCGAAGAGATTTTGAGATAAACCAAACTATCGGTATCGACCGATATTATTCTGAATCTATCGGTAACGGCGGAGACGTTTAGTATGGTTCATCTCTCCTGACAGAAGTGCAGGACTCGTGGCTGTAGAGACCTGTGAGATGGCCCGAAACGCTCCGCTCTTGCCCAGCTTCTCCCCGCCCTTAGACACCGTCTCTGCCGAATGCTTGGCTGTTTTAGCGGCCTCCTCCATTCCTTCCTTGATCTTCTTCCCGATGTCCGAGCGACCCACCTCTTCCAGGCCCTGAGGAGAGTGCAACATGAACTACAGTAACCCAACACTCATCGCATGACCACTTATGCAAGTCATTGCGTTTTCCACACCAAATGTCATCCTTCGCAGCACATCACATTCGCAATAGTGCAGCGTAAACACTCTGCAGAAACGTAAATGAAAAAACGTCCTCTGATTCCCACACACACCTCCTTCACCGTCTCCGACAGCGTCCCCAGCGTCTTCTTCAACACTTCTGAGGTTTTGACTGTTTCAGACTCGATGGTTTTCTGGAAGACACACACAATCAGCTGTTTTATAACCACGGTCATGTTAATATTAGGGCTGTCATAGGTAATGCACAATCACAAGTTAGATGATCTTAGAAGTCATTGCAACTGTGTTTGTATTATGTGGTAAAAAATTCGTCTATTTGCTGGATATAGACAAAATAAATGTGTTAAACCAGATAAAAAGCTTAATTTCACGATTCATTGCATCATAAAAACACTCATATTACGCACATATTTCCTCCTGGCTTGCTTGAGGGCTTCAGATTCTTCTAGTTTTTTGGCCTCCTCGCGAAACTTCTTGATGTTCTCCTTCATCTCGTTGTTCTTGCCCAGTTCCTGCTTGAGATTGTCCAGAAACTCTCCCAGAAAGCCCTTCCGACCACCGCTGGACATAAACCTGGCCTGCACATCATCACACGCGTCAAAAACACGGTAAACCCCAAACCTACCCTATAAAACCCAATGGCGCGCCACACTCACCTGTGCCGTACTGGCCGCCGGGCCACATATCCTATACGCGTGAGCTCTGTCGTATAGCGCCGCATACTGGCGAGTGACTAGCAATGCAGGACTTCGCCTGACACAAAGCTGAGCACAAAAACATGCATAATAATACAGTCATATCATAATTATGAAGGGAAAACACCAGATAAATGTGTTTAGAGTGTTTAGATCTGATACTGACTTCACTTACAAATATGATATTACACATACATTATTCATAGTCATAAAACTCAGATGGCACTCCAAAGGATACTATGGTATTTTCATGGTATTTATGTTGTAGTATGAGAGTTTATGTTTAAGGGGTATAAACACGATAATGAATACCTGCTTGGTGCTTTTTTTGTGAATTACACATACATAATGTCATTTTAGAAAGTTTTATTAGTTGTGTTATAATATTTAATGCTCCATCAAGGCCAGAATCATGTTTCATCAGCATGACTAGTGAATCATTTTACATTTCTACATTAAACACATGATCGTTCTAGGGTATCAAACGCGCGCTCGCGTTGCTTTAATAGCGAACAGTACGCTAATCGGGACGATATTGATCGCGCTGTTCATAAGCGCTTATTAAAAGGTTTAAATGAGAAACTCACCTGGTAACACTGACACAAGGAGGCCGCCATCTTGGAAGCGCTGCGAGTGACCCGTTTGGCTGCTGACCTTGCGACGTAATTCCGGGGGAGGAGCGACTTCAGGAAGCAGCCAATCAACAGACGCCTGGTTTCTGACGTCTAACTAGGTATATATTTTAATTATATTACATGTAATTTTTATTTCTAAGTTGTTTGAAACATGTCTACGAATTGAGCTTTTTGATGTTGTATTTTTTTTTTTGTACAGGACAATGTTGACTCCAAAAGTACCATGTGCTTCCTTATACAACTTTTCATATTACTTGGAAAATATCACATTCATGTGAAAAAATGGGCTAAAGCTAAGCCAAGCTTTGAACACTTTATGAAAGAGATTAAACTATATGGTAATTCATTAGATAAAATGAAGAACAAAAAAGCAAGAAAGACCTATGAAGTATTTTGTAACTTTAAATTATTATAACTTTACCCCTGGCATGATTTTTCTCCTTTTCTTTTTTTGTTTTCTTTTTTCCTTTTATTTTCTATTTGTTGTGCGCTGTATTGTCATGTAAATCTCTTTGTATATTCTATATTGCAATAAAAAAAAAATACATGTCATTTATATATATATATTAGGGCTGTGCAAAAGTTAATTGCGATTAATCACATCCAAAATAAAAGTCTGTGTTTACATAATATATTTGTGTGTGCTGTATATAATTATTTTGTATATATAAATACACACACATGCATGTATATATTTAAGAAAATGTGTTATTCATATATAAAATATTTATATAATATAGATTATGTATTTATAAATATATACAGAATTTAAGCGCAAATAATTCTTAAATATATACATGCATGCATAGGTATTTATAAATACAAAATAATTATATACAGCGCACACAAATATATTATGTAAACACAGACTTTTATTTTGGATGCGATTAATCGCAATTAACTTTTGCACAGCCCTAATATATATATATATATATATATATATAAATATATATTTTTATTTATATATATATATAAATGCAATGTAATGCCTCAAATAGTCAAGTTAAAATAATTAGTTTTTATTCAGAAATTAAGAAAAAAGCCATCTCAGGCACAGATATACAGAATAGTTTATCATAGTTTGTCATGAGAAAACATAAAGTAAATAATACAACAGTCATATGGTATTAATGATTTTAATTAAAACATGTCTTTACCACACAGTAACACTCCAGACATTTTTGTTTTCAGTTCATTTTTTTGTGTGTGTCGACATTAAAGTTTTAAAAGCAAATCTTTTCTGTGATTAGCAACATACAAATTGTAAAAGCTTAGACTCCGATAATAATTCAAAAACAATAACCTAGTACCATGAACCAACATGTGAAATGCAAATAGCCCTAATTATGAATTAATACAATTAAGTGTGTTTATTTTGCAAACTTCAACAACAGGCCTTATCCGAACCCCGCCCCCAAAAACATATCAGCCAACCGGATGTGAGCATGCAAAACGACTGATAGGAAGAGAGTGTTCTGATTGGCTAAAGCAAGAATTCCGACACAGAGACAAATGAGATTTCTCACTTTAGTTGGAACAAAATCCCTTTAAACTGCAGCTGATTTAAAAGTCACTCATCAGCTGAGTTTTTAACATGATCAATATTCATATTCGAGTTATTCCCGATCATAACATTCTGCGCGTTCTCAATGTGGATGCAGGACGATTGCGGCTGCCATGAGGCATGTTGCTGAAACATTGCTCCATTCAACGGAGTTGGTGCAGAAGGTGCATAAAACGTGCTATTCTGCCGCATTTCGCTTTCTAGTTTCAGTAGCGCTAATTTCGCTTGTTGTAGTTCCGCATTTCTGATGTTCTCCTCGATCAATCTCTTTTGTTCCTCTTGTAGTTTCTTCTTATGCTGGTCGATTAGCCAAACCTTCCTTTGCTTTTCCACGTTGTCCGGGGTGATGGCCCTGGAGGCTTGCGTTCGAACATCTTGTTGCTTTCGTCGAGAGAGAACTTCGTCTTGAGCACCAACGGAATCCTTTCGCGCGACAAACGGTTCTTGCGAGGTAGCAGCGGAATAACAGAGTTCAATTTGTGATGCTTTAGCAGCGAATTCATTATCGCTGAATCGGCGGTGGTCGCGCTGAAGTTGGATTTGAAGTTCTGCGTGAGCAGCAGCAGGGTAAACGCAGAGTTCTCGATGGCGTCTTCAAGACATCCTAACCTCGACCTTCCCGGTTGGGCGAAGTCGTCGGAAAACGTCGCACCAGACGCAGAGGTTATGAGTTCGAGTCTGTCTCGTAGTCTTTGCGCCTCATCCGCGTCTTCAGCTTCGTGGAGGATCACAAAGGCGTAAAATGTTTCTTCTGTGTCGCTTTGGCTCGCTTCTGGAGAGAAAAAACTGTTAGCTTGAATTGGTGCTTTGCAATCGTTAGCATTAGCAGCGTTTAGTCCGGACGAAAATCCAATATTCGGGTTTTGGGATGTCACAAGTTGGGAGCTTCCGGTTTGGTTAACACACTGTGTTGAATTTGTCGCGTGATTGGCTTCTGCTGTCTGTAGTTGGTTGTTTGTGTGAATATTCGTAGTTGGTTGGCGAAGTTGGTCTTGATTGGTTGTACTTTCGCTATTTGTTGGCGTGCGCAAACTCGACGGTTTATTGGACATATTGGATTCTGAAGCAGTCGGTGAGCTAATTTCGAGACTATACGATGAACTGCAGCCCGAACTTAATTGCTGAGTCAACAAATGGCTACCGTTTCGATTAGATACTTCTGTGGACGTCAGTTGGGAAGTAGTAAGTTCGGTGTCGGATTTGTCGATAGCATCAGGACCGCAGACTTGCTTTACTTCCTCCTCGATGTCTAAAGAACTCAAACCAGCCGTTCTGCTCGACACAAGAGCCGCGCGGTACGCTTGATCTCGTAGCGACTCGTCGCACAATCTCTCCTGCACCAAAATAGCGAAAATTCTTGCGATATCCAGTAACGTTTTAGCATCTGTTGCCTTAAAACCGGCAACATGGCCGCCGTTCAAACGTTGTCCGTGCATTTTGAGCATTTCAGCCAAGTAGTTTCCAATGCTGCTGTCGGCGTTAGCTGTTAGCTTAGCATGTGCGTCGCTGTACCGCTTCAGGAAAAACAAGCAGATGGCGTATACCAGCTCCTCGGGCTGTTTGTGGCCGTTCTCGGGCCGTTCACGACCCATTTTGAAGGTGAGGCTAACCCATCGCTCCTGCCCAGCTTGGGAGAGGACCTCAAACGCTTTGGCGAGATTCGCGAATCCTCGGTCCACAAGCTCTACTCCATTTTCTGCCATTGTTCAGACAAGAATGGGCGATCATTCGTGAATATATGCACTCATATGACATGTTCAAGTCATTCCATTCAATTTGAAGTCACGTAGCTTCTGAATGCTGAAAGACAAAGTAAAAGTTGTGTCGATTATCAGTCTATTTCAATATTTCAACATCAATTTTTCACA
Source organism: Pimephales promelas (assembly GCF_016745375.1). The sequence goes on along the minus strand of NW_024121266.1, from coordinate 9,231,979 downwards.
TATTTATTTGAATTCAATTTCAAGCTGTATATTTCATGCACCAAAAGTATTAATTAATGATGTACAATAAAATAAAATATTAAAGATAACTTTATTGGAGTCTGTCCCTTTAAATCCTCGAGCCTGTTATAGCAGGATTGATTCAGTTGTTGTTGGAAGTTTTTTTTATCATTCATTAGCTGGATAAAATCGTTATGAAAGTGATTACGGCTATATTAATTCTGTGTTATGGCTGTTGTGTGGACTCTAAATATTAAGAATGATGTTTTGAACTATGTCTTATCGTTATCTTTAGTGATTGTCCACCTTGATATGAATGGGACTACAAAATAATCCTGTGTTTTAATGACTCATCGAGTCTTTAATGGCTATAGCCGTGACGTTGACAAAATAATTCACAAATAAACACTACACACCCAGGAAACAGGGAACTTTTTCAAAACTTTAGCTAACGAATTTCATTGTTATTACCTGAAACGTTTTAGGTGGACGTTCATACCGTTTTAAACGTTACTACTTCAAAGTAACGTTAACGTTTGTTTTTACATTGAGTTTTTACATTTAAAATGTTAAAACTGAACGCTCACAAAACATTCAGAAATTATGTTTTTTCTGATCATTAACGTTTTTGAACATATTATTTTTTATTTAGCCGGTATTCATAGTATAAATTTTATGATGAAACACAAACACAGTGTGACTTACCTCTGTAATAGTTCTGCGTTAATTCAGAAGCAGGAACTGGCCAACAACAAAACATACACCTTCGCAGAGGAAACAGCGAATCTGTTGAAATTTTTTGATTATAAATCACAAAGACGCTTATTTCCCGGTTGTTGTATTACTATAGCATTATGTTACTGATGGTTTTTGAGACTGAATGTTTTTCTTTTCCCTTTCTCGTGCAATGCGGAAGAAGGTAAACACCGAGTGGACTTTGTAGGGCATCACTTGTTGAAGATGACCAAAAGATGGCAGTAAAAATTACTGGGAAAATTTACACTGCTGGTCTTGAAATAAAACATCTGTTGATCTAGTTCTAGTCTAAGGAACATACTTATCTTATTTAGCATACATTTTAAAATGTGTATGCCTCATAGATTAAAAAAGCCCCTATTTGAAGAAGAGGCTTGTTCTTGTATGTATTTTTTTATGTATTAAGTACTGATTGTGTATCAGCAATGGGGAATAATAATTTAAACCACTTTTAATATCCATATTTGAACAAAAAAAAATAAGTTTATTACGTTAAACGAATCGGCAATTAAATGTTAATTATACATTAATTATAAATAAAAAATTTTTCTTTGAGTATGCTCTTATTATCGAATAGCAAAGCCCTGGGCTACAAAATTGCGCGAGATTACAGCAGAGCCAAGCATGTGGATAACGAGAGCAGGGTTTCGCGCGCTGAGCCTACGCGCGAAAGTGACGTGTAACCCAACCAATCAGCGAGAGCTTCAGAACTCCTCTCCACCAATCAGGAGCGCGCCGTGCCCGCGACAGGAGGGAAAACACGTTGTTGAACACTTTTATTGATTCGAGTCCCAGTTTCTGTGCGTTTCGCGGCAGGATTAAACTGTAACAAAAGTGCAACATTTTCACACTTTTATCACATTCATTGAATTAAAATCACGTCTTCTGTTTCCAAGAAGAAGATTACAGGTAAAGATCTGCATTTAAATCTCTTTCGGTATATATTTAAATGTATTGTCTGTAAAACCAGGCGCACGCGCCTTATTTTGCTGAATTAATAAGTAGAAATTTGCATATTTTCATCGTGTATGTTAATACTTATGTAACCTATAGCTTTTTTTAAATGTTTCTGTCTTTGCATACTTCACTAATTTATTTGTTATCATAGTCAGACCCCGAATGAAGTCTAAATATCCTGTATTGTTGTGGACATATTGGGTTTTGCCATTAAATAAGTCAAAATGCTTCTTATAACGTCTTGTATGCTGAAATAAGTAACCACAACAAACCAAAACAAAGACAGGAAAGTGTTTGTGAACGTCTAACTCGAGTGACTAAGTTAGCTAATGCAGGGCTGAAGAATGGGGTAACGTAACCGATGCATTAACCAATTTTATACCATTATAAATGATAAATGTGTAATAATTAGACACACATTGTGTAATTCTTAGTTTAGGTTTGACATTTAGGGGTCTGTTTTTGATACAAGACCACCCACGTCATGGCCAACACACAACCCCTCATTATTTAAATGAACTCGATTCCCACTAACTTATATAATTCCTCTTTAAACGGATCGATTTCTGCAAATAAACAATTATAGCTTTACTTGTTTATGACGTTTCTGTATCATTCCAACTTCCTGTTTTGTTTTTAAGTCGACAAATAAAGATGTTCTTTCACCCGATGCAGTTCTTTGAGTGACAGTTAGGGGGCGTTTCCACCATTTCCGCCAACAACAGGCGAGGTTTGATGTCAACAAGCTTTTCTAAAGCTGTTATTCACGCTTGCACACCCATTTTAAATTGAATCTGGAAAGGTACCATGGTATTACCATGTTTTTTTAGGGCATGCATCACGGTAATACCATGTTTTTGGACATTTACCATGGTAAAACCATTTTTGGGGCATTTACTGTGGTAGTACCATGGTTTTTGAGCAATTGTTTTGGTAATTCCATGTTTTTGTGGCATCTACCATGGTAATACCATAATTTTGGGGGAATGTACTTTGGTAATACCTTGTTTTTTTGGCCATTTACCATGGTTATACCATGTTTCTCCATTGGTAGTCTTTGAGATATCTTTAAAATACCATGAATAGTAAATGTAATCATTCAGTATTATAATATATGCGTAGTCTGGTTTAAAAAAATAAAATTATAAATGGGAAAACTTGTGGAAAATATTGGTGAAATGGTGTGAGAAATGCTCATAAATCAAAGTAGGTTGGGTCTTACCTTTCAATGGCCTCACTTTACCAAGCTAGCGCCTTTTTTATAAGTGTAACAGGACTCTAAATTAAGTCTTAAAGAAATGTAGATGGTTTCAGCCGAACGAGAAAAAAGCTGCGGTGTTGCTCACGTCACTGTGAAACGAACACCTTTTTCCTGCTCGTTTGAAGCTCCTGGCTTCGGGCCATTGTGTGAACTATAAAAAGGAAGGTGTGGAAACAATCTCACTTTATGATGTCACTTGTCCCAGGTTTGCCGCCATGTGGATCCAGGTGCGCACTATGGATGGCAAGGACACCCATCGGGTCGACTCCCTGTCCAAGCTCACCAAAGTGGACGAGCTGCGTGTGAAGATCACCGAACTCTTCAGCGTCGAACCCGATCGGCAACGACTCTTTTACAGGGGCAAACAGGTGACGTTAGCTGTTTTACTTCCATAATGTGACGAATTTGCTTAAATCAAAGTCATTTTCAGAAATCATATTAATTATTTATCATAATTAGACCCGATTGTAAGGTTGAATTCCCTTTGAGGAACTTTCGTTTTCGTGTGGCTTGGTTTTATCCGTCAAATTCAATGGATGGTGAAAAAATTATCCATTATTTTGTGTGTACTTAAACGCATTCACAAGAGCGAATGTGTAAAACTTGTTAAACCACATTTTATTCACGCAAGTAAAACAAATTTACGGTGATTGCGCATGAAATAATTTTGGCGCAAATTGTCGCGTTCATTAAGCAAACCAAAGTAAAAAAAAAAATGACTTGAATCTACAGTAAACGTTTCGTATCTTTAGGTTAATTCGCTAAATTCGACTCTTGTATGTTTAAATCATTTTTTTTTTCACACTAAGCTCTGAAATCGTTTGTCAAATGTTGAATCTGTCTAAATCGTTCATGTTATGCACATGACGTAGTTTTAACATTGTAATTTAATTCGTCCACTTCTCTTTTGGCTTCGACAGATGGAAGACGGCCACACCCTCTTCGACTATAACGTGGGCTTGAACGACATCGTTCAGCTTCTTGTACGGCAGGCGCTCCCGAAGGACAAAGAGGCCGAACTCTCCGACTCGGACTCCGGCTGCGGATCGGCCCAGAGCGAGTCCGATAAAGGGTCCACGCATGGCGAGAGCGACGGCCAGAGCGCCGGGACCTCAGTCCAGACCGACACACCGGACCTCGTCGACCCGGGCTTTGGGTTTTACAAGGTGAGATTGGCGGGAAAATCAGCTTTTGTCGTTTTTTGTCACAAAGGGCTGTTGCTTTTGCGAAAAACGTGGATTTTTGAGACATAAGTGTTCATAGAATCGATTTTCCAAGTCTAAAGACGTTTCCATTTTCAATACCAAATATCGTGAACTTTACGGACTTGCATTGAAGTAATAGCGAATATTTAAAAACACATTTTTGGTAAAATAAAAAAAAAAGGCTGTTAAAATCAATTCCCTATTTTCATTTTCGAAACTTGTGTTGGTTGGTCCGATCGATTGTGCAATAGGTATTTGAACGTAAAGTCAAAGTCATTCTCGCGCAAATTGTTGCATGCGATAATCAAATCAAATTTGATAATTGTTGATTCCTCTATAAATGTCTCGTTGGCCATCTCGCAACGTTTGTCTTCTGTATATTTAAATGTATGATCTACAAACAGAATTATTTTAATTGCGTAACGACAAAATGTTATTTTTATTAACTTACAGTTAATGTTTCATTTTAAATTTATTAAATATTTACTTTTTTTCCCATTAGTCTCTAAAATTGTCTGATTCGTGTGAATCGGTCAAAGTGTTCGTAAAAACGCAAACGCGTGATGTTTGTAAAATCACTAAAATCACGCAAGTTGTATCATTCGTTTAACGGAACGAATTTGCTTTAATTCCTCATGAAACCTTTCAAGTCTTGTTATTGGTTCCAATGAATTTGTTTTACTTTCTGTCGGATGTTGGAAACTTAATATTTGAACACTTTTTTTTCTTTCTTTTTCTCTCAGATAAACGAATTTGTAGACGCTCGAGACTTGAACATGGGCGCCTGGTTCGAGGCGCAGATCGTCAACGTGACCAAAATGGCGAAGACTTCAGGAGAAGACGGAGAAACTGATGGGGAAGAGGACATCATTTACCATGTCAAATATGAAGAGTGAGTCTCAAAGTAATTGACAATGACAGCTAAAATAAAAATGATTATTTTGCAGTGGATTCAAATTACAAATCCAACAACTGATTCACTTTCGGAAGTCGTTTTTAGCTTAATCGTTTTTTTTTCAAAAAATATTTGGTTATTCAGCATCATTATGGCCAATAAGGTTGAATTGAAACTTTGCATAAGTGTTTGACTCTTTTCCAAACAGGAAGCAATAGTCTACAATTTGTTTTCCCTCCAATTCTACCAGATTCGTGCACCTGTTAACATCACGTTTCAGTCCTTCCTTTCATCTGTCTTAAACTGTTGATCAAAGGCCGTGTGTTGAGGCGAATGCTAATGTGCTCTGTGCAGTTACCCTGAGAACGGCGTGGTGCAGCTGCGCGGGACAGACGTGCGTCCGCGGGCGCGAACCGTGTACCAGTGGCACCAGCTGGAGCCGGGCATGATCGTGATGGTCAACTACAACCCGGACGATCCCAAAGAGCGCGGCTACTGGTACGACGCCGAGATCCAGAGGAAGAGGGAGACGCGCACCCAGCGCGAGGTGTACGGCAAGATCCTGCTCGGGTAGGACACGCTTTAGCCTTTCTGAAGCCAAGCTTTTGGTCAATGCTCAGTTTGTGCGCTGCAAAAACCAAACAAATTTGCTTTGATTGCGTATGAAACAATTTGTCGGCACAAATTGTCACATTCATTGAGCAAATAATATTTTTTTTTTAGTTAATTACCACGGTTCTACTATATAAATGACTTGCTGGCTGCTTTTTTCGTTTATTAATTTTATTTGTTCATTATAAATGAATAATGATTTAAAGTTATTTGTGTAAGTTTTTTATTTTTAATCATTGAACTCATGTTTTTTGTTTTTTATTTAAGGCTATTTAAAAATGATTAAGTTTTTGGTTGCACTAGGCTCTAAAATTGTTTGTAAAATGTCAAATTTCTGTAAATTGTTCGTTAATGCAAAAAAAAAAATCGTGTAATTGTTGGTTTGTTCGTTCTTTTAATATATACATGTATATGTGCGTATATTTATTTATTTGAATGTTAGCTACAAACTTAAGGACTTTAATTTCTATAATGAACAGTTAATTATAAACTAAATTGCATAATAACAGTTAATTATATGTAGTATTACAATTATTAAATATATTTAAAACAATTTTTGTTGCTTCAGACTCTAAATTGATTCGTAAAATTGATTTCGTAAATTGTTTGTAAAGTGCATAAATTCATATTACACATTTGTTGTGCAAAAATAGTTTTATGAACAATTGTTTTCAGAAAAAAATACATGAATTGCTTGTGAAATTATTTTTTTGCTCGTTTAATAAGCAAATAACAATTTATTCCACTGTAAACTTCTTGCTTTGTTGGTTTGCTCACGAAATTCCTCTTAAATTAAAAGTATTTTAATTTATTTAATAAAGTTTATTAAGCAATTATATAGACTGAGTTACACTAAGTTCTAAAATAATTTGTAAATCTCTCATAAACTGTTCAAATTCATTCTCGCGCAAGAACAAATTTGTAAAATCACTTTTTGCGCAAACCGTTGCATTCATTTAGCAGAACAAATTTGCGTTAATTTCTCATGAAACCATTCTCACGCAAAAAGTCGCTTTCAAAAAGCAAGTAAAACATTAGTAAATTATTTGAGTTGGTGTAAACTTGTCATTTCACTATAAATGTCTTGATGGTTTGGTCACAAAGTTTGTCCGCAATTCCTACAGGGAAGCCGGTGATTCTCTCAACGACTGTCGCATCATGTTCGTGACTGAAATCTACAAGATTGAAGAGCCGGGAAGTTCGGATGGTCCCGGAGCCTCTTCCGACAGCCCTCTCAAGAGTGAGTCTGGCTTTAGCGCTGCGCCAAACCTATGCTTTCATATTAGCATACTCGTACAATTCAGTCTGTACGGGCGCAAATGATAAAGGAAAACTCCGGCGCAAAATGGACTTTTGGTCTAATAACAAATTGGTACGGATTCGACCGTTCTCTGGGATTTGTTTTCATCATAATCGAATGTAAAGAGTTTTATGTCTAAAAACTGTTTAGCTTATAACGCCAGTAAATAGGGCATGGCGTAAGTCAAAAGAAATCGCTAGTTAAAGGGGCGGTGAGTTTCATGTATTCAGAGTTGGTTACAGTGTTAAAGAGTAATTCTCATGCTAAACTTGGCCAAAGTTAACACACCTTCCAGACGCTCTCAACGATTATTTAGCTCCGCCCACACGGCACGCCTCCACCCGCTCGTTTTTTTCCGACTCTGTACAGCCTGGCTTACTTTTATAGATATAATAAAACTAAAGACTTTTTGGAGAAATGAAGGATGCAATACTACTCTATATGTACTCAAGATTAACACGAGATTACGCCTTTAATACCACTAACAAGGCTAAAAATAGCCCCACACTAACTCGCTAGCATACTTAGCACGGCGTTCGTCTGGTCGAGACTGTTCTTCAAGATGGGTCCTGCCTGTATACGCGAAGTGGTCTTTATAAAATATCCTCTTATTAAACGGTCTGGACACTTAAAGTTCTCAATGCTTCGGTTTGCATGTAGAGACGGTGTTAGTGTGGGGCTATTTTGAGCCTTGTTAGGGGGATTAACTAGCGATTTCTTTACTTATTCCATGCCCTATATACTAGCTTTATAAGCTAAACGGTTTAGACCAAAGGTTCATTTTTCGCAGAGTTGTCGTTTTTAAAGGGTTAGTTCACCCATATAAGAGTATAAAGGAAGTCATATGCACCTAGAATGGCGAATAATTCACCGTTATTGGTGAACTAACCCTTTAATGTGTCTCTTTTTTGTCTAATCAGGGTCAAACGGACCCGAATGCAAGGTGTGCAAAGACGACCTGAAGAAGAACTGCCGCGTGTGCAACTGTCACGTGTGTGGCGTGAAGCAGGACCCCGACAAACAGCTGCTGTGCGACGAGTGCGACATGGCGTTTCACATCTACTGCCTGAACCCGCCGCTCACCAAAATCCCCACCGACGAGGACTGGTGAATGAGTTTACCGGCACTAACTGCACATCACACACACAAATATAGTCCATTCCACTATAGTATTGTTTGAATCAAGGATTTCGATTCTGCTTATGTCTGACGTTTTCCTGTGGTTTAAAAACACCATAGAAAACTAGCCGAGCTAATATACATTTCAAGCATCATTAAAGACAAGTACATTTTATTAGCAATCGCAGCTAATAGATTGAAATAAACAGTTAAAGATCTTCGGGTATTAAGGTACACTGCACTTTGTACTTTAAATATACTTACAGAAGTTATTGAGTCAAGAACGAGTGAATTTTCTCTCTCGTTGTTTGATTAGAGTTATTATAGAGACAGCAGCAGGAATATTAGCGCTGTCGCTTTAAGAGTTACCCAGTATAGAATGGCTTAAATGGTTTAGTCATATTGAAATGCTCACAGAAGAATCGTAATTTAGATTTTATAACAAATGACCTCAAATATTCGATTCCCGACCCTAACTATACATGTGTTTCTTCTCGCAGGTATTGTCCAGAATGCCGCAACGACGCCAGCGAGGTGGTTCTGGCTGGAGAGAAGCTGAAGGAAAGCAAGAAGAAGGCCAAGATGGCGTCTGCGAGCTCTTCCAGTCAGAGGGACTGGGGGAAGGTGCGTTTCAGCCCGGCAAGCTTGCGAGTAGAGTCGTTCAGATGATGTGTTAATGAGATGGTGTTTTGTTTTGTAGGGTATGGCGTGTGTCGGCCGCACCAAACAGTGCACCATTGTTCCCTCTAACCATCACGGGCCGGTTCCTGGAGTTCCAGTGGGAACGCTGTGGAAGTTTAGAGTGCAGGTGGGCGTCTCTCATAGATGGATATTTAATGTTTAGGCCTCTTTTGTGGACAATCAACCAAAGAAAATCTTGGTCGACTAGTTCAGAATAGTTCATATCTCACAATTCTAACTTTATAACTTGCAATTGTGAGAAGTCGCAATTACCTTTTATAGTTTTGGTTTTTCGCGAGCTAACTATGACATTAATGCGATTATTCACGAGTTAACTGACATTAATGCGATTAATCGCGAGCTAACTATGGCATTAATGCGATTAATCGCGAGCTAACTATGGCATTAATGCGATTAATCGCGAGTTAACTATGGCATTAATGTGATTAATCGCGAGTTAACTATGACATTAATGCGATTAATCGCGAGTTAACTATGACATTAATGTGATTAATCGTGAGTTAACTATGGCATTAATGTGATTAATCGCGAGTTAACTATGACATTAATGCGATTAATCGCGAGTTAACATGACACAAATGTGATTAATCGCGAGTTAACATGACACAAATGTGATTAATCGTGAGTTAACTATGACATTAATGCGATTAATCGCGAATTAACTATGACATAAATGTGATTAATCGTGAGTTAACTATGGCATAAATGCGATTAATCGCGAGCTAACGATGACTTTAATGTGATTAATCGTGAGTTAACTATAACATAAATGTGATTAATCGTGAGTTAATTATGACTTTAATGTGATTAATCGTGAGTTAACTATGACATAAATGTGATTAAACGTGAGTTAACCATGGCGTAAATGTGATTAATCGTGAGTTTACTATGACATCAATGTGATTAATCGCGAGTTAACTATGACATTACTGTGATTAATCGTGCGTTAACTATGGCAATGCGATTAATCGTGAGTTAATTATGGCATTAATGCGATTAATCGCGAGTTAACTGACATAAATGTGATTCATCGTGAGATAACTATGACATTAATGTGATTAATCGTGAGTTAACTATGACATAAATGTGATTAATCGTGAGTTAACGATGACATTAATGTGATTAATCGCGAGTTAACTATGACATAATGTGATTAATTGTGATGAAATACTTTAATCGTTTGACGGCACTAATTAAAACACATCATACTCTGTGTGCAAGGTTTTGAATTTTTAGGATGACAAAAAATGAATTTGCAAGGACTTCTTCACTCCCTGGCGGATGGATCCATGAATATTAAATGTGATGTTTTTGTTGGTCAGGTGAGTGAATCCGGCGTCCACAGGCCTCACGTCGCTGGGATTCACGGCAGGAGTAACGACGGCGCTTACTCTCTGGTGCTCGCCGGAGGCTACGAAGATGACGTGGTACGTCTCCGAACACTCGCTCCGAACCATCCTTCAGGTACTCCTCTACTTCCTCCGTTTACCTGTGACGCTTTCCTCATTTCAGGACGACGGCAACGAGTTCACGTACACGGGCTCCGGGGGTCGCGACCTCTCAGGGAACAAGAGGACGGCAGAGCAGTCCTGCGATCAGAAGCTCACCAACATGAACAGGTCAGAAAGTCGGATCTAATGTTAACGTGTCTTGCAACCATTTGGCCTTAATTCATATGAGCCGAAAAGGTTATATCTATATATGAACATAATTGTTCTTGCAGGGCTCTGGCTCTGAACTGTAACGCGGCGGTCAACGAGAAGGAAGGCGCGGAGGCTAAAGACTGGAAAGCTGGGAAGCCCGTGAGAGTCGTGCGCAGCTCCAAGGGACGCAAACACAGCAAATTCAGTCCTGAAGACGGAAACCGATACGACGGCATTTACAAGGTGAGCATTTACGAGTGATTCTATTCATCTGTATTTAGTTTATCCTTTTATTGATTGTGTATTTAGGCAAGTTCATTTATATTGCACATTTCAAACACAATGGTAATTCAAAATGCTTTACATAGAAGAAATTAAAATAATCAAAACATTTAAGAATAATTAACACAGTTTAGAATACAAAATATTTATTTATTTTCGTACATTCACAGGCGTGTATATTTTATTTAGGATTTATATTTCTTGATTGATTCATTCCCAGGCCATTTATGTCATTATTTATTTATTCCTATATAATTATTTATTCTTTTAGTTTTATTCAATCATTCCCAGGACTGTGTATGTATTTTTTTTTTTTTTTTAAATAATTTAAGTGTATTTTTATTTATTTATTCATTCATTCACAGGCCTGTATTTAATTTCCTCCTTTTCTTGGCTTTTATTTTATGCATTTATATTTATTTATTCATTCTTTTGCCATTCCAATCCTATTTTTACTTTTTTCAGGAATTTATTTATTCATTCACACTCACTAACATATATACATATATATAATTATTTGTATTGTTTGTTTTTCTATTCATTGACAGTCCTGTATTTATTTATTTATTGATTAATTTATTTTGTTATTCCTGTGTTATTTTTTTTTTCTTTTTGGTAATTATATTTACTGGCAGGACTGTGTATTTATTGATGTAATTTTAGTAAAATATGTCTTCATTCATAGGCCTATATTTAATTTCCTTCCCTTCTTCTTCCTTTTTTGCCTTTCTTTCATTCATTTATTCCTTTCATGCAGTTATTCATTCATTGAATAAAAAAAAATCATATATGTTTTTTTTCTTTCCCCCCCCCCTCTATTTACTTCCATTAATTAATTCCCAGGCCCGTATATGTTCATTCAGTTATTTATATTTAATTAGGTGGTGAAGTACTGGCCAGAGAAGGGCAAGTCCGGCTTCCTCGTTTGGAGATACCTGCTAAAACGAAATGATGACGAACCGGCGCCGTGGACCCGCGAGGGCAAAGAGCGCATAAAGAAACTGGGGCTCACCATGCAGGTCACGTCACGTTTCACCCCAAATCACACTCCTGTTTGTATTTCTTGGTTAAATTCATCCATTAACCCTGGTTCTCTCGTGCTGCAGTATCCTGAGGGTTATCTGGAAGCCGTGGCTGCCAAAGAAAAGGAGAAGGAGAACAAAAACGAAGAGGAAGTTGAAGAAACGCCCACTAAGGGGAAGAGAAAGAGGAAATCCCAGACCGGTAGGTGAAAATGTCCCACATATCTCCCGATATAAGTCTTGATCTTGTGGGTGTTCGTGAGAAACATGTTGAAATACCACAATACTTAAATTATTTAGCAGTGATATTATCAGGCTTTTCGGTTTACAGTGAAGTAAGCTAATTTCCTGCACAGAATATGATGGGATTATAATATAATAATGCAATGTGTAACGATAAAATTTGCAGTGGCTTCATAAACTAATGTACACCTGATATACATTTCTTTGTTCATTTTCTAGAACTAGAGTTAATGTTTTTATGTATTTAATGCCGCCATGAACTCGACATCCCACCTCGTAAATACGAACTTTCCAAGAGGACTTGAACGCACCAATTTACCAGGCCTGAATATCCATGTTTACGTCTAACATCCTCTTTTCCCCGATCGTAGTTGACGAGAAGAGTTCTCCGGCCAAAGGCACGCCTAAGAAGATGAAGGTGGAGGCGTACAAACTGAGCAAAGAGCAGAAGGCCTTGATCAAGGACGATGAGCTGAACAAGAAGTTTTGGGACGAAGCCATGCAGTCTCTCAGCCTCGGACCTGTACGTATTCATTATTTAGCCATGCACAACCTGTCATGTGAAGGGATATATGACATTCAGATGAATAAAATCGGAGTTATATAAAAAAAATGTCCTGGCTCTTTCCATAATGGCAGTGAATGGGTTTTTGGAAGTCCTTCAAAGTGCATCCATCCATGATAAAAGTGCATCCGTCTATCATAAAAGTGCCATTATAAAGCTTGGAAGAGCCAGGACATGATTGTATTCGTCTGAAAGAAGAATGTCATATACACCTAGGATTATTTTAGGGCGAATAAATCATGGGCTAATTTTAATTTTTCGGTAAACTGTCCCTTTAAGATACTGGGAGGATTATTGTGAGTTTAATATCTTGTATATTCATACATATTTATCTTCATATCGCACTGTAGCGCTTCCTAAATAAAGTGGAGGAGATCTTCCTGTGTATCTGCTGCCAAGAGGTCGTCTATCAGCCCATCACCACAGAATGCCAACACAACGTCTGCCGGGTGAGACACCGACGCCACTTGATTTATTTACAGTAATTTAATTCAAAAAGTGAAACTTGTATAATGCTTGCATTCATTCCTCACAGACTGATGTATTTCAAGTGTTCATTCCTTTTAATTTTGATGATTATAACTTCCAAAATCAGTATCTCAGAAAATTAGAATATAGCGAAAAGGTTCAATATTGAAGACACCTGATGCCACAGTCACACTTATTTTAAAAACAAACACTTGAAATTACATCAGCGTGATAAAACTACAGTAAATGACAGAAATATTTGAGAAAACGATATTTAAAGTGAAATTTAATTCTCATGTGCCGTTGAATAACACGGGGAGGTGGGGTTTATGACTATACTAGGACCAACCACCGGGGGGCGATCGATATGCTTTGACTTCACTTTTCAGGGCTTGTGCGGCATACTTGGTCCAAACACATTACTGAAATAAACTTTTTGATGATATTCTAATTATATGACCAGCACTTGTATATGTGTGTGTTTATCTCGCTTAAAGGAGTAGTTCACTTTTGAAAACTTTTGCTGATAATTTACTCACCCCCATGTCATCCAAGATGTCCATGTCTTTCTTTCCTCAGTCGAAAAGAAATTAAGGTTTTTGATAAACATTCCAGGATTTTTCTCCATATAATGGACTTCAATGGGAACCGGATGGTTCAAGGTCCAAAAGACAGTTAATAACAGTTTCAGATGCAGCTTCAAATGTCTTTAAACGACACCAGACGATGAATAAGGGTCTTATCATGCGAAACGATCGGTTATTTCAAAACTTATTCCAAAAATGTAACTTTTCTAAGGACAAATGCTAGCCTTGCTCTATTCTCTGAGGCGCGTTTGTAACGTCACGTAATACGGAATTACGTTCAAAAGGTCACGGGCGACGTAGCTGGAAGTACAGAATCAAAATCGTCCGACATCGTTGTTTTTCCTTTTAATTCCTTTTTTTGTAAACGGCGTTTGAGTTAGTTTGCATGTTCAACCTATGCGTTCAACTTGTAAACACTGACTCTGTACTTCCGGCTACGTCGCCCGTGACCTTTTGAACGTAATTACGTAATACGTGACGTTGCAAACGCGCCTCACAGAATATAGCAAGGCTAGCATTTGTCCTTAGAAAAGTTACATTTTTGGAATAAGTTTTGAAATAACCGATCGTTTCGCATGATAAGACCCTTATTCATCGTCTGATCGTTTAAAGACATTTGAAGCTGCATCTGAAACTGTTATTAACTGTCTTTTGGACCTTGAACCATCCGGTTCCCATTGAAGTCCATTATATGGAGAAAAATCCTGGAATGTTTTCATCAAAAACCTTAATTTCTTTTCGACTGAGGAAAGAAAGACATGGACATCTTGGATGACATGGGGGTGAGTAAATTATCAGCAAAAGTTTTTTCAAAAGTGAACTACTCCTTTAAGTGTGAGGCCAATTGCATTTTTTTTTTTTTTTAATTAAGATAAAATCAACAAATTTGCTAGATTTACTTCTGTCATTTCCCTTTTTTGACAGCAAATTAAATTAGAAAAAAAAGCTGGCAACTTTTAGGGTTTATAGCAGGATTCGAAACTCAAAGCCTAATCACTTGCTCAATTATTTGTGCATTTTTTTTATTTATTTTTTATTTTTTTAAAGCCTGACACGATTTTCTTTTCTTCACAGGAGTGCCTTCAGAGATCTTTCAAAGCCGAGGTCTACACCTGTCCGGCTTGCCGACACGACCTGGGCAAGAACTACCAAATGACGGTGAACAAACCTCTCCAAGCCATCCTCACTCAGCTCTTCCCCGGATACAGCAGCGGCCGGTGTTGACGCGACAATTCCACGAACGAAAAATGGATTTCGTTTTTTTAATATATTTAACAAATGCATCAGGTTGTAGGATTGATCGAAACGCCTCCGCCTACTTGATCTGGCCCTGTTTTGTGATCTGCCTCTGTCTATCCACTAAACTCGCACCGTTACTAAGATATTCTTCGTATTTACGAGGAAATGTGATTCTAGTTGTGTTTTATAGCTATAGACACTTCTTGTACCCTAAACCAGCACAATGACCTGTAGCTATGCACAATTACGATGTTCCTTAAACACCTTTTCACTGTAATTTGTCATTACAATGATTTGTATCAAAAGCACCAGCAATAAGAACTTGTTAAAACGAGCCCGTCGGGATTGATCGAAACGTCTCCGCCTTCTTGATTTAGCCGGTTCATGATCTGCCTCTGTCTATCCACTAAACCTCAGACCATTATTTGTATATTCTTCGTAATCCAGAGCTTCGGATTTACGAGGAAATGCGTTTCTAGCTATCTAGTTGTGTTTTTAGCTATAGATGCTTCCTGTACTCATAAACTGCACAATGAACTGTAGCTATGCACAATTACGATGTTCCTTAAACACCTTTTCACTGTATTTTGTCTTTACAATTTGTATCAGAAGCACCAGCCATAGTAACTTGTTGAAAACGAGGCCATCAAGTGCGTTTGACGTTTTTATTGTTCCATTTTTAAAAATCAATTTTAATAAATTAGCTATGCATTGTGACGTTTGCGATTTGTTAATCTAAAACTTTTTTTTTCGAATGGTTTCGTAATTTTTTTTGACGTTAACAACCCTTTGAATGAATTCTATTAAGATCTGCGAGTGCGCAAAAACAATGTTTGTTAATTAATTTCGCAAGCAGTAACGATGATTTGTACGAAAGCGCTGGTTCTAGAATCCCGGTAAAACAAATCAGTGCGTTTCATGTTTTTCACTGTGCAATCATTAGCACTAAAATTATTAAATTAGCAATGCATTGTGTTATTTGCTATGCTAATCGCGAACTTTTTTTGCCTGCAATATTTTGTCACTTGTGATTTTTAATGCTATTACGATCTTAAGAGCTTTATTAGCGCACAAAAACAAATTCAATGTTCGTTAATCATCGTTACTGTTTGCGGAAAATGATTTGTACGAAAGTGCTGGTTCTAGAATCCCTTTAAACTGATCCCGCAAGATCAGTGTTTGTTTGTTTTTACTGTACCATCGTTAGCGTTAAATACATTTAAATTAACTAATTAACTGCCTGCAGTATTTCGTAATTTGAGACATTAACAAGTCCTCATACGAATGACCGTCAAGTCTAAGTTGCCGTAGCTTAACTAGCGCACAAATACCAATACGATGTTCGTTAATTTTTCGCAAACGGTAACAATTTTTTGATTGAAAGTAATGTTTAAAAAACCACAGCTTTACTAGCGCACAAAAACAAATACGATGTTCGTTAATTAATTTCATACGCAGTAGTGAGAATTTGTATGAAAGTGCTGGTTCTAGAATCCCTTTTTATTGTACAATTGTTACCAGTAAATACGTTTAAATTAACTAATTAACTTTTTGGCCTGTGGTATTTCGTAATTTGAGACGTTAACAAGACTTTGTACAAATGCTATTCAGATTTAGTCTAAGTTGGCGTAGCTTTACTAGCACACAAATGCCAATACGATGTTCGTTAATTTTTCTCAAGCAGTAACGATGATTTGAACGGCTCTAGAATCCCGTTAAAACTTTCCTGTTTAAACAACCCATTGTATGAATGCTGTTAAGAGCCGTAGTTTAAGTTGCTCTAGCTTTACTAGCGCACAAACGTTTTTTTTTTTTTTTTTTTTGGCTTTATTAAAAAAAACTAAATCAATCTACTGCCATTATTGGTAACTTGATAAATTTATTCAAAAAATTGATTCATTTTAACCTAATATTAATTAATTTACGTAAAAAACTGAACTTTCTCCATTTTGTTAAGTGACTAATTAATACGCTCTGACAAATAATGGATACTATCCCTCTTTTCCGTTTCATTTATTTGCTTTTAGCTGTTTAACTGCTGTATGTGCTTTACAAATTGAGTTGGGTTTTTTTTGTTGTTGTTTTTTTTTACTAATTTCTGCCGTTATGCAAACAGTGGTCATGCGCGTAAAACCGTTCCGCGATCTACGGTCCGGATCCGTTTTTAAGCGCACCTAGTCTATCTTGACTTTTCGAAGGTTTTCGAGGTTAATCCGTGAACTGTTTTCCGCACAAACCTTGACAGTTTCTCATTCAGGAAGTATTTAAATATATCGTCTTTTTCGCCTATTGATGTTCTTTGCTTGTAAGAGGTATTATAGCATTTGCTAAATAAATGACTGAGGCTACGGATAATTTTTTTTTTCTTAGTTATACCTCAACTATTTCTAATATTTGCGTAGACTGGAGCTGTATATTCTAAAAATTTGAAATTGTATATTTTTAGCACTTGTATTTAGCTATTTTATGTAGTGGTTGGTGCATAGATATTTTTTTTGCACTGGGATGAGTGCTATATTTTTCAATAAACTGTATTGAACTTTTATATAAACCCACTGTGTGTAAGAGCTCTTTTCCTAATAAAACGCTGCTGTGTGTGTGTAATGCATTCCAGTCACTCATAGATGTTTGTGTGGTCATTACCTTAATGTTTTGCCAGCAATAATGACACTAAATACATCGTTAAAGGTGAAATGAGAGTTGAATCGTGCACCTCTTTGGTATAAAACTAAATTTTTTGAGTTTTCAACCTATTTGTATTGAGTAATAACAAAGAGCACAAGTTAAGTCTTGGCAAAGAACCTGAAACCACTTTCTTGTAATCCTAAAGCCTTTTTTTTGTGTGAAACAAGCTGTTCTAATGAATGAACGAATGAGTGAGGTATTTATATAGCACTTTCATGTGTACTACTGTACACCCAAAGCGCTTCTTAATGTAATCTGTTATTTGTGTATAAATATTCTATATTTGTGTCTAAATGCTCGATTTGAACATATTTCCGATGGTTTTCGTCGAGTTTTTCTTCTATTTGTAACGTAATGTGCTCAAAACATGCTTGAAATGGGAAGAACGTGATGTATATGGGACATTAAACGTATTAAATATGTCATACCGGAAGACACTGTTAGTTCGTTATTTCGTGAGGTACGTGTTTTCCGTGTTAGTAGAACGCACAAACACAAAACAATAGGCCGGTTGTGCCATCAATCAAACACGCCAGCCAATGGGCGACTACGCGATACGGCTCTCCGGCCAATCACAGCACACGTTGCGCTGCAGTGGGCGGAGCCGCGGCCCAGCGCTGCTGTAACACTATCGAGCCTTTCGAATCGACAAAACGGACAGAATCGAAAAGAAAACAGCGAAAAAAGAGCAAGAAACGAGCCCGAGCAGGAGGTAAAGCGATAGATACCGTTGATGTAATGGTTTCGGGTCGAACCCACGGGCATTGGATGAGTTTTTATTGTTATTTTAGATGCTACAGAGCAGCTGTGTTGATAAGCTTGTCAAACCAGCAGCATAAACGATACTAACGAGAAATATGACCACACTAAAGCTTTTGCTCGTAAATACAGGCGTAAGTTTATTCCATAGGTCACAGTATGTGATGTATATGCACGGGTTTAATAGTTTAGGTGTGAATTTTCAATGCATTTTGCTCTAGTAGCCATGATGAATTTTGCTACACAAAGGCCATTTAAACCCCCTCCATAGCTAATGCTGTTTGAACTTGAGCTGGGATGAACACTGTCTATTTTACATTGATATCGTGTCTAATAAAGCATAGTAAGCGAATATTATAAAATAATTGGTATGTATTTGAGCTGAGATACATTTTGCATAACGTACATTTATTGATTATTTGTTGAATGCATGCAAATGGTAGCACAGATCGTAGGGTGATTAATGCATGTAACGTTTGTTTTTATTTCAATGCATAGGTAATATTTATGCTAATACATATAGTCCATAATATGGTTTTTAAAATGAGCAATGGAAATCATTTAACATTTAGATGCAAAATCATTAAATATATAAATAAATAACATACTAAATGCTGTACATTCAGTGAAAGGCAAAGAAAGCAGTGATAGATGCATGTTATTTACTGAGTTTTGTACGATGTTATTGATTTAGTTCAGTTATGCATGACATTCTCTGTTGTAAAAATCAGCGATGGCTTGAATATTAATATCTAAACAAAGTCACTGTTAAATAAAGCTGTCTACTTGCTTGGAATGAAGTTAATATTTATTTCATGCATGCATAATCTTGTGAAGTCGTTAAAATATAATACAATATAAGATGGTGATTTAAATTAAAGTAGTATCTGTCTGGCTGTGACAAGCAAAGGGAAGCTTTCTAGCTATTATTGATAATATTATAAGTTAGTCATAAATATTTCTATTTAAATCAAGCTTCCTGTTAAACTCACTGTCTTGTGCATAAGAAAACATCATGCAAAGCTTCATGCTTGTCAGGCTGTTTTATAATGTTAGCTATTTGAGTTTAGTTAACTTTTTTATGTTCTCATGGTTGGCGACTTGAAAATTGCTGATGAAATGATAATAAAAAGTATAATATAGAATTATTTTTGCATTTGTACTACTACAACACTAAAACTGCATCTTTGTTGTTCAAAATGTGTCTTGAATAATGAGAAGTAATATTTGCATTTGCCAAAACATGCAAATTCAGTGCAGAACAGATTGTAAATGTCTTTGTATTGATGTGTACGTGTTTATTAATTTAAAACCTGTCCACAAAGATCCCGTTTGCCCATATGTTTAATAACTGAGCATGTTTTTCATCGTTTTTGTGGCGGTTTGGCTAATGTTTTGTGTGTTTCTGATGAATGCGACAGGTCTGATATGAGGAAGTAGTCAAGTCTGGTAGTTTCGCTTTGGTAATTGCACTGTTTTGAAACGTTAAGGTTTTTTTATGCTTTTATTTTATGCATTTTGATAATTTTTTTAAGACGTTCATTTACACATGGATTGTGTTGTGTAAATCCGAGTTTGCACTTTAAATTACTTTTTAAGAGGTGACATGCTATAGCCGTAAACTAAAAGTGCTTTAAACAACATTTTTCTATTCTTGAATAATTTATTCATGCAGTTTTATATTAATTAAGAGACTACTGGAATATTTGTACTTTACTGGTTCATTTCAAAAGGCCCTGCGATGTGAGATTAATTATTAAAGATATGAATAGATGAAAGATATAAATAGTAAACCCAAATTATTCCCCACCTACTAACTAGATCTTGAAGAAAACAATGTTTTGAAAACATGTTTTGATAATCAAAACATTGTTTTCTTCCAGAAATTAGGCTATACAAATTTTATAGCCTAATTTCTGGAAGAAAAAATTGATTCATAGATTAGTTTTATTGTTAAGTTTATTATAGTTTGTAAACTCGTTTCTCTCAGTACAGTTTGAATTTAAAAAATCGTTTTTATTTCTTCAAATAAAGTTTTTTGTCACACTAGCTGTTTCCATCACCCTGTTTTTATGCGCATTTTGAAACATCAGAAATTAATGGAAGCTTGTTTCTGCCACTTAATGAAAATTAAACAGTTAATTATCTCACAATTCTGACTTTTTTCTCACAATTGCGTGATATAAATTCAGAATTGCGTGTTATAAAGTCAGAATTGTGAGATATAAAGTCAGAATTGCGAGATATAAATTCAGAATTGCGTGTTATAAAGTCAGAATTGCGAGCTATAAAGTCAGAATTGCAAGGTATAAAGTCAGAATTGCGAGATATAAAGTCAGAATTGCGAGATATAAAGTCAGAATTGCGAGGTATAAAGTCAGAATTGCGAGATATAAAGTAAGGATTGCGAGGTATAAAGTCAGAATTGCGAGGTATAAAGTCAGAATTGTGAGATATAAAGTCAGAATTGCGAGGTATAAAGTCAGAATTGCGAGATATAAAGTCAGAATTGTGAGATATAAAGTCAGAATTGCGAGATATAAAGTCAGAATTGCGAGATATAAAGTCAGAATTGCGAGATATAAAGTCAGAATTGCGAGATATAAAGTCAGAATTGCGAGATATAAAGTCAGAATTGTGAGATATAAAGTCAGAATTGCGTGATATAAAGTCAGAATTGCGAGATATAAAGTCAGAATTGCGTGATATAAAGTAAGGATTGTGTGATATAGTCAGAATTGTGAGGTATAAAGTCAGAATTGCGAGATATAAAGTCAGAATTGCGAGATATAAAGTCAGAATTGTGAGATATAAAGTCAGAATTGCGTGATATAAAGTCAGAATTGTGAGGTATAAAGTCAGAATTGCGAGATATAAAGTCAGAATTGCGAGACAAAGTCAGAATTGTGTGATATAAAGTCAGAATTGCGAGACAAAGTCAGAATTGCGTGATATAAAGTCAGAATTGCGAGACAAAGTCAGAATTGTGTGATATAAAGTCAGAATTGCGAGGTGTAAAGTCAGAATTGCGAGATATAAAGTCAGAATTGCGAGATATAAAGTCAGAATTGCGTGATATAAAGTCAAAATTGCGAGATATAAAGTCAGAATTGCATGATATAAAGTCAGAATTGCGAGATAAAGTCAGAATTGCGTGATATAAAGTCAGAATTGCGAGATAAAGTCAGAATTGCGTGATATAAAGTCAGAATTGCGAGATAAAGTCAGAATTGCGAGATATAAAGTCAGAATTGCGAGGTAAGTCAGAATTGCGAGATATAAAGTCAGAATTGCGAGATATAAAGTCAGAATTGTGAGATATAAAGTCAGAATTGCGAGATATAAAGTCAGAATTGAGAGATATAAAGTCAGAATTGCGAGATATAAAGTCAGAATTGCGTGATAGAAAGTCAGAATTGCGTGATAGAAAGTCAGAATTGCGAGATATAAAGTAAGGATTGCGAGATATAAAGTCAGAATTGTGTGATAGAAAGTCAGAATTGTGTGATATAAAGTCAGAATTGCGAGATATAAAGTCAGAATTGAGAGATATAAAGTCAGAATTGCGAGGTAAGTCAGAATTGCGTGATATAAAGTCAGAATTGCGAGATATAAAGTTAGAATTGCGAGATATAAAGTTAGAATTGCGAGATATAAAGTCAGAATTGCGAGATATAAAGTCAGAATTGTGTGATAGAAAGTCAGAATTGCGAGATATAAAGTCAGAATTGCGTGATATAAAGTCAGAATTGTGAGATATAAAGTCAGAATTGTGAGATATAAAGTCAGAATTGTGAGATATAAAGTCAGAATTGTGAGATATAAAGTCAGAATTGCGTGATATAAAGTCAGAATTGCGAGATATAAAGTCAGAATTGCGAGACAAAGTCAGAATTGTGAGGTATAAAGTCAGAATTGCGAGATATAAAGTCAGAATTGCGAGACAAAGTCAGAATTGTGTGATATAAAGTCAGAATTGTGAGGTATAAAGTCAGAATTGAGAGATATAAAGTCAGAATTGTGAGATATAAAGTCAGAATTGTGAGGTATAAAGTCAGAATTGCGAGGTATAAAGTCAGAATTGCGTGATATAAAGTCAGAAATACATGATATGAAGTCGAAATATCGATAAAATATCGATGTTAGAAAATCAAAAAACTACAGTAAAGTTACCAAACACCAGATATTTTTTCTGATTGAATGAATTGAAGAAAAAAAGGGTTTTGTAGATTAGTTTTATTCTTAAGTTATATGTTTATTGATTTAAGCTCACTTAAATTAATGTAACCTAAAATATTGATTAAGATTTTTTTTTGTTTTTACAGAAAAGAAAAGTTAATCCTCAACCTGATATCATTTCTAATTGACTGATATGTGAGAATAAAATTATAATACATCGATTAATTTATTATTTTTATACTTATAATACATTTTTCAGCTTTTCTCCAAACATTTTAGCTGCTTTGTGTTTCGGAAAGTGCTGTGGTGATTGGATCACACTCAAAAAATAAACGTTTGCCTCTTGTTCAATTTAAGTTTAAGTAACACGATTTTTTTAACTTTTTGTTACAACTTAATTTAGTTGTGTTCAATCAACCTAATATATTTAAAACGTAATTTTTTTAAAAATTGACTTAATTTGTGTGAAAACAAAGTTTGTTCAACAGCTTATTTGTGATCTGTGTATCTCCGTCCGCAGCATCAGCTGACCTGCAGTCATGGACCCGTCTTTACCTCCAGACCCGAACCCCGAGGCCCTCGCAAAACCCGAACCCGCTTTAGACGTGACTCCGCAAGCAGAAACTGCTCCAGATTTACCAGTAGAACCAGTAGACTCCAATCCTCAGCCATGCGAGGAACCGGTTTCAGATCCAGCCCCGGAACCGGCCCCAGACATAAAACCAGAACCATCGGCACCAGAAATCACACCAGAACTACAAATCCCAGAACCACGAATCCCAGAACCCGCTCCTCCTCCAGCGGCGAACTCCTCCTACAAGATCATGACCTTCAGACCCACCATGGAGGAGTTCAAGGACTTTGGAAAGTACATGGCCTACATCGAGACTCAAGGAGCTCATCGTGCGGGTCTGGCGAAGGTACCGATGAAAGATCGTCCGCCTGTTTAATCCCTTAAAATCATCTTTGATCACCAAAATTACTTATTTAAAAAAAAAAAAAACTTGTCTTCTTGCCTTAAAATATCTTGAATGTAACTCGACACCCTTGTCTCATTTAGAATGCGTGGTTCTATGAATATGCAAATGAGCCCCGCCTCCACTCACTCGCAACGATCGCACGTTGATCTGATTGGTTACAAGGTGGTTTGTGACGTCAGAAACACCAGCGATTTCAAAGCGTGTGTTTGAGACTGTCTTTGGTTGACGTTGTGTGTCTTAAAGCGTATTAAAAACACCACATACACACATAAACAACATTAAAAGCTGGAGTTTCATGACAGGGGGACTTTAAGTTTAAAAAGTTTCAGTATGCAAGATGGTTACAGTCAATTAATGCTTTAATTATACTGAATAACAATGAACTACACTTTTTAAAAGTTTTTATTAATCTAGGTTTATGTTAATTTATAAACACGCTATTGATGATTCATGTTCATTTATGTTTAAATAGTTATTTAGTTCTTTAATTTATATAATTTGAAATGTATTCGCATAAGTTATAAATGAACACAAACCTATGAGTTAATGGCCTGAAACATTAATTATTGTAATTGTAATTAATGTTTTAATTATCAATAATTAATCAATAATTAATGTTTTAGGCCATTAATTATTGTAATTTCATGCGTATTTCAGTAAATTGTTGAAAAGTTTTGATGTCTAAAACTGACAATAGCAATAATGATAATTTTTATACAGTTCAATACTAATTTTGTTAATAATTTCTATTATATACCATAATAATGCAACATCATTAAAATAATCAAAAAATCTAGCAATTTACGTATTTTTATATGCTTTTTTTATACGTATCCATGTTGGTCATTAAAAACTGTTTATCGAACAATATTTAAGAGCCTTTACTTCGTTAAATTGTAACTTTTTATCCAACCTATCTTCTCCAAAAATTTAAATGAACGAATGCACCTAAATTATTAATTTTTATTTAATATTTGTTAATTTTTTATTATTATTAATTTATTAATTATTATTACAATTATTAAAATGATTCATTATTGTTAAACATTATTAATTATTAATTTTTAAAATTAGTTATATATATATATATCAGTATTATCTTTATAAAATATTAATAATAAATTAATTAAATTAATAAAAATATATATATATTTATTAAGTATTGTACTTATAAAAATTTATTTATTATATTAGGTTAATGTATTTTCTAACATTTCAAGTTGCATTAATAAACATTAATGTATTATGCACAATTATTATAATGTATAGTGTAAACATTAATACACATTGCCATTGATTTGTTATGAATGGCAATGAACTATATATATATATATATATGTAAATTTACATGAACCTTGATTAATATTTGCTGAATGCATTAATTCATTGGAGAAACACCAAGATTGTCATTTGTCTTCTAAGGACTTGAACAAGCATAATGACTAAATCTAACTGTAGATTTGTTGATTTATTAAAGTACATTAATCTTTTTTATCTTCCTCATCTTCCGACGCTCAGGTTATTCCACCGAAAGGCTGGAAGCCACGGCGCTGCTACGATAGCATTGAAGACATGGTCATTCCCGCTCCCATCATGCAAGTGGTGACCGGCCAATCGGGACTCTTCACTCAATACAACATCCAGAAGAAGTCCATGACGGTCGGGGAATATCGCAAATTGGCCAATAGTAAAAAGTATGGTTTGTTTTATCAGAGTTTTTTTTAAAGTTTTGGCTTATCTGTAAAAAAAAGGGAGTAAAATTGAACTGAAATGCACCGTTTGGCTAGTTAAAAACACGTTTTCATGTGTATTTTGACAAAAAAAAAAACAAACAATTCACCCAAAAATGAAAATTCTGTCAGTAATTTCCCTCCCTCGACCCTGTAAATCTTCAGCACCCAAATTAAGATATTTCTGACGGCAAGTTTCAATCCCGTAGAAGATTTTAAGATTTAAGATGCCTCAAACGAGTGTTTCCCTTCGGTCCTTCATGATTCCCGCAGGTACTGCACCCCTCGACACAAGGACTTTGATGACCTGGAAAGGAAGTATTGGAAAAACCTGACGTTCGTCTCGCCCATTTACGGTGCTGATGTCAGCGGCTCGATCTACGACCCGGTGAGTCAGTCTGTAGCACACACACTCTCCTAAAAACTCTGGTCGACTTTTCTAAAACTAAAAACACAGGTACATCACACTTAAATTTGGCTTAAAATATAAATGGTGTCCAAAATTCAACATGTTACAAGTTTAAAATGTGATTGATCGTTTGCTGACCTTGACTGTAAGTTATATCCCATTTAAAGCCATGTGACTTTTGCACAATACACACAAGGGTGCAAGAAAAGAATAATATAGAAATATTTATGTATAAAAAAGATAACTTTTATTGTTGAAAATATCCATTACGTCTGTGAGGAATAGCTAATGTTTATCAGCGTAGAGCCATTGCAAAATGAAGATATTTGCAATTTTACATAAAAA
Source organism: Pimephales promelas (assembly GCF_016745375.1). The sequence continues at coordinate 9,206,036 of NW_024121266.1, read as the reverse complement.
AAATAAACTGGTATAATAAGGTATTTTTGTGTTTTTATAGCATCATTTTAACGTTGTTAAAAGTAGAAATTGCGAAGCTTGTATTTTTGTTAATATTTTGTTTATTTAAAGTTACTTTTTATGGTATGTTTGTGTGTTTATAGCATCATTTTAAGGTCGTTAAAATTAGAAGTAGAGTCAAATTTAGGTTTTTTTAAAGGTATTTGTAAGAATTTTTTATTTTGTAACATTATTGTAAGGTTTTATTTTTGTTCTGCTTTAAATGTTTTGTTTTTCATCAAATTGTTTTTGACCAATTTTTTTTTTGTTAAAGGTTAGTTAAAAGTAGAAATTGTGAAGCTTGTATTTTTGTCCATAGATCCTTTAACTTGAATGTTTTATCAAATTGTTTTTCATCCAATTAAGTTTTTTAAAGGTATTTTTAAATCATGATTGTTGGGTCTTTAAATGTAGAATTTGTGAAGCTTTGTTCATATTTTGTTCATTTAAAGGTACTTTTTAAGGTTCCTTTTAAATAAAATAATTGTTTGGGTTTTTTTTAAGTTAAAAAATGTAAAATCTAATTTAGTTCTCATGTATATCTTGAAAAGAAAACAAAAAATAATAATTCTATATAATTACACAAACATTTTGTTAAAACATTGCCATTTCAGGAGTGTTTATACATAATTTTCAGGCATTGCAGTTGAATTATTATGCAATTTTTGTTTTCTTTGCTTATGCATTCAGTAAATATTGTGTATAATTATTCATATAAATGAATTTTTTCCTCGTAAAGGAAATTACGGAGTGGAACATCGGCCATCTGAACACTCTTCTGGACATGGTGGAGCAGGAGTGTGGGATCGTCATCGAGGGGGTGAACACCCCGTACCTGTACTTCGGCATGTGGAAAACCACCTTTGCCTGGCACACGGAGGACATGGACCTCTACAGCATCAACTACCTGCATTTCGGGCAACCAAAGTCCTGGTGAGCATCCTACATTTACCACGTCGTTCACATTTAGTTGAGTTTATAGGGCTTTTTTAAACAAATAAAATAGATTAAATTGGCTAAATATGTTAGTTATTTAGCCGAAAGATTTATTTCCACGTATAAGTCTTGTGAAGATAAAATGGTGGCTCATTAGTTCAAGTGACAATAAGTGTCCAACAGACTAATTATACACAAAATTGACTGCATGCACAAGCAAAGAAAACAAATATAGCATCATAATTCAACTGCAATGACTGAAAATTATGTATAAAAACCTAAAATATTTTTGACAGCATTTGTGTAATTATATGGAAATGTTTACCTTATATATATATTTATTTTTTTTAAGATATACATAAGAGAACTAAATTAGATTAAATTTTTTTAATAAACCCCTCCAAATTTTTATTTAAAAGGAACCTTAAAAATGACCTTTAAATAAACAAAATATGAACAAAAATAAGATAATATGAGACCCAACAATCATGATATAAAAAAACCTAATTGGATGAAAAACACTTAAGGAACTTTAATGTAGATCCGCGTTTGACCACATGGGGGCGCTGTAGTCATTCACATCAGCTGTGAACGTTCAGGATGATGTCATCGAGAGAGATGAATCATGTGTGCTTTATCTCGCTCTTGCCGCATTTAAACTCACAACAGGCTCTTTATGACAGAACAAATCGTTTCAGACACTTCGCTGTGAAGTAAATCCTCTACAGCATTAGATGGACGTAAACGAGAAGTATTGTGTGGCCAAAAAGTATTATTCGTTAGACAATATTACATTGTGATGTGTAAACCAAGCGTAACATCCCTCGATCGAAAGCAAAATGCCTTTGAAATGACTTGGTATTCTGTTGTTTTGTTTCCCTGAAGTTCAACTTGACTCTCCTTTCCTGGGGAGAGACATTTTTATACAGCATTTTGAGGTTCAGAATACACAATTTTCCAGCTGGATGTCTTTCCCGTGCTGGGAGAGTTCAAATAAACACGCTTTAAGGGTCCTTTTTCCACATGTGAGCTCAGTAAAGACAGTTCTCCCTCTCATTCCCGGTGTTTGGTCTCCTCCCTGGTGTATTCTGTCATTTTTTTTCCCCTTCTTTTGAGAAGGATGAATGTGTGTTTTGCATACTTGCACACTAGTCCTTTACGCCCTTGGCTTGCGTCGTCTTGAAGTTGCTCTCAAACTGAGCGTTCATCAGACGCAGCTGTTTTGGGCTGTTGTACAAGGTGATATTTCATCCATCTGTGCATCCCGTGTCTTTTCCTCAAGCTGGAAATCAGTAGTCAATCAGACTGAGAGTGAATCTTTGTGGGGACTGTAAAGGGCTTCAACACAAACACCGTGTGTGACGTGAAATCTTTTTAAGGAAAGTTTGGAAGTTGGAAGTTGACGCGGTAAACAACAGGGTTCCCACGATCACGAAAATACCATTTAATGATGCTCTTGCATTGGTGGTAATGCTGGTAAGTGTGTAAAACCTATTTAACTCTACAAGTTTTTATTGTGAACTTACAAAATGACTTCCTTTTAAAGGGATACTCCACTTTTTTTTTGGAAATAAGCTCATTTTACAACTCCCCCAGAGTTAAAAAGTTGCGTTTTACCGTTTTCGAATGCATTCAGCCGATTTTTTTCTGATATTTAGAACTGGAAACCAGACCGTTTCTGGTCCTATTGACTTCCATGGTATATTTTTTTCCTACTATGGAAGTCAATGAGACCAGAAACGGTCTGGTTACCAGTTGATATTCTTCTAAATCTCAGAAAATCAGCTGAATGGATTCGAAAACGGTAAAAGTCAAACTTTTTAACTCTGGGGGAGTTGTAAAATGAGCCTATTTCCAAAAAAAGTGGAGTATCCCTTTAAGAGCGCAAGGACAACTAGTGCTTTTTGTACCCTCGTAAGATCAAGCATCAGTCACCCTTATCCTCTAAATCAAGTCAGAAGTACATCAACACACCAGTAAGTGAATGTTTCACAGATGCATAAGTTAAAACCGCATCTGTTTCAGGGTTTCCGTTGTCCGGTAATTACCGGACATTGGCCGGGAAAAAAATGAAATGTCCGACAAAATTAAATCTCTCCGGTCAAATTGTCCAATTAAAATTGCCTAATAATCCCGCCCCCCTAACACAATCTGAATTAGAGAATAAGCCTAAAATATATACATTTTAAAAAATACACCGACCTTTGGCAATGTTATAAAGGAACAGGCTCTACCGTTTGAATGTTATTAAAGACGGCACACATACAAGGATGTCGTAGCGACCGCTACATTCAAGCTTTCAAAAAAGCCAGGGAACGCTATGTTCAACGTCTGATAGATGCCTTGCAAGGTTCCCCGAGGATTGCATGGATCTACTCTGCCTCGATGCCCTTCTGAATCTCTAGATATCCGCAGACACGTTTGTTAAACTAATGTGAAACCATAGTAAAAACAATTGCCGTTGATTAACGCCAATCGGACGTTCATGTTTTCATGGTTTCCGTCTATTTGAAAGTTATGCTAATAAACGGTGCATTCTATAGGCTACGGCCTGATTATGTAATTTTTTAAGTTGCATAGCCTGCCTCCAGTTTTCCCCAACTTGATTAATTAAGAGGCGATATTTGACCGGCATATCATCAAAATGTCCGTTAAACTAAACCTAAAGTGACCGGCACCATTTTTTTCTAGCGGAAACTCTAAACTGTTTCTTTAAGGAAAGTTAAAAGAGTGTTGTTTACCATATTTGTTATGGTTAGGAAAAGAGGCCTTGTATGTAAAAATACTATTCCCAACTGCGTTGTTTCTTTAAGGAAAGTTAAAAGTGTTTATATATATATTTTCTGTCCTGTTACAATTTGGAAAAGTTGCTTCTTAACCCGTAAAAATACTGTTTCCCCCAATAACAAGCTGTAATGAAACCCTTTAACTTCTAATCCTTGACCAAAAGATGTGGGATCCAAAGGCAAGAGTTAACATCAAGGATTCCTTATTTAAAGTTGCATTAGGGCCAGATTTTATGCTAGTGCTTTACGCTTGTGTCCGTAGAGTTTAATCATGTAGCGTGTTTGGTTCCTGGTCCGGTACGCACAGTTGTCCAAATGGATAAGGGTGCAAAACCATGATTCTTTGAGAGGTCTTACTTGAGTATCTCTCCGTCTCCATTTCTTCTGTGTCCTCATATCTCTCTGAAGTGTTAGATGTCTCTAGCTAAGCATTCTCCTTCTCTCGCTCTCCGGAGGCCTTATCTCAAGTTAACTTTCCGTCGTTTCTCTGCATAACAGAGAACGGCAAGACTCTTGCTCGGGGGGGAAAAAAGGAAAGAGGAGAGAATTTACACACTCTTCAACTCGGCTTAATGCAACTATGTGTCCTCCCCACCCAAACACCCCCTTCCGCTTTTTTGAAATTGAATCCGTTTTACTTTTCTGGTAATTACAGTATGTTAAAGTGTGTGTGGTAGATGTTTGCCTAACCCTCTGTTCAGTCACTGTGAAATTAACTTCATTCGCCTCCAACTCTCCTCCCATCAAAGTCATAATTCTCGCCGCCTCCTGAGATCTGGTGTCAGATTCTTAAAGATTGCGGAGCGGCCCAAAGTGTTGCGCACCCTGCCGGAAATAATCGCCGGGAGAGGGAGTGTCGCAACCGAGGGGATAGCTTGATTCTTATTGCTTGTTTTCTTGTTCCGGTCCTCTTCAAGATGATGACAAATAAAACCGTAACGCCGCCACTTGCGGCGATGCCGTTTGGCAGGTTGGGGTTTTGTGTTGCCAGCATGGGATTGGAGAGTTATCACATTTGGGAAGTGAAGTATGGAATTGTTTCATGGGTTGGAAGCAAGGTAAATGGGATGCGTCCCTTACAAATGCCCAGGCTCCTAAGTACCCTTGTCTCAAAACAGTGTTGTTTTTGGCAGCCCTTTTAGTTTTAGTCTTATGGTGCGTTCTATTATTCATCCGTCTCGGAGATCCGAAACGGACGACAGACGTTGCCTAGCAACACGCCCCCTTTCCTCGGATTTCTCCTCTCGGACGTCGGACAACCGTGAGGACACCGAGCAAGAATTCCGTTTCGGAATTCAAAATGGCTGCGCCCTGTGACTTGTAAGAATGAATTGTATTCATTGTTTTTGAACCGATTTGGTATTTTAAATGACGATTATAATCACTCGTATTACTGCGTACCCTGTGGGTATGGGAATCGGTTGTTGTGAGTGCAATTACTAACGTTGCTAGCGTTGCTAACAGAAGATTAACATGAAAAACTTTAAATAAAGTGAACATTTTCAAGTTCAAATGGCTGCGTTTTGATGAGGTGTAGTCATAATATGTTTATTTTAATGTAAGTGCCTGGTACTCGGCCATTACAACAGCTTTCTCCGACTCGGACAAGCAAAACATAATAGAACGCTTGAAACGTGGACGTGACGTCAAATCCGAGGTCCGAGTCGGTTCGTTGGGTATAATAGAACGCACCATTAGTCTTAGTCTTTTGGACGAAAATGCTTTTAAGTTTTAGTCACATTTTAGTCACTTATAAAATAAATTTTAGTCGACGAAAACACAAAAGGTTTTAGTCGACGAAAACACCAAAAGGTTTTAGTCAAGTTTAATCAATTTTAGTAAAAAAAAAAAGTAGTCTTTAACAAATTAATTTAGTTTAAAAAGTAGTGGAAATGGGCTTAGGTTTGACAAATTTAGCAAGTGTTGCAGTTCATAAAACAAGCTAACCTTACAACCTTTGCATAATAAACTAGACTTTCTCATTGATGGAGATGCAGTGCTGCCATTGCCAAGCTGTACTTCATTGTCACATCGGGCAGAAACCTTTTATCCCCATATTTCAAGTTATAGTTTTACCGCTGAATATTAAAAGCTATTTTCACCAGTTATCACAGTAATAAAGGAATGGTTTAAAGTTTAAACAGCAAAAACGTTGAGCTACTAGAACATTGTACACAGATAAAGTGGTAACAGTGGAATCACTGTTTTACTCCAAAAAAGCCAAGCATAAAAACATTCTTACTTTGGCAATTGTGGCTTTATTTGAGAAATTGCTAAAGTGCAATGAACAACGTAGTATGCAACAATAAGATGCACATTTTTTGTGAACACAAACATTATGCATAGTCTATCTTTAACTTGTGCAAACTGCAAAGTTGCAAACATTCTGAAACAAAATAATAAAATAAATATCTAATACTGAGGTGCATTGAACAAAGAATGCATACTTGAATATAAAGTATGAAACAAACATGACACTTGGAGTGTGTTGAACATAAAAATGAATAAGACAATCCCAGAATAAACACTGTATTTGGTCTTGGTTAGTTCGGTATTTTACACTTAAAGCCCTGTTTTAAGATCGTTTCTGATGAAATAGAACGGTTAAGATTGAATTTTGGACAAATGCTGTTGTCCCGAGAATTTTAGGTTTGTGTGTTAGCACCCACACAATCATTCATAAAACGCATTAAACATTCGTTTACAAAGACGTCAAACTCACCGAGTGGTTCACTGCTATGCTCACACAAACATCGCTGCAAAATATGCTTTCCAACAGGTTTTATCCTAGTTTTTGTCCGACTCTATTGACTTGACTTGGTACAAAAACTACCATTAAACCCTGTGTTGTTGTTGTGTGGGATCTGGTGCGCGCGCGGCGGCCGGTGCTGGGCGCACGCGATAGGAAACGGCAGCATTGCTGATACTTATTTTTAGCTCAATACAGTCCGATTTCACGCAAAACAGGCATAAATTACATGCATTGTGAACGTCTTATAATTATTTTCGTCAACGAAAACTTGAAAACGTCTCGTCATGTTTTAGTCACCTCAGAGCTATATTTAGCTAGTCATCGTCGCGTTATCGTCATAAAAAAATGGTGCGTTAACGAAATCATTTCGTTATCGTCATGACTGACGAAAACATCACTGTCTCAAAATCACAAACGGTGTTTATTGGACTAATTCCTTTGTTCTGGTGGTACTTGAGGAACCACAAGAGACTAGAGGCGTTCTCCAAATGGGCGTTTCCAGTCACACCAAGTCAAACCCCTTAGATTTTGCTTGATTTCTGGTGCCCTAGTGTGATTTTCATCAATACTTGCCTTTTCCCCCCACCAGACAGTTCCAGATCGAATCGAGCTTCTGCATATATCGGTTGCCAGATTGAGTTACTGTCAGCTTTATCTGGTGGGGCTAGTGGGGTGGAAAGATACTCCTGCTGGCAGGAAGTGTTTCTACCCTAATTACAGCCACCCATCAGATCTGGCTTTTATCTGCTAGAAAAGGAGAAAGAGACATCTAATTATTATTGATCTGTGGTGGCACCTCAAACACCAAATTAAATCTACCACTGCCAATGTCTTCAGAGTTGTTGGCGTTTGGGGCACTTCTGAACAGCCGTTCGATTTCTTGATGGCTCCGTCTTTGGTGTTTCAAGGCATTGGAAGAGATTACCCAGCAACCAATAGCCGTCATTTCACTTTGATTAACCCACTTCTATACAAAACAACCTTGAATTTGGTTCCGTGTCATTTTTGCCAAATAACTTGCGAGATGTTTGATATTCCATCATTTAAGCAAAGTCAATAGATGTTTGATCCCTTTGACATGTTCATTTCTATAGACTATGGCCTCATTTAAGCCCAGATGTCTGGGCTGTGTTTGGACGGCTATTGGGCGTCTTTTAAACGTCAATTGGCTTGCTGGGTGGCAACCATGTTTGTTTCGGGTTGAATTGTAGGCTACTATTGGTCTACTTTGGACGTCTTGGGCTGCTTTGTAGTGTTTTGGGCCATGAGCAACATCGATTTAAGACGCTATATTTAAGTTTAAAGTTGTAAACCTTTCTCGATCCAGTTATATTGCGTTAGATTATGTTTTTGAATGCAAGAATGCCTCTAGTAGTTGTGTAGTAGGCTATCAAGAGCAACGTTCAGAGCTCCTTAACTATACTCGCCATCTATTTCCATCCTGTTTTTGTTCTTGTTTGGTTTGGACATGCACAAATTCAAGCCATGGTGTTCTTTCAGTTCCAGTTCCTCCTTGTACCTTTACTCCTTCTACTTCAGTAAAATCAACAGCACATTATGAAATAAAACAAGCTCTTCCTTTGAATCCCATCAGCTGCATACAAACACAACCTTTTAATCCGTCCACTTGGTATTCAGTTGACTTTCAGATGATCCTCCGTCTGTGTAAAGAAAACCACTGCTGTGAAATTGGCCTGTGTTTAACTTGAAGTGCTTGTAAAATCCCTGTTTTGTCTCCTGCCGCCAGTAGAGGACAGTGTGACGCAGCTCAAAAGCCTCCCAAACTCATGTTCTCCTCATTGTGAATGTGTGATTTGAAGCTGGAGCCCAGGGCAGGGTGATGCACCGGATTTACATTTGCGTTCAGGGCCTCGGGAGGGTTTCGGCTCCTCTGGAAACTTGAGGAAATAATTAGGCTAATGCAGGCAATGTCAATAACCGCATCAAGCGAATTGAACCTTTAGCGGCACAGAATATATTGTACTGTTTCCATCTGCAGCAAAATAATTTTTAAATTAAGCAGCACAGTCTGTAGCTTCGGGTGGAATGTTATTATTGCGCGTGTTTGAGCCGATTAGCCTAAATAAATTGGCCCTCGCTCAGTAATTTTCCAGGCTTTGTCTTTGTGACATTTGAGTAGCTTTTTCTTTAAACCACCGTGTGACTGGTGAATGTGAAATAGGGGTGAAATGTTCTGTGTGCGCGTTTCATGTTTTCGAGAGCTGTAGAAAAGCGTATGATGATCAGAGGATGATTCGCACAGAGGCGTCTCGCTGTGCGTCCCTCCAGTGTCTTTCCCTCTCGTCTTTTCTATTGATCCCATTAATTGATCTGGGTTTTTTCCTCTTCACCGCAGGTATGCGATTCCTCCCGAGCACGGCAAGAGGTTGGAGAGGCTGGCACAAGGTAAGACCTCACATCCGTTCATTATCATGTCTTCAAGCTTAGCTGATCAAATCATAGGCCCTTTATATAACAATCTTAAAGGCACGGGAGAAACAGGAATAGTTCCTGTAGGACACTCGATTCCTTATTGCTCAACTTTCTTTCATCGGTGCAACAAGAATTTGAGATATTTCACTAAATATTCAAGCTGCTTTCCATATATTGATAGACAATGGGAATAAGTGCAGTTTAAGCTGATTTGCATATAGAAATCTTAAAGTCACAGTAGCGTAAAACATGAATAGTTCATGTAGGAACCTCAATCTCTTATTGCTCTAAACTTTCTTTGGTGCTACAAGAAATGCAGATATTTTACTAAATGTCCAAACTTCTTTATATATATTGATTGAGAATGGGAACATGTGTAGTTTAACCTCATTTGCATATAGAAATCTTAAAGGCACAGTAGCGTAAAACATGAATAGTTCATGTCGGAACCTCAATCTCTTATTGCTCTAAACCTTCTTTGGTGCAACAAGAAATACAGATATTTTACTAAATGTCCAAGCTTCTTTATATATATTGACAGAGAATGGGAACAGGTGCTGTTTAACCTCATTTGCATATAGAAGTCTTAAAGGCACGGTAGCGTAAAACATTAATAATTCATGTCGGAACCTCAATCTCTTATTGCTCTAAACCTTCTTTGGTGCAACAAGAAATGCAGATATTTCACTAAATGTTCAAGCTTCTTTATATCTATTGACAGGGAATGGGAACAGGTGCTGTTTAACCTCATTTGCATATAGAAGTCTTAAAGGCACGGTAGCGTAAAACATTAATAATTCATGTCGGAACCTCAATCTCTTATTGCTCTAAACCTTCTTTGGTGCAACAAGAAATGCAGATATTTCACTAAATGTTCAAGCTTCTTTATATCTATTGACAGGGAATGGGAACAGGTGCTGTTTAAGCTCATTTGCATATAGAAATCTTAAAGGCACAGTAGCGTAAAACATGAATAGTTCATGTCGGAACCTCAATCTCTTATTGCTCTAAACTTTCTTTGGTGCTACAAGAAATGCAGATATTTCACTAAATGTTCAAGCTTCTTTATATATATTGACAGAATGGGAACAGGTGCTGTTTAAGCTCATTTGCATATAGAAATCTTAAAGGCACAGTAGCGTAAAACATGAATAATTCATGTCGGAACCTCAATCTCTTATTGCTCTAAACCTTCTTTGGTGCAACAAGAAATGCAGATATTTCACTAAATGTTTAAGCTACTTTCCATATATCGGCTGAAAATGATAATAGGTGTCAATAATACAGTCCATAAGAGCCATACTCTATTTATCAAGTCTTTTGTAGTCGTACAAGTTTTTTTCGTACAAGTTTGTGCTTTACTGAAGTCATAGGGGTTTGAGGGCGAGTAAATATTGACACCGTTGTCAATTTTGGGTGAACTATTTTATTCCTAAAACAGGAAAAATGCTGATCCGTGGGTTTTTCCGGCCCCAAATTTCTGCAGGCGAAAACATCGTCATAATCCTGAACGAGGTGCGAGTCGGCGCTGAAATTTTGACGCGCTGTCTAGGAAAAGCCCTCACGTCTCCCTTTGGATTACGAGATGTGAAGATGTGTTTGTGCCTGTCTGAGATCTGAGGCTGTGAAAGCATCTGTGTGCTGTTGAACTTCCAAAACGCTACAGCGCAAGGAACTACCATAACTATATACACGATCCTGTCCCACTTAAACAAACACCCCACAAATAGCGCAGATGTGTGTTTGAAGCAAACGACAGGGTTTTGATCTCCGCTGAGATGTCGTATAGAAAAAGCCACAGCAGAGTTTTGATCCCATGACTGTATCAAGTCTTGTTTTGGTCCTCTTTTGGTTTGCATCGAACACACACCATCCCGAGGAAAGCATTGCACACATTCATGGCATCCCGTGTGATGAACCTTTCCGTCATGCAAGGCGTGACACCCACTAATGGTTTATGCAAAACTCCAGTACTTCAAATCCTCGCATAAAAGCACACTCCATCGCGTCAGTCGCCTCGTTTTTACCGTCGTTTTCATCTGTTAAATCTGCCTTAAAGCACAAAACAAAGCCAGTCCCGGCTCTTTACGATAAATTAATGATGTGTGCCGTTGAAATCATCTCTCACGATCAGCTTCCCACACCTTCGGCAGTCAATTCGAGCTTGTGCGTTTGACAACACGATATATTATCAGTCGCAGTGACTAAGGACGTTCGTCTTCGGTACTTTGAAAAAGACGCGTCTCAGTTTAATGTTGTTTTGGAAAATGTGAGGCTTCTTTTCATGTCATGTACCTTGTTGCAGCTCTTTCTGATGTACGAATAACTGGAAAAAATCAATCATGCGCGACAGAAACGTGCTAACCGGAGAAAGTCTCGTAAACTAGCTAGATTTGGTCATATTTTTGGCTTTTAAAGTTTTGCAGTCAACGTTTAAAGGGATAGTTCACCCCAAAAATGAAAACTCAAAGTATTTACTCTCCTTCATGTTGTTCAACCCGGTCAGACTTTCGTTCATCTTCGCAACACAAATTAAGAAATTTCTGCTACTTTCTATCGCCACTTGGACTATTTTAACGATGTCTTTAATAACTTTTCTGTGCCGGCCAGTTTCGATCCCTTAGAAGTAGGGTTGGGTATCGAGAATCGAGTATCGATTGGAACCGGGACTAACTTTTCGTTTTTCCCGGAATCGTTCAAAAGTTAAACTTTTGATTCCTAGTTTCGATATTCACAGTCCGCCGAGCGGAAGAAGAAACCGCTGAACAACACCAACGAAGAAGCGTCTACCGGAAGTGTTGGCATAACCGCGCGAGTCGAACATTAGTAGCTTACGTCAGCGGTCCAAAGTGTGGCTTCACTTTTCTAAAAATAACGAAATCTCGGCAAAATGCAAAATTTGTGACAAAAGGAGTATTTGTGACAGGAGTATTTCCTTCAGAAAGGATTATTTCCTTCAGAAAGACCGTTGGTTAGCAAGGTTAGCTAAACTTTTTTGACCCTGCCTCTTAAAAGAATCAGAATCGAGAATCGTTAGGAACCGGAATCGAAACAAGGAATCGGAATCAGAATCGTTCAAATTCAAACGATACCCAACCCTACTTAGAAGCCTACGCAGGAATGATCAGCTTTCAGATTTAATCAGAAATATCTTAATTTGTGTTGCAAAGATGAACGAAAGTCTTACGGGGTTGAACAACATGAGGGAGAGTAATTACTGACAGAGTTTTCATTTTGGGGTGAACTGTCCCTTTAAGAGTTCTGGAGCATATATCTCGGTAACAATAGAGCGGAAAACCAAGGAAAAAATGGCCGTACGTTGGTAACTTTGGAAAAAAGGGCTTCAGTAAGTTAAATCGAACCAATATCAGACATACGTAAGCTGAGACATCCACTTGTGGTAATGACAGAGGACACGGATGAATCAGACGCTCTGAAACGCTGTGTTTGCGCTGTTGGGCCGATTGTCAGACGTTTTGCCGTGTTGAAATGACCCATATTGTAGTCTGTGGGTAGGAATGAGGGAGATGATTATAATAATTAAAGGCTTTCAGAGTGATTGAGCGCGTGTCTGATGTACTGACCCGGGCCGGACCAGACTGACGCACGCAGAGCTTTTACCGATAACCTCCAACCGGCAATTATACGTTACGCTCATAATCACGACTCGCTCTTGTCTGAATCTCCAGATGATGGTTCTAATGTAATAGCTTTGCATTGGCCCTGTACTAAAGTCTCCCTGTTTATGACCTAATGACAGCATACTGACCTTGACTCATAGATTGACTGATTGATAGATTTGATAGAAGTTTTGCATTATCTAATAATGGTATAATATACACCGAAATATTGGGTTAATCCATTTTTAATGTGAAAATAATTTATTTGTAAAAGTATGAAACAAATTCCATGAAGATTTTACAAAATACATGCACATATTTATTGTTTTGTAATAACTGAAATAAATAACTTTATCTGTATAAATGGCAATTTATATAGAATTAATTTATATCTGATATTTATATGAAACGTGCAATATTAATAAACTAAGTTTTATTATTATAACAATGTAAATTCATACAAATATGTAATTAGAAAAAATTAATTGCGATTAATCGCATCCAAAATAAAAGTCTGTGTTTACATAATATATTTGTGTGTGCTGTATATAATTATTTTGTATACAGTATATAAATACACACACATGCAAAATGTGTTATTCATATATAAAATATTTATATTTATATAATATAGATTATAATACAGAATTTAAGCGCAAATAATTCTTACATATATACATGCATGCATAGGTATTTATATATACAAAATAATTATATATTATGTAAACACAGACTTTTATTTTGGATGCGATTAATCGCAATTAATTTTTGCACAGCCTTAATTATAATATAACTTAATGAAACTAAAACTCTCTCTCTCTCTCTCTCAGGTTTCTTCCCGGGAAGCTCTCAGGGCTGCGACGCGTTTCTCCGGCACAAGATGACCCTCATCTCTCCATCCATCCTGAAGAAGTACAGCATCCCGTTCGACAGAGTGAGTGACTCGTGATTACATCACTTCCTGTCGCTATGATCTCCTCTGGCATCACACCACAAATATTCAAATCATATAGCTGGAATAAATGGAGAATGATTTTATACATGAAAATGTTAATTAGTGTTATTATGTGATGATTATATTATGATAATTCAATTTGGCACCGGCGGAGAAGCGTCAGTCAGGTTTACCAACAACCGGTTTCTAATCATAATTTGTCATAATAATCATATTTAAAATGCAGTTTATATTATTTATTAATTTAGTACTTTATACAACATCTAGATTATTAATATTTTACATAATCGTTATAATATAATATTTGTACTTCTTATTAAAGTAAAAATAAAACAATAATAATATATTATTAGTTTTAATAATATACGGTAATAATACAATTTATAATTTCTTACGTTTTTGAAATAATTGGAACAAAATAATAATTCAATCGTCATTTCTCACAGTTAGATTCTGAATTGATCTGAATATTGCAGAGTTTATGTAAGATAGCATGTTTATAAAGACTAGTTGTTTTTTCTTTTGTTTGCATTTAATGAACGAGGCCTTTATGCGCATAATGTATCAAACTTTAGTCGAAATGATCTAGCCTAGCTAGCTTGACATAATGTCGAAGCGCTAATGCTAATTAACTGAATTAAATGCAACAATATTCAATTTAATGTACAATTTACACAGCTTCGTTCCGTTTGTTTTTATTATTATTTCATTAAAACACTGACGTATTAATAATGACTTTTATAATTTGTTCGTAAAACCATTTGCATGTGCAATTTCAGTAACTTGTGAAAATTCATTAGCGTTTATTATCATCGCCTTCTGCTAGCGCTTCATTAGTATGCCAGTAAAAGAGGTTAATAAGCTAATTTTATTAGCCTAGCTTATTAGCTTATTAATGAAACGAGCGAAGCGTATTTTCTGTGTGAAATTGTTAATAAAACAAACATTCTTACGCTTTTCATCTACGCAAACTCCTTGGTAAGATAATTTAAGGAACTTGTGATCTGGACGATGACAAACATTTCAGGTTTTTACCTAGCGAACCATTTCTATGTATTTCAGCAAACCTTAGGTTTGTGTTGTGCACATATTAGCCCCGCTAACGTCATACACACACTTTAGACTTTTTCTTGTGTGTATTTCAGTTTATGTTAACTCGCTGACTAAATTTTTTGTTAGCTTTTATGTAGCTACGCTAATTTTTTGCACTTTCGCACATTAATAAGTGTGTGACAAAATGCTAATTCGATTAATTCATTGCTAATTCGTTTCACAAAACCGTCTGCTTGTTTCATTAGCATGCCAGTAAAAGCTAATAAAGCGAATTTAATTAGCTTATTAATGAAGCATGAGGTGTTTTGCTAATGTTTTTCATTAACATTTAGGTAGCTACACCTATACTATTATAACTGTAATGGTTAATGATAACAACCACGCTTAGCTGTCCGAAGTGTCCGAAGATGTGTTTTGAAGGCTAATGTTAATGTAGCCTGGAGCGCTAATCTCATATAACTGTTAACAATAACAACCACGCTCAGCTATTTCACACACTTGTACAAATGTCTGAAGGTGCGTTTTTAAGGCTAATGCTAATGTAGCCTGGAGCGCTAATGTCTCAGACCGCCTGTTGGCAGATATTGTAGCGTCAATGCTTAGCTTCGCATACAAACATGAGGAGGGTGTTAAACTAAAGGACTATGACCCTCACACACACACATTTATTTAGTGGCCTTTCACACAATGACAGCGAACGCACTTTATACTCCAACCACGAATTACATTTCAATTTACTTCGCCGCTGATTTCCGCAAATTAGTCACTGCGCTGGTTTTTCTTCTCCATGGATTATTCCCATTGTTAGCAGCCAGAGACACTCGTGATGATTTCAAGCGGGAGATTAAACTGGGATAAATCTCTATAATGAGGCTAGATAAAGTTCATACGTTGCCCTGAACTCTTTTTTCCTGTCATCGGTGCTGATTCTCACTTTCTGCCGCTCCGCTCGTGGATGTTATTGTCACTTTTAAGTCGACGTGACACTCGGTGGATTTGAAGTGAGATAAAACAGAGAAAGAGACGGTTGAAGTGTTGATCTCAGCTGGAAAACTGTCTCTCTCTCTCTTTCTGTCTCTCTTTCTTTTGTCTCTCTCTCTCTTGGTCTGTCTCTCTCTCTCTCTCCGTGTCTGGGGACGTTATTAAGGCTTCCAGCTCAAAGCTCCTGCTGGGGAACCATCATCGAGTGTGAGGTGGAATTAAGGAAGAAAAATAATATATAAAATCTCATCCACTCCGCTAGTATGGTGACATTTAAGACCTGTAGACCAAATATCATATATAACGCCAACATATGTCACGATTCATATGCTTTGTTTTTTTCGAAGTAGGGTACAATAACATAGACAACATGTCATTTAATGTACTATTTTTCTTGGTTGTGAAATATTTCATGTTCATTTTAAAGTTGAGAGAATTGTTTCTAGAGAACTTTTCCATTAATTTTTCAATCTCATTTTCATATTTTGAGAGAGAAAAAAATCTTTTATAAAACTGAAAAAGTTTAATACAAGTAAATATATTGGAATACGTGTAAGTTTACATTTATTTTAAATGAAATTTGTAATATATTATTTTTAATAATAAAGTTAGTTAAACTTTAAAAACCGTTAAAACATATAAAACATGTAATTATATTAGTTGATGTTTAAGTAAATTGTTTATAATTTTGTAGTTTTTATTAAATTATTTATTTAATAAAATATATGTATAAATGTATTAAATCGATTAAATAATTGAATAATTTGTTTTTGTAAAAAAAATGTATTTACTTTAAATGTTTTTTATTTTAATTTATTATGTAAAAAATACTTAATTTCTTTTTATTTTAGATTTACTGAATATTCTACCTTTTTAAATTTTAATTTTAAAGGTATACATTAAATTTTTTTATGCGTTTTATATTGTACATTTTATGTATTTAAAATATTTTTTTATTTATTTACTCGACACCACACTATATATCGTTCTCTACAGTTGTGGAAATAATCTTTTTTTCTTCCGTTGAGTGTATAAAAACCAATTCTATGAACTTACCAGAAACATGTAGAAGTGAAATATCGCTCTGAATGCCGTTAATGACTGACGCCATGGCGACGCTGAAGCTTCAGCCGCGGCAAAGCAAGGAGGGAAATGCTAATATTCATTAGCTACGGACGGCTAGCTCGCGCCATGCTCACTGGCTCCACCTTAATTGCGCTTGTACTGCCTGAAAATGGCTTTAGCTTTTCCTTTGGCCGCCGGCAGCTGAAGCGCGAGAGATTTGAAGGAGACGATAAATGTAGGGAGAAGACGTGTGTTGATGAGAGGGGAGGGAAAGATGTCTCTTCCCATCAGCCGCTAATGGTCACTGATATTAATGTTGGAAGCCGCCATGTTGCTCCGTCTCGGCTGATTTTCCCGCGTGGGGTTTTCCCCCTCTGATTCTGAAGTGTCGTTTGCAGTTTAATTCAGCGGTTATTGGCTCTTTCATCAAAGCACAGTTCACCGAGTCCTTTAAATGTTGCCTTCGCCAAGATTGCTATCAACCAAGCTCGATGAAATTAATAATATGTTGTGGAGTAACGGAGCGATGTCTGGAGGAAAAAATAAATAAAATGAAACGTCCTCCACTTCCGTCTTCAGAGACGCATGTTGAGGATGCTTTGAAAAGTTCAGCATTATTAGTTTCAGGACATATGCAAGATTCAAAATAAATATATTCAGAGTCTCATTTTTTTAATTAAATGTATATGGAATTTTCACAATTTGATTTTTTTTTTTTTGTAATGCACATTTATACTATAATACCTACCTTTTTATTTTAATTAAATGTAATTAATTTTAAAAGTACATTTTATTTTATTAATTATTTTTATATAATAATATATCAATTGATTAGGCAAGGCAAGTTTATTTATATAGCACATTTCATACACAGTGGCAATTCAAAGTGCTTTACATGGAAGAAATTAAAATAATCAAAAGAAGTCAGAATAATTGAAACAGTTTATAATTAAAAAAAAATCATAATAATAAAAATAAAATACAGTGTCAAAAATAAAATGTACAGTACAGTAACAGTCGGACGAACAGTGGCACAGTGCTCATTCAGTAAATGCAATCAATATAAATAAAAACAGTTAAGAGTAAAAATAAAATAAAGTAATACCCCTATCTGAGATGGAAGAGATTGAGCTGGTTTACGGTGCTACTAGGCCTCCATTAATAATAGTTATAAAAGAAATACTATATATATATATATATATATATATATATATATATAATACTATATATATATATATAATTTCATTAATTTAGTTGACTTTTAAATTATTTTTAAAAATTAAGAATTATTTTTTTTAATTAAATAATAAAAGTTATAAAAGTAATAAAATAAACTCTTTGTTCCTTTTGTACTCATTAACATAATGTTTCTGTTTTCATTGTTTGATCTTTCACATACATTTTTTTCACATATATTATTTTACGTTTTTTTTCCTTCAAAATAATAAAACTACTTTTACCTGAAATTTTAATTTAATTAAATACAAGCTGATTTCATTGATTTAGTTGAATGTTTTTATAGATTTATTACTAATTTTCTTAATCAAATAGTAAAAGTAATAAAGTTTGTTCATTTTTTTTTGTTCATTCTTTCGTTCACGTATTTTATTTATTTTTTTGCAATAGTAAAATGGTGTATTTTTTACAGTTACACCAACACTGCCGTAAGAATGTAATATTCATAGTTTAACATATTTTACTATTAAATAAATTGTGTAATAACAAGATTAGAATTATACGGAATAATCAGCGCAAATAACGTGAAAAGTTTAAAAAATTTTGTGGGGTTCCTTGTATTGATTTAGACTTTCTTTCTTTCGTAGATCACTCAAGAAGAGGGCGAGTTCATGATCACGTTCCCGTACGGATATCACGCCGGATTCAACCACGGGTTCAACTGCGCCGAATCCACCAACTTCGCGACCCTACGATGGATCGATTACGGCAAGATGGCCACGCAGGTGAGTGTGTTTGAGTTTCACACCCCACACGACGCCTGCGTATGTTTGTTCTTAATCACATTAATTAGTTCTTCACAACTTTTAATTCATTTTTTTCGTTTTTGCTGCTTTAATTTGTTCAGTAGTTCAGTCTTCCGTTCTTTCAGTTTTGGTTTTTCTTCACTCATTCTGCCACCTAGTGGTCAGGAGATATGAAAAATGGCTCTTTTTGCTTCTGTAAAGTTTGGCCAAAAATAACAAGACTGGTCTCTTTAGATTCGGCATAACGAGTCAAAATACCCAATTTTCCCAAATCTGCCATTTTGTGTGTTGGCCATTTAGAATTTTATCGTAAAATGCTATATTTCTCAAACGCATTGGCATATCATTACAAAACTTGGTATGTGTCTTCAACAGAATAACCTGAAGGTACTCAAAAGGTTTTGCAGTAGTGCCACGTTGAGATTAAAATGTAATGTCAAAAATGCTAATAGCTTTTGATTAGTTTAGCCTTTTATCATAAGACTGGTCTTGATGGATTCCTTGGATCATGCCGAGAACATCGATACCAATTTTGCCATAGTTGGCTGAACTTCCTGTCAGCCATCTTAATTTTTTACTACTTTTTCGAATTTGACTCAGATCATCTTTAGACTATGCTTGCAAAAACGTATGGATTTCGTGCCAATAGACGAAAACGTTTTCGTTTAACGCATCAACAAATTTGTTGGCGTAATGCCAAACTGCATCTGAGGCTTTATCTCTGCTAGGCTTTGGCATATTGACACCAAACTTGGTGTGTGTAACTGTCACCTCACACACACCACACCACATCAATTTGGTGTCAGCGCCACCTATTGGTCAAAAGTAATAAGCAATTATGTCATTGAAAGTGATTGTTTTTATGGGTTTTCAATGTTTTTTTTAGCTCTTTCTTGATCCTTCACATTTTTTATTTATTTCTCTTATTGTCTTGCATGTCTACATTATTCACAATAGCAAAACACTACTTTTTTAATTAAACATATGCTAATTTTATAAGTTAATTTTATGTTGTCTTTTTAATTATTTTTTTAATTAACAAAATGTAGTTAAAACCTGAATTTGTATTAATTAAACAATAAAAGTAATTAAAGAAATTTCATTCATTCGTTCAAATCATTTTTATTTATTTTGTTCTTTAACATTAACGAAATATTAAAATTTTGCGAATATAATTTATTTTATTTTTTTTTACAAAAAAATTCTGCATTTGACATTTTATTGAAATTATTTTCTCTCAGTTATATTCGGTGAGACATGTTCCACATCATTACCTTGTCTGGCATGTAAAGATTCTTCAGCACGCTAAACTTGAACTAAATGTTAAAGCGTCTGTGGATTTGCAAGTTGTGTGAGAGAACGAGAGGGTCAAAGACGCACACAACATCCGCTAATTAAAGAACAGCAGCGTCTTCAGTGAGAATCTGCTCACTGTCCTCGTCATTATTTCACTTCTGATGGAGCAGCTCATTAGCCAGAGGTCGTTAAACCTTCACATTCATCTCAAAACGCTGACTTTTAGCATGTTGGAGAATATTTCTGTGTGAAAATGGTGGACTCGATTAATGTGGAGCGCCATTTAAACAACTCTGTTTTCAACTATGAACAGAAAACGGTTTATGCGTTTTGGACGTTCATTTACACGACGATGGCGTTTTGGGTCTGAAACCGCAAAGCTTTTGAAAATGGATACAGTTATTGTCTCAATGTAAACTACGAAAACGCAAATTTTGTGAAAACGGTGATGTCGTGCGCACCATATTACAGGCGTGTGGTTTCTTTACGTCGCCATCTACTGGCCTGGCATGAGAACGCAGATGTTTTCGCGGATCTGTGTGAACAAGAATCGCCTTGACAATGTTGTCATATTCAAAGAAACATAAAGAAAAAACATTTAGGTTTGCAGTACTTTGTTGTCTAATCATACCCTAAATATGATTAGACGCCCCAGAAATACAATTAAATTAAATACCCCAGCCTTTTGGTGATATTCAGGATATATCACAATAATATTGAAGTATTTAATCTCAAATGGCATAAAAGTGTGTTTTTTTTTACTTTCAAAAGACATTATTGCATATTTTCCACTAAACTAACACAAAGAAAAAATGGTGTAAATATATGGTTTATATTAAATTCTAGTTTATGTGCACCCTTAGTCATAAATAAAAAATATTTACCATACGATTTAACACTTTTAATATTGTGGTGCCACAAACGAATCACTGAATCAGAGAAATGAGTTGAATTTACTTCAAATTTCAATCAAATGCTATTAAAATGGCTGTATTTAGCGCCTTACAATTGTTGTGGTATTGCTTAATTTGACATCATTGTGAATGTAATGTGAATATTTCGCCCATCTCTTGTAGTCTGTGTGTGTGTGAGAGATCCCGAGAAGCCGCTGAACAAATGAAGATGCTAGTAATAACACACCTGCATCACGTCCAAACGGCTCTCTCTCTCTCTCTCTCTCTCTCTCTCTCTCTCTCTCTCTCTCTCTCTCTCTCTCTCTCTCTCTCTCTCTCTCTCTCTCTCTCTGAGAGAGTGAGTTATTCACATGTTTCTCAGAGACTCAACGCTCTCTCTTCGTTTGCATTTATTCAGTTAGCAGCGAGGAATAAAGCAATACAAGACATCGATCCCAGAGACTCCAGGCTGGAAATCATCATTTGTTCTGTTTTTTTCATTTTACACTGTAACATTTTGTCTTTTATTATCATTTTTTTGTCGTTTTATATTTTCATTGTTATAATCTGTAATGTGTTGGTTTGGTATAAAAACACACACACACACACACACCCAAAATTGCGATTTATATATAAATATATACACACACTTTATACTAAGAATATAACATTTATACTAAAATATAAGATTATATATATATATATATTATATATTTACACTTTATACTAAGAATATAACATTTATACTAAAATATAAGATTATATATATATATATATATATATATATATATATTTACACTTTATACTAAGAATCTAACATTTGTACTAAAATATAAGATTATATATGAAGAGTTCAGATGCAAAAGCCTCTAAATGCCATTTGAAATGTTCTTCTAGAATGATCATTTTTATCAAGCTTGTATATTTAAGTTCAGTAATTTCACTAAAATGGCAATGATAATTACCTATTAATTGTTATTTAAGTGAAATTACTGAACTTAAATATACAAGTTTGATAAAAATCATCATTAAAGAAGAAAATTTCAAATGGCATTTAGAGGCTTTTGCATCTGAACTCTTCATATATATATTATATATTTACACTTTATACTAAGAATCTAACATTTATACTAAAATATAAGATTATTATATATATATATATATATACACTTTATACTAAGAATATAACATTTTTACTAAAATATAAGATTATATATTTATATATATACACTTTATACTAAGAATATAACATTTATACTAAAATATAAGATTATATATATATATATATATATATATATACTCACACTTTATACTAAAAAAAATTTAGAAACTAAAAATTCACTTTTTAAATGCATATGATTATTTTTATTTTGTTATTTTATCTGTTCTCTCTTTTTCCAGTTTAAATTTTGATTGTTACAATCACAATGCATGCATGTTTTACTATATATATATATATATATATATATATATATATGTGTGTGTTTTTTTCTCCTTTAAAGGGGGGTTAGGCTGTGTTTCTGATACACACTTCCAGTGTCAGTTGTCGGCGTGTTGTCTCGGGTCCTCTAGTCGCGCTGCGGTTGCATTTCTGAGTTTAATACGCCAGACCTGGAGTTCTGCTGCGAGTCGTTGACATTTGGGAGTGAAGAATAGCGCTTGTTGCCGTTATTACACACACACACACACTCGGAGTTACCGTTGTTTGTGCGCGGCCTGTCTTCTCTTCAGCTGCAGAATGTTTCTGGTAATTGAACAGCAGCTCGAGCGAGATCTGGAAATAAGGGCCAGATGTAATACACCCGACCGCAGCTCCGGGAAAATGACTTTTACTCTCATCCGTCTCTCTCTCTCTCTCTCGCCGTGTTGATTGAGAGATGTTGGGTTTTCACTTCAGCACAAACTCTGCGATTAAAAGGCTGTTCCCGCCGCAGTCGTCAGCACTGATGATTTAATAATCTGCCGTCTGCACACCTGGATGATGGAGACGTGTTTCATCTCATCATCTCTCTGACGCCGCGTCTTTTCCAACCCCAAATTTTTTGTCGTTTTAAGGGCTTTTTTAAGGTAATTTGCATATTAGAATAATGTAATTATATAAATTATTTATCAACAATTTTACTCTAAATCTACTCTTTGCAACTTTTCAACTTTAATCTACTTTATGTATTTTAGCAAGACTAGATGGTTTTGATCCCCCAATTTGTCTTTTAAAAAACAGTAATTTTAGGTAATTTGCAGTGGTGGAGGAAGTACTGAATCTCAGTACTTAAGTAAAAGTACAAATACCCAGATAAATATTTACTTTAGTAAAAGTACAAGTAACACAATGACAACCATACTTAAGTAAAAAGTAAAAAGTACTTTATTTTAAATGTACTTTAAGTATTAAAAGTAAAAGTACTTGCATAACAATTTATTATCTTAATGTCTATTTTCTAATGATTAATAAAACATTTAATTCTAACTCATTCAACCTAATAGCCTACTCCTATAATGATGTTCAATAATGATGGGAAAAAAATTACCACCATTTCTGAAACAAGCTTGCAATTAGGCAATATCATGCTTATCCTTAGTACTATATGTTAATTTAATTACTATGTTTGGCAGTAAACGCGATTTATTTATGGTGTAATTCTGAGCCTCTTGGCTTGCCATAATCCTAACCAAACCAAACATATTACACACGGTGTGTTTCCTATGCACGTAAAAACAAATTTTCGCGTATGAGTTGCATGATAAACACACTGCGTGTGAGACGCATTTAGTATGACTGGGTTGATATACTGTATCTATGGCAACCAAACGTCACTGGTGAGACAAACGTGCAACGAACGGACGGTCAGATTACGTTTTGGCAGGGGAAAAACTGATCAGAAAATGTAACGAAAATGTAACAGAAGCTGTAGAAATGTAGTGGAGTAGAAAGTATAATAATTGCTGCAAAATGTAACGAAGTAAAAGTAAAAAGTAGGCACTATTTATTGTACTTAAGTAAAGTAAAGATACGTGAAAAATGTACTTAAGTAAAGTAACGAAGTATTTGTACTTCGTTACATTCCACCACTGGTAATTTGCATAAGCATTTGAATAACTTTTTAGATTATTTATTTTTTTCAAATTTCGTTTTCATTTTTTAAACTTATTTATTATTATATTATTTTTTTTTAAATGTATTTATATATTACTTTGTGTTTTTCATTATTGATTGATTCATTTTATTATATTAATATAATTTTGGTGTTTATTTAATTTTTATAGTTTAATTGTTTATATTTTTCACCTCCAGTTTTGTTAAATGTAATTACAGAACTATTTATTTATTAGCAATATCCGTTGTTGTGCCGATAAGCCCCGCCCACAGTGGAATCTCATTGGTCCAAAGTGTTTGTGATCCAATCAGGTCTGTCTGTTTTACATATTGTGTGTTTAGAGTGTGTTTGTTTGTTCTTCTGCAGTGTACGTGCCGTAAGGACATGGTGAAGATCTCCATGGACGTGTTTGTGCGCTGTCTGCAGCCCGATCGCTACGATCAGTGGAAGCAGGGCAAAGATACCACGGTCCTGGACCACCAGAAGCCCACGATCCTCTCCAGCCCTGAGCTGGAGCACTGGAGGAAGAACAGGGTCACGTTCAGAGAGAAACTCCTGCGCAGGTGCCAAAAACAAACCTCCACTTTTACATTACATAAGTCAAATCGCGCAATAGAGAGCCTAAGCCCCTCCCCTTTGTGTGACGGTTTGGTACATTTTCGATACTGCAAAAAGAAAGAAATGCCAGAGAAAATCCGTTGTTATTATAATTTTATTAAAACTAACATCATAAAGTATGATATTTTTTTTACTTTGAGCAATGATGGAGCTATACTTTAAAAATGCGTGCCGAAAGCGGACACCCCTAATGACAACTCGTCACTTTGTGTCAGAAATTAGCGGAGGATAAACTCGCCCTTACGCAT
This sequence comes from Pimephales promelas, assembly GCF_016745375.1. The sequence goes on along the minus strand of NW_024121266.1, from coordinate 9,181,284 downwards.
CTGTCCAAGGGAAAACACTTCATCACCGCTGCTGATACTAACTACAATAAAACAAACTTAACTACTTTGGTTCAAACTAAAAGTTGTGTATCCGTTTGCATTGTGTGCTGCAGATCACAGGCGAAGCTGAAGCAGTTCCGGCGCCTGAAGCCGGAGGAGGTGAAGGTGCTGGTGGAGGAGGGCGTGGAGCTGGACATGAGCGAGTACATGCGTAAGGTGGAGGAGCGAGAGGAGCAGCGGCGGCAGCAGCGGGACGAGCGCATGGCGAAGGAGGCGATGCTCACGCTGGAGGCGCTGGAGAGGGAAGAGCAGGAGCAGGCTGAAGCAGCGCTCCGTGGAGGAGGAGGAGGTGACGCAACCTCAACATGTTTTATTAATGATAAAAGTGCATCTATCCATCATAAAAGTGCATCTATCCATCATAAAAGTGCATCTATCCATCATAAAAGTGCATCCGTCCATCATAAAAGTGCATCCGTCCATCATAAAAGTGCATCTATCCATCATAAAAGTGCATCCGTCCATCATAAAAGTGCATCCGTCCATCATAAAAGTGCATCTATCCATCATAAAAGTGCATCCGTCCATCATAAAAGTGCATCTATCCATCATAAAAGTGCATCCATCCATCATAAAAGTGCATCTATCCATCATAAAAGTGCATCCGTCCATCATAAAAGTGCATCTACCCATCATAAAAGTGCATCCGTCCATCATAAAAGTGCATCTATCCATCATAAAAGTGCATCCATCCATCATAAAAGTGCATCTATCCATCATAAAAGTGCATCTGTCCATCATAAAAGTGCATCTATCCATCATAAAAGTGCATCCATCCATCATAAAAGTGCATCCATCCATCATAAAAGTGCATCAATCCATCATAAAAGTGCATCCATCCATCATAGAAGTGCATCTGTCCATCATAAAAGTGCATCTATCCATCATAAAAGTGCATCAATCCATCATAAAAGTGCATCCATCCATCATAGAAGTGCATCAATTCATCATAGAAGTGCATCTATCCATCATAAAAGTGCATCCATCCATCATAAAAGTGCATCTATCCATCATAAAAGTGCATCTGTCCATCATAAAAGTGCATCTGTCCATCATAAAAGTGCATCTATCCATCATAAAAGTGCATCCATCCATCATAAAAGTGCATCCATCCATCATAAAAGTGCATCAATCCATCATAAAAGTGCATCTATCCATCATAAAAGTGCATCCATCCATCATAGAAGTGCATCTGTCCATCATAAAAGTGCATCTATCCATCATAAAAGTGCATCAATCCATCATAAAAGTGCATCCATCCATCATAGAAGTGCATCAATTCATCATAGAAGTGCATCCATCCATCATAAAAGTGCATCCATCCATCATAAAAGTGCATCTATCCATCATAAAAGTGCATCTGTCCATCATAAAAGTGCATCTGTCCATCATAAAAGTGCATCTATCCATCATAAAAGTGCATCCATCCATCATAAAAGTGCATCCATCCATCATAAAAGTGCATCAATCCATCATAAAAGTGCATCTATCCATCATAAAAGTGCATCCATCCATCATAGAAGTGCATCCGTCCATCATAAAAGTGCATCTATCCATCATAAAAGTGCATCAATCCATCATAAAAGTGCATCCATCCATCATAGAAGTGCATCTGTCCATCATAAAAGTGCATCCATCCATCATAGAAGTGCATCTGTCCATCATAAAAGTGCATCTATCCATCATAAAAGTGCATCTATCCATCATAAAAGTGCATCAATCCATCATAAAAGTGCATCTGTCCATCATAAAAGTGCATCTGTCCATCATACAGTCCTTGAAAAGTCTTTGAATTTAAAGTTAGCCAAGGTGTGGGAACCCTGGATAGAGAGGGGAATCGATTTTCTCCCAGCCGTAGCTTTCATGCTTTCAGGAGGCGTGGCTTTGGACGGCGATATGCTAAGCTAAAGTTAGCATTTTCTCAGATGTCTTACTGCACATTTAAAACACTCCTCAAAGCTTAAATCCCACGCAGCAGATGAATGCTAATGCTAAAGATGCATTTGACTCTTAATGTGAGTGATTTTAACCTTTTTTCGGGAATCCATCCCCGAAGAGCACCTTGAGTTTGATGAAAGCCCCTGACGCATTTTGAAAGGGAAAACATCTTTTGTACAGCTTTGATTGTGCTAAAATCTTACAATGGCATCATAAATATAAAGTGAAACCTATAATTATCAGATCATCTGTCTTCCTGTCGATTTTCAGCTTGTAAATAATACCATTGATTGGACTTAATTTACTCATTTATCTTTGTTGTCGTTCACCAGAGGAAGATGGAAAAACAGATTTGCAGGATCCTCTGCCGGAAAATGGAGAGAAGAAGAAGAGGAAAAAGAAGAAGCCGAAGCATCCCGACGAGATCTCCTTCCAGCAGGCGTTTGAGCAGTTCGCCGCGGTGAGCGAGATGCAGACCCAGAGCTCTGGAGCCGCCCCTCTGTCCGGCCTGCAGGTGCGCCCCCCCCCCGGTTCACTCCAGACGCACCGATACCGACAATCCTTTATATTCCAAAGCCGATAACCGATATATCGGCCGATAAATCTAAATCCAAATTCTTATATAGTTTTTGAGAGCCTGATTACAAAACACAAAAGCCTCTCCATTTAATATGGAAGTAAAATAATGGCAAATATTTTTGAAACAAAAAAGCCTGTTGAATTGCACTACTTTAAAAAATATAGAAATTGCGTTAACCAAGTATTTTTGTGTTTGTGTTTTTAGGGATTACATTTTTTAAGCTGTGATCAATATATAAGCTGTGAATATTTCAATTCGATACATTTCAAACACAATTAGTTCAATTCGATACATTCCGATACAATTAGTTCAATTTCGATACAATTAGTTCAATTTCGATACAATTTCGATACAATTAGTTCAATTCGATACATTTCGATACAATTAGTTCAATTTCGATACAATTAGTTCAATTTCGATACAATTTCGGTACAATTAGTTCAATTCGATACATTTCAAACACAATTCAATTAGTTTATATGAGGGGTGTAACGGTTCACAAAAATCACGCTTCGGTTCGATGCGATACAGTTCGGTACGTTTTCGATACAGCAAAAAGAAAGAAATGCCAGAGAAATTTCCTTGATTTTAATTTTTTAATTACATTTTTATTAAAACTAACAAAGTATGCTATTTTTTACTTTGAGCAATGATGGAGCTATACTTGACTTTTCTTAAAAGCATATAAAACACAACAGCTCCTTGGACAAAATGAAATGTAATATTGTAGAAGTTATAAACAAGTTTATTTTAGTTCAGATTAACAATGGCAGCAATTTTATTCATAATGTCAAAATAAAACCGACGTAATGTTACTTGAAAACGTTATAGCCGACTATTCCTGCCACACTCCTATGGTTACAGTTATGTTGCTGATCTGACCCTGGATAGTTGATTCATGGCACAATGTTTCCTCCTGGTTTCCACGTCAGCGCTGTTTGATCCGTTATTAACGGAGAAATGTGAATGTTAGATTCTAGATCTCGCAGCGATGTTATTACTTCACTGGCGAAATCAAACTTTTTTCTTCAACCACGCAATAACGAGTAGCTCAGTTTCGTTCCGCTTATATTACATTTGCCGTTTGATGTTTTTAATAATGTTTGAAGTATTTTTAATTGAAATATTCACAGCTTTAATATTCAACAATGCTGAATTTCACCCTTAAAAAGTGCAATTCAACAGGCTTTTTTGTTTCAAAAACATTCATTTGGCATCATTTTATTTCCATACATGTCCCAAGCACACAATTACAACGATGTTCTCATTATAAGTTAATATCGCCTATGTTCATGTTGCACTGAACTGCAATTTAATCATATTTCAAGCAATTAAATAAACATCATATAAAGTGTCTCAGCTCAACGGCATTAAGTTATCGGCCCCTAGTTTTAAAAGCCTTTAATTCTAGTCTACAGACTTTAAACATTGAGGTAAATGATTGTCAAATGTATATTTTTGATTGTTCTCAGCCGAGTCCCTTCACAAAGCTGAAGAAGAAGGTCGAGGTGAAGAAGAGCAGAAGGCATCCACTCAGCAAGCCGCCCATGCGATCGCCTCACTCCATAGTCAAACAAGAAAACTCCAGCGACGAGGGTGGGTACCGCTTCCATGACATCATCAGTGTGTGACCAAGAAGCGAAATATACTCTCAGTATGAAAAATGTATTATTATTATTTTGGCCCTCATTGATAAAACAAGCAGATTTATCTGCTTAAGTGTTCTTAAGGTTGTTCGTACAACCATTCTTGTGTTTTGATGGTGGTCGTAAAATTGGATTCTATTTTGAAATTTTTCGTAAAACCATTTTTTATCTTATTCGTCACATTCAGTTCAAGATTACGAAAGAATATAGTTATGAAAGATTTTCACGAATTTCGCAATGACGTACGCAAATTTATGAACTCGTTTCAAAAATTATGTTCGAAATATACAAAAAGTAAAATTATTTTCTTAAGGTTGTTTGTACAACCATTCTTACGTTATTTTTTAGATTCAATTCAACAGTTTATATATGAATATATTTACGAAAGATTTTCATGAACTTGTTTTGCTCCTGTTTTATCAAGTTTCTAAAATAGACTGACGTATTGTAAATTTATGAGGTCATTCTTGAATGCACGTTTCGAAATGACATTCGAAATAATATACAAAAAGTTTAACAATGTTCTTAAGGTTGTTCGTGCAACCATTCTTGTGTAAACAGTTACGAAAGATTTACGCAAATTCGTTTTGCTCCTATTTTTTTTAGATGGTGGTAGTAAAATTGTATTATATCTTGAAATTGTTTGTACAACCATTCTAATGCCATTCTAACATTTTACGCAAGAATATATTTACAAAGATTTTCATGAATTTCGCAATGACGTACGTAAATTTATGAAGCCGTTTTTGTCTGCACATTTCAAAAATGACATTAGAAATAATCAAATGTTCTTAACACTGTTCGTACAACCATTCTTGCGTAAAATGTTAAATTGACAGCCGTAAATTATGTAGTAATTCATTTTACGAAAAATTTATCCGAATTTCTCCTCTTTTATAGATAACGCTATCTATAAAAGAGGAGAAATTCGGATAAATTTTTCGTAAAATGAATGGCGTTGGCGTTCAAAAAAACTAATTATAGTTTTAAAATGTTTGTAAAGCCGTTCTTAAGTTTTTAAATACAGTTGGTAATAATGTCTATAAAATCTAGTAATGTTCGTAAAACCATTCATAAATTGTTGAATTTGCAGAAATCTGAATTTGAATAGTTTGTTGTGCTAGTTTCATTAATGACATTCGTAAAACTCAATCTTGGTAAAATTGTTTGGATGTCTGTTATAGAAATAAAATAACTGCTTCGCCTGTTTCTTTGTAGATAAACGTTTTGTTTTGGTAATACGAGAAATATTGTCATTCTAGATAAATGTCTGATGGTAAATTTTCCACTGAGGAGAAAGTTGTTGAAAGTTAGATTAGTTTTTCCAATATGAAACGTTTGAATTCATAGTGTTCTGGTTTGGCGGAGAGTTTGTTTGTTTGCTGTGAAAGCATGTACTTGCGAGCACAAAGAGCAAAAGCAATAAAGTATGAAAGAGAGCAGCCACAAACAATAAGCGCTTCATAAAAGCGAGCGGCTGGGAGACAGTTATTGATTTGTCTGTGTGAGTGTTATGAAGAGACAGACAGCTGTAAACCGGCACCGCCTGCTGTCACTGTAGGGGGTAAAACACAGGATAGAGGGGCATCAGAGCCGCCACCACCCAAACCAACCCCCCACCCCCCAGAGCATATCTGTAAAAACCCTGCACTCCCATTGAAAACAATTGAAAACATGCGCAAGCCGCGTGAAAAAATGGCCTTAACCTCAAACAGTGTCAATATTGACCCTGAGACAAAGTGGTGGGGACATGTCGCGACATTACACCTGTGTTACTTCTGTGTGACTCTTCTGAAGTGTTTAATTTGCAGTGTATCTCACTTGTGTGTGTGTGTGTGTGCTCCTGTAGAGCTGTACTCAGGACTTCAAGCAGGCGGAGGCTCGGTAACGGAGACCAAGAAGGATCTGTGGCAGAACCTGTTGCAGAACTGCTTGCCAAACTTCCTCACCGAGAAGCAGTTCAACGTAGCGATGGCGACCATCGAGCCTCACTGCGCCGTGTGCACGCTGTTCTGCCCCTACACACAGGTAATGAACGCTTCACTGTCAAAACACTAAAATAACCCCATGTAATCAGACCATAGGTCCCAGTATAGCTCATAAACCCAGAGTCTTGATCGCCCCCGGTGGCTGGTTCCAGTATAGCTCATAAACCCAGAGTCTCGATCGCCCCCTGGTGGCTGGTTCCAGTATAGCTCATAAACCCAGAGTCTCGATCGCCCCCTGGTGGCTGGTTCCAGTATAGCTCATAAACCCAGAGTTTCGATCGCCCCCGGTGGCTGGTTCCAGTATAGCTCATAAACCCAGAGTTTTGATCGCCCCCGGTGGCTGGTCCCAGTATAGCTCATGAACAGTATAGCTGATATTTTGAATTTGTACTGCAGTACCTATTTCCACCACTAGCTGGACAGTCTGCACTTTTAAATTCTTCCATCTCAAAGCTTTCCTGTCAACATGCTCACCTCTCTCTTGTGTTTTTGTGTGTGTTTAGTCGGTAAAGGACTCGTTCCACGTCTCGGACCCGTCTGGGCTGGTGTCCCGGGTCGGGTGTCGAACCCGTCCGCTGGTTCCAGAGATGTGCTTCAGTGCCGGTGCCGAAAACACTGAACCCCTGCCGTCGAACTCCCACATCGGTGACGACGGCACCAGTGTTCTTCTGTCCTGTGAAAGCTGTGGCCTTCAGGTCCACGCCAGTGAGTTCAGCTTCTTTCTCACGGTCCAAACGCTCGTTAAAGTGGTTTCGTGTCAGCGGCCCCTTCGTTAGTAACTAATGATCTCTGTGACGGAAGTGAATCAATCAAAACTTAACTTTTGTTGGACAATAACTTTATTCTAGAACTGCTGTAAACTCAAAACAATCTGTTACTGTAATCTCTTGTTATTACTGTAAAGCTGCTTTGAAACAGTCTAGATTGTTAAAAGCGCTATATTAATGAAGATAATTTGACTTGCAGAAGGTTATTATGGCAGTGACGTGTTACGCTAGTGGTTGGTTCCCACAGAACCAAATTAAGGTTTTAATCAAATTTCTATGGTAATGAACTAGATGAACACCTTATAAATATATATATATATATATATATAAAGAGAGAGAGATTTTCTTTGCTACTTTTCAAAAAGCGATGCCGAGCAGATTGTTATAAATTATGTAGATTTTAAATTATTTTTTATTTATTATTAAGAATATATAAATGTATTTATATAATGTGAATAAGATAAAATTATGTGATGAAACATAGATAGATAGATAGATAGATAGATAGATAGATAGATAGATAGATAGATAGATAGATAGATAGATAGATAGATAGATAGTCAGATAGATAGATAGATAGATAGATAGATAGATAGATAGATAGATAGATAGATAGATAGATAGATAGATAGATAGATAGATAGATAGATAGATAGATGGGTAGATAGATAGATAGTCAGACAGATAGATAGATAGATAGATAGATAGATAGATAGATAGATAGATAGATAGATAGATAGATAGATAGATAGATAGATAGATAGATAGATAGATAGATAGATAGATAGATATATTGATGGGTAGATGGGTAGGTAGGTTGGTACATAGTAGAAATAAGAATAATAAATATATTGTAATTATTATTCTTTTGTTTTTAGATACATTTTCTAAATTGGATTAGCTAAAAGACTGATATAATATTATATATAAATTAAATGCATAGTATAAATTCTATAAAATAAGAAATATATAATATCATTTATTATTTGTTTATTTTTGAGTAATTGTTTTTTTTTTGATGAGTTAAAAGTTCCTTTCGTTCATTCGCTCATAAAAAATATTTAATCTATTTTTATAAATCAAAAGTCAAAAGGACCTTTCGGTTTTTCTGTAACAAGGTTTATATTGTACACATCCAACATTTCGCAATATTATGATGCAATTTTTGTGTTGTCAAATCGCCACATTTTTCCCTGAAGGAAATGTACAGTAGATCAGTGTGAATAAGTGAAATGTACATTTTCATTAGTGTTGCGTTGTTCTCCTATCCATCCTCCCAAAACAAGCCGTGGTTCACTTCAAAATCACATGTGTATCTTTAGCCGTCGCGCCGATCCTCACATTTCTGCCTGTCAGTCAGGAGCGTGTGCTAATAAACGCCCTTGATTGTCTCTTTATCTCGTCGCCGGGCCCTCGAGAGCCTCTTACGGGGACCGGACGTCACTCCAGCCAATTTACCGTCAGTCAGGCTGAACTCCAGCACTATTTATTTAGAGGGGAAATAAAAACTCCTGAAGAGGAAAACACAGACGGCAAAAGTGGTTTGTTTCTCTTCCGCGCGAATCTAAGCCGCGTAGCCAATTAGAGTATGTGTGTGTGTGAGAGACTCTGCGCTCTGATTGGCCTTTTTTTCCCTCCGAAAATGACCGTTCATATGAAACTATTTCAACTTTTGCTTGATGTTTCTGTTTTCCTGAAGCATTCGACCGTGATATTTGATTATATTTACCATCAAAATGGTCTGTACTTCACTGTGATAAAAAAAACCCTACGCGTTTTGCTTGGACGCTTCCCAGAGTCGTTAGATTGTAAAGTGCGACCCGCCGGATGTCGGCTTGTGTTCATGTCGGTTCCTCTGAGCGTGAAGCAGTCGTGTGATTGCTCTGGGATGAGCCGGTGTATATTAGTCTGCTTTTAGATGCACTAATCAGTTTACCGTCACTGTTTTCACTCTGTCAAACTAATTAAAGCTGTCGCTGTGTCGTAAACACACGGTTTCTGTCACCTCCGTTCAGGCTTTCTGTAAAGAAGCACAGCTTATAAAACAGGTATCTCTGGCTGTGTGTGATGTATATCTTTTTGCGTTTGCCACTATATTTTTAAAACAATAATATCTTAGTAAATACCTTAAATAATATTGACAAACTATATATCATTTGAAAGCTTACAATCTCTAGTTTCCATATTTGGTGACTTTCAAAATATATTACAGAGGAGCCATAATTTATCAATATGCAACAAGAATATTTTCATACTTAATAAGGCGTGTTCAGACCTTTATTTTAAAATAGCAGTAAACATGAAAAATCATGAAAAAATGGTAGATACCTCAGTTTGTTTTCATGCCAAAAGTTCAAAAGATAGAATCCATTCAATTATTTTGGAAAAAAGGTCAAAGTTTGAAATATCAAGAAAAAAATAAATAAATTCACCATTTGTGACGTGGCAGCTAGCTATGACTTACATGCGTGTTCTTTGTATGTGTTTCTTAGAGGTTCAATTCATTTCAAAATCTGCCAAACTTCCCATACTACTTCTGAATAGGATCTCTACTTCAGAAATTGTATGAAAATTGTGAAAATAATGGTTCATATCACTCAAAACACGAATGGAAATGCAGGCGCCCTTATATGGGCAGTAATGGAGTCTGATTGTGCCCTAGTGAAAAAGTTTGGTACTGCGCTCAAACAAAATCTCACTGAAAGCTCATTTTTTGAGATATCAACCTAAAATTTGAAACACAACTTGTTCAGATTTTTGGCTTTGATCTTTCTGCCGTTTTAGAGTAGCCCAGGTTTTGAAAATATATATTTTATGTAAAATAATATTTTTACATTGTACATTTCCATAAACTCAAACTTCTATAACTTTTTTTCTGTTTCACTTTCTTAATTTATTTCACTTCTACAAAAATCTGCCAAATGTCTTCTTTAAAACAAGACCAATCATATGTCTATATTCCAAAGCATTCTTGAATTACAACCATTTAAGTTCGAAATGTGCATTTTCATCTATATTCAAAAAAGGGGGGGTGACAGTTAAGAGGTTAAGTGTCCAACAGTTATTAGTGAAAGCATCGTTTATTGTTGTTGCGTGATCTTTTTTGGTTCTTTGTTTATGTAAATTGGTAAACTTTGACCCCAGTTGGCTTAATTTACTCTGCTGTAAATGTTCACCACATTTTTCCTTGAATGAAACAAACCACCGTCCAAAATATAAAGGATCCGCCGGTCGAACCGTTCTAGAGGGAAAAAAACAACACCAGCAACAACAGCATCTCTAGGGTTTGGGTATCGTACGAATTTTAACTATTCCGACTCTATCGATTCTGATTGATAATGATTGCTAATTCAACGTAACACCTTTATTCTAAGTTTGTAGCTCAGGGCTTAAAGGGTTAGTTGACGCAAAAATGAAAATTCTGTCAGTATTTACTCGCCCTCATGTTGTTCCAACCCCGTAAGACCTTCGTTCATCTTCGCAACACAAATTAAGATATTTAAGATATTAAGATCGCTCCTGCATACTAGTCCATAGGCTTCTTGAGGGAATGACTTTTGCTGGCATCGAAAAGTCGTTAAAATAGTCCAAGTGACTACAGTGGCTCGATTTTAACTTTATCAAACGACGAGAACACTTTTGTGCGCAAAAATAACGACTTTATTTCAACTATTCACTTCCTTCTCCATGGGCCTGTAGTCAGTTAACGTTGCGTAATTGCGTAAAGCTGCGTCACACGTAGGCTCACTATTGGCCGACGCTGGTCATGTGTGTGATGCGTGTGACGTACAATAACAGAAGCTTTCGCTATTAAACTAGTAACCTGACTCGAGGCAGAGGGAGAAATAAACGAATAGTTGAAATAAACTCGTTATTTTTGCGCACAAAAGTGTTCTCGTCGTTTGATAAACTTAAGATTGAGCCCCTGTAGTCACTTGGACTATTTTAACGATGTCTTTAATGACTTTTCGAGGACAGCAAGAGTCATTCCCTCAAGAAGCCTATGGACTGTATGCAGGAGCGATCTTAATATCTTAAATATCTTAATTTGTGTTGCGAAGATAAACGAAGGTCTTACGGGGTTGAAACAACATGAGGGTGAGTAAATACTGACAGAATTTTCATTTTTGGGTGAACTAACCCTTTAAAGCTCCGGCATGCGGGCGTAAGGAAAAAACGATTATTTTCGCATGCGATTCATTTTTGTCCAGCTTTAACGTGTTAAAATATTTAACGCAATTAACGCAGAATCCGTTCTTTCCGTCATCCTTTAGCTAGGATTATGACCATGCTCTTATTCACGCAAATGCTTTAAACCACTCATGCGCGACAAGACAAAAGAGAACGACACACCTCCTGACACGCGCACAATAAGACGCGCGACAGTAACGATTTCTCTTTCGCGCCTGAACGAACAATAACACACATTTATGCCAATATGTCAGTTTTTTCTAGTATCCTCGTTAAATAAAATCTTAAATGGAAGTAAATAGTTGTAAGAGAATAAGATGCGCGAGCAGCGGCGGGTCTTAAAGTGACAGGAGCCCATTAATTCTGTGTGTCAGTAAAGTTAACCTAAAGAACAGAGGGAACGGAGACAATTCACTAAGGAACGCTCGTAGCTTTGACGAGGATTAATCTATATTTCATTTACAATTTATGCAGTGTGAACTGTTTTATAACCGTTATGGTACAGGTAAATGACATTTATTATGGGTTTAAGTGAGGTTTGTTTTAAATTCACAGTTTGTTTTTTTTAAGCCTAATATTTAAAATTTGGGGGAAAATCATTTTCTCGAGACATCAGTAGCTATAATATTTGTGATTCTGGCTTTCCTTCATAAAAATATGCCATTATGATGCAGCTTTAATACTTGAAAATAAATGAGGATAAGCCATAGAGACGGCAGGGTTATTAGGCTACTGTCACTTTAAGAGCTGCACGGATCCAATATACTGTTGCACGCGTTTTCTTTCTTAACAGTTATTGTTCATCGAAGACATAACTGACGGGGATATTTTTACATATTTCTGTGTGTATTTGTCCGTTCAGGTGTTTATTTAGGATAAGCGACGGCTTTCTGTGCGCGCGTCATTTTGTATGTGAAAAAAAAAAACGTGGGTCTTCTTAAAATTAATCGATAAGAGGAATCGAAATGCGCTCGTCTAATTGAATCCAGTTCTTGGAAATCGTTCTCGATGCCCAACCCTAAACATCTCTAGCTTGTTTACCTTCCAAAGCCTTGAAGAACAGGCCGTGAAGTGAAACGAACCACCGTCTAAAATGGTTGAATCGTTCTAGGGGGGAAAAAAAGACTCCAACAACAACATCTCGAGCTTGTTTGCTTTCCAAAGCCGTGAACAGCTCGTGAAGTGAAAGACAGCTTGTTAGTTGTGCTGTCATTGCCTCCTCATTTCTTGATGCTATTTTCTGCTAGCCTGGTTTCATAAGCGCTTGAACTCACAAACATTCTTCCAGCGGTTATGAAAATGACTTTCCTGAGCATGTATAAGCGCGTGTGTGCGTGTTGCATATTAAACTAATGCCCGGAGGCTGTATTTGTGTGCCGTGGCGGAGGCCATTACGGCTCGAGCTGGGCTCCCGCGCGCGGCTCCTGCTGCTAGTGTTTACCTGCGCGGGTGAGGTGGGCACAGCTGCTCAAAGCTGGGGATTTCGATAAGACGAGGACGAGGGGGAAATGACAGCATGTCAAAACGGGCTTTCCATTTGTGTGAGCTTTCACCTCCAGCTGGAGCGTTTCTTCTAGAGCGATCGCTCGCACAATATCACAGTCCGTTCCTGTGCCTTCCAGTCGAAGGGAGCCTGGTGTAATTACGGGAAACAGCGGGTTCTTGAACACCGCGCGGCGACAGCGCTACTCGTGTGAACGGCATCCTTGGATTGCCGAGGTTTCAATTTGCGTACATCTTGTGTAATTGGTTGGAAATGTAAAGGTGTGAGAGACTTGAAATGTCAATCGACTCATTACTAAATATTACAACTAAATATTCAGTGAATAGCGGTCATGAGCATTACGTTTTTTTTCAACGTAACATTTAAATTGTATGTTTTTCGTACGATTATTTGTACGCATTTGAAATAAAAGTTTGTGTTTGGTAGACTTATTTAGTATATATAAATACACACAATGCATGTATATATTAAAGAAAAATATGTTATTTATATATAGGATAATTATAATTATATATAATTTAAATTATATATAGAGAGTATATACATGCAAATATTTCTTAAATATATACATGCATTATCCAGAGTTGGAAATGTAATTTTCAGGTCTCTGTGTAAAAAGTGAGTAACGGGTAATAAATGGATCGTAACTATTCCATAAATATAATTTATTGCTATAAAATCCCAAATATTAAGTAAAAAATATTGTCAAACTAAAACTTAGAATTTTTTGTCTCTTAAAATAAAAAATTTCAGTCATTTTTGACCACCACACGATTTTCTTTTTAATTTAATTGTTTGTTCTGTCTTTCTAGTTTCATTTGTCGATTCGTTAAATTTTGTTCTGTCGTTTTTTTCGTTTTTTGCCAATTTTTTCCGTTCGTTTCTTTTTTTTTCTGTCTTTTGTTCCTAATTTGTTCCTTTGTTCATTCTTTTCGTATCAAACTATATCGGAGAGAGATGTTTTTAATCGAAAATGACAGAAACGGTTGTATCTTTGAAAATAACGTACGCAGTTTTAATAAATAAAATTTTCGTTTTGTTTTCCGTCAGGTTGTTACGGAGTCAATCCCGAGACGAAACAGGACGACTGGATGTGTTCCCGATGCACCTCGATGGAGTGGACAGCCGTAAGACTCGAACACGTTTCTCTCGTTTATCGTTGCGTTAAAACGTTGCGTTCATTATTGTGTTCTTGGTTGCAGGCCTGCTGTTTGTGCAGTTTAAGAGGAGGAGCTTTGAAGAAAACCACAGATGACAGGTCTCATATCTTAAACTCTATTACGAGATGGCACCCAAAATGTTAAATTGTTTGTTTTTTGCGTACGTATTCTCGTATCTTGATAATCTTAAGGTTGAGCCACTGTAGTCACTCTGACTATTTTAACGATGTCTTTAATAACTTTCTGGACCGACAAGTTTCAAGCCCTTAGAAATATTTTAATTTGTGTTACGAAGATGAACGAAAGTCTTACGGGGTTGAACAACATGAGTCAGAGTGATTAACCCTTTAATGCTGGTTTTGTAAACGTTTGTCTGCTGTGGTCAGGTGGGTCCACGTGATCTGTGCGGTGGCTGTGGCCGAGGCTCGTTTCGTCGGCGCTGTGGAACGAGAGCCTGTGGACGTGTCCTCTGTTCCCGACACCAGGAAGAGTCTGGTGAGTCACTGGACGAACACAATCGACACACATCGGGGGAATACGCTGATTTCACGCAGCCGCCATTTTGAAATCGCAAGCGAGGCTTCAGAATGCGATGGCGTATTGTTGTGTTTAATGTAGAAATTAGTTATTCTAAAACTGGTCATACATTTCTTTCATACTTTAGACTTTATACAGTGGAATTCGTTTATAAATAAAATTATTTTGATATATAATTCAGAACGTAAAAAAAAGAAGCAGGAACGAACGATATAAATATCCTATATTGGATATTAACATTAATAGCGTCATTTTTATTAGTTGTCTATCTGTACTTCCGGAGGCTCGCTTTCCATTTCAAAATGGCGGCTGCGTGAAATCAGCGTATTTAGGCTGCTCTTTTGTTCATTGAGTTTTTTTTTTTTTTTTTTGCTTAGTTTCTTCGTTCATCCATTGATTTGTGAATTTTTTTTTTTCATTGTAACATTTGTGTTATTTTTTTGCTTTCGCCCTTTTCGTTAATTTCTTTTGTTCACATATTAGTTTCGTTCATTTTCTGCTGTTGTTTTCAGTTTCTTTATTGGCATTTTCGTTTGCGTTTGTTTTCGCATATTGTTTCTTTCGTTCTTTTGCTGGTAGTTTTATTTGTTTCGTTGTTTTTGTTTAATTTTCCACTTTTTTTCATTGGTATTTTTCTTTTTTTCATTGTTTATGTCTTTCATACATTCTTGGCTTCTACCTTTGTTTGTTTTACTTAATTATTCGCATTCATTTGTTGTCTGTTTCTTTCATTTTGTGTTTTGCTTTGCTTTTTCGTTAATTTATTTTGTTCTTTTTGTTCATATATTAGTTTCGTTCATTTTCTGCTGTTGTTTTCAGTTATTCTTTCTTATTGGCCTTTCGTTTGTTTGTTTTCTCACATTTGTTTATTTTATTCTTTTGTTTAATTTAGTTTGCTCTTCACTGTTTCTTTCATTTGTTCCTGTGTTCATTCCTAATGTTTATTTCTTTCTTTTTGCCTTTTCATACTTTCAGTATTTCTTACGTGATTTTTTACGTTTTAGTTTCATTAATTAATGCTCTTTTGTCCGTTCTTTATGTTTCGTAATAGTTTGTTCTTTTTCTTTTTCATTGTTTTTTGTTTGTTTTCATTAATTAATTTTTGCTTATTCGTTTGTTCTCGTTTTCTTATTCGTTTGTTCTTTCATTTGTGCTTTGTTTTTTTTTTAACTTTATGATCATTATTTTGTTTCTTTTGTGTTGTTCATTCTATTTTTGTTTCTTTTGTTCATTTGTCTTGTTATTTAGTTGTTCCTCTCTCTCTCGGAGGCAATGATGCATTATTAATGATGTGGAAGGCTGAATAATCAGGTGTCGTTCCTCTGCTGTGCTAAATGAAGTGCATTGATTATATAGGCAGGTTTCTCCATCTGAACGCACACACACACACACCAGCGCTGCTGAAAAAACACAGAACACAAACCATGAGTGACATCATTTCCTCTGGTGTCGTTCACCACATGATGACAGTAAAAATGCTTCGCTGAGGCAGAAACCGCCCGTTCACATTCTCCTCCTGTTTCTTCTGTTCCAGCTTTCATTCTTTCGTTTGGGCTTTTTTCAATCATTCTTTCGTTTCTTTTGCTGTTTTTTTCTCCATTTTCTACTTTTGTTTATTTCTGTTTCTTTTGTTTGCTCTTTCTTTCTTGTGTTTTTTTCTTTTTCTTTGGCTGTTTGTTTTCTTTCTGTTCTACTTTTGTTTGTTTTTTCTCTTTCGTTTCTTTTGTTCTCTTTCTTGTTTTTTTCTTTCATTCTTTTATTTCTTTGTTTTTTACTTTTGTTTGTTATTTGTTTCTTTTCTTTGTTCTTTCTTTCTTGTGTTTTTTTGTTTCATTCTTTTTCTTTTGCTGTTTGTTTTCTTTCTGTTCTACTTTTGTTTGTTTTTTTCTGTTTCGTTTCTTTTGTTCACTTGTTTTTTACTTTCATTCTTTGTTTATTTGTTTTTCTACTTGTGTTTTTTATTTGTTTCTTTTGTTTGCTCTTTATTTTCTTTTTTGTTTCTTTTTTTTCCCTTTGCTGTTTGTTTTCTTTCTTTTCTACTGTTGTTAGTTTTTTGTTTCGTTTCTTTTGTTCACTCTTTGTTTTAGTTTTTTTCTTTCATTCTGTCTCTTTTGCTGTTTGTTCTATTTCTCTTTTACTTTTGTTTTGTTTTTATTCTTTTGTTCGCTTTTTCTTTTGTACTTTATATCCCTTTTCATTTAGTTTCTTCTGTTCGGCTTCTACTTTTGTTCATTCCATTTTATTTATTTTAATCCAGTTTATTTATTCCTTTCACTTTTTGTATGTGCTTTTCCATCTTCTTTTGTCGTCTTTTCATCATTTATGTTTCTTTTTTCTTTCATAAAGCTCTCACACTGTTCATACATCTGACATCAGCTTGTGGAAAAGAGCAATTTTGGAGCAAATCAATGTTTATATGCACATCAAACATTTATTCTCGTGGATTAAAAGAAAGTCTCTTCTCGCTCGCTGCAACACAAAATGGACGCCAGGTCTGATGTATGAATAAATAACTGAGGGGTTGATGCTCGTAAATCACATATTTGTTCCCTTGCCTTGTCCGTTGGCCTGTCTTGTGATCAATCCCTGAGGAGTGATAAATCAGAGCCTTTCACCCGCCGATGAAATATTTCCGAGCCGGCGCCGCATCGAAAGGCCGGCGTACATTACGGCCGTTTGGCCACAGGGAGCTGAAATGAAGTATTGACAATTTAATAAAGAATTTTTATTCCCGTCGATATCTCCTTGTCCGTGCGCCGTGTGTGTGTGTTTGTAGGTGGTTTATGTGGAAATGGAGAAGAGGAGAAAGACAGGCAAGAACGACACAAAGAAAGAGGGAAAGATGAGCCAAAATGTTTTCCATTCAGAGGATATTGGCATAAAAATGGCACAGTTTTAAACAATCGACTGCTCACTGAATTCATTTGCCACAAAATAAGTCAAAATCAACTGTCTTTCTGTTGTTAATAAATGTTCCTCTTCCTAATCTCTCATGGAAATGTAAGCTTCTGCGCTCTTGAAATGACTTTCCCTTTCAGCTGACACATTAAAATAATACCAATAGCCAAATATCTATTTAGCATTCGCCTCAGGATGGGTAAAATCACTTTTCCTCATTAAAAACCCTGCAATTAGTCAAGTTACAATAGTTAAATGGGTTGTAAATGTCTTTTGATGTTTACATTTCCCTTTGTTTTGCACTTGTTTTGGTTCATTTACTTGTTGCTTGTTTCATTGTTTCTGTTTCACTTCCATTTCTTGGCTGTTTTAATCTTTATTTTGTTTCTTATGTCTTAATTTTTTTTGTATTTTTTTAATGTGCTAGCTAGCAACATGTTAAAACATGTAATAAATGTACTAGTACCATAGTAGCAATGTATTAATTCATCCTAGAAACAAGCTAGCAATACGTCCATTCATGCGAATAGTGTGTTAAATCAAGTAAATGTTGTGCTAATTCATATTAGGAAAATGTTAACATAATGCTGAAATTTGCTAGCAAAGTGTTAAACCATGTTAGAAACATGTTAGCAGTGTGATAAATCATGCTAACAGTTATCTGTTTTCTGATTGTATTTCTAAGCTTACTTAACTTTTTTATCTAGTTGTGAATCCTATTTATCCTGGGAATTTGTGTTGCTAATGACTTTATATATTGAGATTTCCTCGTTCTGATTTTCAGAAGTGCGTCTATTGCCACAAGACGACCAAGCAGAACTTCGGCGCGTGTATCCAGTGCTCGTCGGACAACTGCTCCACATCTTTCCACGTCACCTGTGCGCTCCTCGCCGGAGTCACAATGAAGCCGGCCGATTGGCCGTACGTGGTGTCCGTCACCTGCCACAAACACAAGCATGCCAATCAGAAGGTGCGTAGCCTTGGTGACATTTAAAGCAGCCTCAGTGTTAACAGGAGATTACAGTAACATAGATTGTTTCGGCTTTATGACATCTCCAGCTACAGTTAGTTTTGATTAAATGACTTCCGTCGCAACGATCATTAGTTATTAACGTAACACGACACGCAAACCTTCAAGTCATCCTTGGTGTATATGATATTCTTTTTTCAGACAAATACAATCAGTTATATATTTAAAACATGTCCTGGCTCTTCCAAACTTTATAATGGCAGTGAATGGCTTTTTTTGTTTTTGGAAGTCTGTAAAAGTGCATCCATCCATCATAAAAGTGCATCTGCCCATCATAAAAGTGCATCTGCCCATCATAAAAGTGCATCTATCCATGATAAAAGTGCATTTATCCATCATAAAAGTGCATCTATCCATGATAAAAGTGCATCTGTCCATCATAAAAGTGCATCTATCCATGATAAAAGTGCATTTATCCATCATAAAAGTGCACCTATCCATCATAAAAGTGCATCTATGCATTATAAAAGTGCATCTATCATCATAAAAGTACATCTATCCATGATAAAGGTGCATCTGTCCAACATAAAAGTGCATCTGTCATCATAAAAGTGCATCTGTCCATCATAAAAGTGCATCTGCCCATCATAAAAGTGCATCTGTCCATGATAAAAGTGCATCTGTCCATCATAAAAGTGCATCTGTCCATGATAAAAGTGCATCTGTCCATCATAAAAGTGCATCTATCCATGATAAAAGTGCATCTATGCATTATAAAAGTGCATCTATCATCATAAAAGTGCATCTATCCATGATAAAAGTGCATCTATCCATCATAAAAGTGCATCTGTTCATCATAAAAGTGCATCCGTCCATCATAAAAGTGCATCTGTCCATCATAAAAGTGCATCTATCCATGATAAAAGTGCATCTATGCATTATAAAAGTGCATCTATCATCATAAAAGTGCATCTATCCATGATAAAAGTGCATCTATCCATCATAAAAGTGCATCTGTTCATCATAAAAGTGCATCCGTCCATCATAAAAGTGCATCTGTCCATCATAAAAGTGCATCTATCCATGATAAAAGTGCATCTATCCATGATAAAAGTGCATCTATCCATCATAAAAGTGCATCTATCCATCATAAAAGTGCATCTGTTCATCATAAAAGTGCATCCGTCCATCATAAAAGTGCATCTGTCCATCATAAAAGTGCATCTATCCATCATAAAAGTGCATCTGTCCATCATAAAAGTGCATCTATCCATGATAAAAGTGCATCTATCCATCATAAAAGTGCATCTATCCATCATAAAAGTGCATCTATCAATCATAAAAGTGCATCTGTCCATCATAAAAGTGCATCTATCCATGATAAAAGTGCATCTGTCCATCATAAAAGTGCATCTGTCCATCATAAAAGTGCATCTATCCATGATAAAAGTGCATCTGTCCATCATAAAAGTGCATCTGTCCATCATAAAAGTGCATCTGTTCATCATAAAAGTGCATCTGTCCATCATAAAAGTGCATCTGTCCATCATAAAAGTGCATCTGTTCATCATAAAAGTGCATCTGTCCATCATAAAAGTGCATCCATCCATCATAAAAGTGCATCCATCCATCATAAAAGTGCATCTGTCCATCATAAAAGTGCATCTATCCATCATAAAAGTGCATCTATCCATGATAAAAGTGCATCTGTCCATCATAAAAGTGCATCTATCCATCATAAAAGTCCATCTGTCAATCCATCCATCATAAAAGTGCATCTATCAATCATAAAAGATGCACATTTATGAACTTAAAAACAGAATCCAGGATATTTATTAATATAACTCTGATTGTATTTGTCTGAATGGAAGAATGTCATACACCTAGGATGACTTGAGTGTGAGTAAATCATGAACTGTCCCTTTAAATGAGAGCATGTGTTCCTCAAGCTGACGGTTCGGCTCTGTTGCAGCTCAAGAGCAGCTCGCGCGAGTTGTCTCTGGGTCAGGAGGTCATCGGGAGGAGCAGCAACGGTTGGTTTTATCGCTGCACCATCACCGGCATCGGCACGCAGAACTACTACGAGGTCAACTTTGACGACGGCTCCTACTGTGATAACGTCTTCCCAGAGAACCTGCTGGTGAGTTAACACACCAACAAACAGTCTCTTCAGCATATTTGGGGATTTAAGACCGCTTTGGGTCTCACTTTATATTATCAAAATATAATGTAAATAATAAATACGATGAACTTATTTTGTTCATGTTGTATCGTAAAACACTTGCTGCTACTTAATCCTTGTGTTTGGCTTTGTTTGATGTGTTGACCTGATTTCCACTGAAACAGGAAGCTAAGGCGGGACATTGAATGGCTCCTCCCCCTTTTTAAATAGCCAATAGCGTTTAGTTTCAATAGTAGTTGGAAAACGGAATAAAACTCAAGCGTTTGAGCAACCGAACACACATCTCCAACCCATGTTGCTCCATGACGTTCAACGGTCGCTTCGGCCAGGTGGTGTTTTTAGCATAAAGGGGCGGAGCTTTCGATTCTAGAGAGCATTCGATAAAAACCTGTCATCCATTTTAGCAGAAGTTTTGAAATCTTATATCTCCTAAATGTGAATTTTGTCATTTTTGAACACACCTTAAGCCTAACATATTCATACTGGAAGTTTTAAAAATCATACATTTAGATTTTAGGGGGCCTGGTCCTGATTGGTTAATCTGATTCTAGGTTGTTATGGTTGGCTTTGGCGCATTAATTTGGCTCGTCCAATCAGATTTGATCTATGGTCTCTTTAATGTCTGTCTCAGAGTCACGACTGCCTGCGGAACGGCCCTCCAGAACAGGGCGAAATTGTGGTGGTCAAGACAATCGACGGACGGATTCTCAACGCGTCTTTTGTCAAGGAACACGTCCACCGATCCTACCAGGTAACTGTGACGTCTTACATTTTATTTTTGTATTTATTTATCCAATGACTTGTTTTGTTTGTTTTTTTCGGTTTGGATTCAACATTAATAAATAATTCATGTTTTGTTTTTTTAAAGGGATACTCCCCTTTTTTGGAAATAGGCCGTTTTTGAATCCATTCAGCCGATTTTTTCTGGTATTTAGAATAATATCAGTAACCAGACAGTTTCTGGTCCCATTGACTTCCCTAGTAGGAAAAAATATATACTATGGAAGTCAATGAGATCAGAAACTGTCTAATTCGAAAATGGTAAAACCCAACTGTTTAACTCTGGGGGAGTTGTAAAATGAGCCCATTTCCAAAAAAAAAGTGGAGTATCCCTTTAAAGTCCCCGTTTAGTCAATCATTTTATCCTTAAAACTCACCTTTGATTACCGAAACAAGATATTTAAACGTTTTTTATGTGAAATTTTTTTCGTTATGCCTCTAAATATCTTGAATGTAACTCGACACCCTTGCCTCATTTAGTATGCACGGTTGTATGAATATGCAAATGAGCCCCGCCTCCACTCACTCAGAGATCCACTGGTTGGCGATCACACGTTGATCTGATTGGTTACAAGGTTTGAGACTGCCTTTGGTTCACTGCAGTTTTAAGGAGGAAATACTCAGCAATGCTGTCGACTTATGAACTTACACATGGTTTGACTTAAAGCATATTAAAAACACCACATAAACATAGAAACAACATTAAAAACTTGTTTATGAGTAAAATAATGTAAATAGTTAATTTTTGTGTTAATAGTTAGCGTCGCCTGGTTTGGAAACGAAATCTTTCGGTTGAGTTTCTCTTGATTCCCGCCCTTCTCCGAGTCTTTCATGAGTCCACATTTGGTGTAAAGTTTGCTTTCCTCGTACACAGAGGAGCCGCTGACGTCTTGAGCAAAAGGGAGGAGAGATTAATGGGAAAATGAGAAGACTAGGCATATGTGCCGCTTGGGGGATTTATGGAGTCTGTACATGAATCTTATGAGGTGTGATGGACCGCAGACAACGAGAATAGACCGCCATTCATCTGCTATTTCTCATACACGCGACACTCCGTCACAGGAAGTGCTTTTGAGTTCTTGTGCAGGGTTGAGACCATGTTTTTCCTCACATTTGGGTCACATTTGAATGGAAAAGTGACTAAATCGGATTCTAAAATGAGCTACTAGTTTTGGTTCACGTCAGATTCTTTCTCATTAAAACCCAAACACACGATACGGTGTTTCATTGTTCGGCTGAACTCTTGAGAGACTCCTCTGTCAGCATTAACGAAGCGTTTGATTCTCTCCGCCGCCCCAAGACTCCATTATTTATCAGATCCGTGTGAGTCACGGCACTCCATAACAACCACAGATCACTGACGTCACTTTAGCCTTTGCTAGACGCACCGAATATTCCCCCAACCACCCCAGGCGATCTGTTACTGGATGTCTGGAAGTCTGACAGGTCTTGAAGCTGCTGGGAATTGATCTGGAATAGGGTGTTGATTGCAGTCTGGTTGAAAGTTTGAAGCTTGTTATGTTGGTTCCTCCTCTGCTCCAAAAATAAGAGTTGTAAAGGAGTATTCTGGGTTAAATGCAGTTTTTACAGCTCTATCATTAGGTTTAGCATTACATAAGTGATTTCTATGTGTGGTTGGGCTGTCAAATAAAAATTCTAATTTAAATATTCATCAAAAAAAGAAAAATTCGAATGGCTAAAGTTCTGCAAGCTGTATTCATTGTACCGTAACTCTTCAACTGTTTGCACAATCAAAACCATTCAAATTGCCTTAAAAATTGATTAAAAAAAATAAATTCTCGTTTTTTTTTTCTATTTAAATTCTATTTACAAACTCACCAAACACAATAATGTTCAATAGGTGTACATTTTTTGAAAGATAATATTTTTCTGAAACCCATGACACCTTGGACATGCACATTGTTTTCAAATTTTACAGTTAAAAAATCTAAATATGTGAAACACCTATTTTAGCTTCAGGTTCTAAAGGGTTAAGAAATCATATTTTATTTAAGAACAATTGTTTCAATTTATGTTTATGCACTTTAAAAAGTGAATGTCATTTTAATTTCAATAAAAGAGGCAATGCTTGATTTGGTTTATATGTTCCTAATGTGCTTGCTTGCGCCATCTTGTGGGCATAGGAGACAATACAGTACTTTTTTCCTCTTTTTCCTAATTAAGTATAATTTAATTTGAATTTTGTTTATATATTTAAGAAAGAAATTTGAATTTTGAGTTATGTGGAGTTGCGTGGAATTATGTATTGCTAGTCCATGTCCCTTCCCAAAAGATTAAAACACAATTAAATTACATTTATTATTAAATTTATTGTGTTTGTAGATTTAGATATATTTCTATTACGTAGATGGAGTTGTACTTGTATAACTGGAAAACTGTTTCCCGAGGGTGTTAATAAGGTGGCCGCTGAGACACAAGCTTGGATCGCATCATATAATTTGGTTCCAAGAGCAGTGAAGGATCTGAAGCATCTAAACTGACTGCATTTCTTTCCAGGTGGAGTTTCAGGACGAGACGCAGATCTTACTGAAACGCAGTGAGATTCACTCTCTAAACCAGGAGCTGCCCAAGAGGGTCATGTCTCGTCTGGTAAGCGCTTTAATTCACTGCACACAGAATTCAATCTAAAGTCAAAGTGCAAGTTTAACAGTTTCCTGCTTTCGTGTTTGTCAAACTAGAGGTTTTTCAAGCTAACAATATATCAATGCATCGCAATTCGTGGATCGATTTAAATTTTTTACGAATACATCGCGAATCGACCCTGAGCTTAGTTCTTAACAACAGTGGCGCTCTCAACCGGTTTTTAACAGCAGAGGACGCTCTGGGCCGGTTTTTAACAGCAGAGGACGCTCTGGGCCGGTTTTTAACAGCAGAGGACGCTCTGGGCCGGTTTTTAACAGCAGAGGACGCTCTGGGCCGGTTTTTAACAGCAGAGGACGCTCTGGGCCGGTTTTTAACAGCAGAGGGCGCTCTGGGCCGGTTTTTAACAGCAGAGGGCGCTCTGGCCGGTTTTTAACAGCAGAGGACGCTCTGGCCGGTTTTTAACAGCAGAGGGCGCTCTGGGCCGGTTTTTAACAGCAGAGGGCGCTCTGGGCCGGTTTTTAACAGCAGAGGGCGCTCTGGGCCGGTTTTTAACAGCAGAGGACGCTCTGGGCCGGTTTTTAACAGCAGAGGGCGCTCTGGGCCGGTTTTTAACAGCAGAGGGCGCTCTCAACCGGTTTTTAACAGCAGAGGACGCTCTGGGCCGGTTTTTAACAGCAGAGGGCGCTCTCAACCGGTTTTTAACAGCAGAGGACGCTCTGGGCCGGTTTTTAACAGCAGAGGACGCTCTGGGCCGGTTTTTAACAGCAGAGGACGCTCTGGGCCGGTTTTTAACAGCAGAGGGCGCTCTGGGCCGGTTTTTAACAGCAGAGGGCGCTCTGGACTGGTTTTTATCAGCAGAGGATGCTCTGGACTGGTTTTTATCAGCAGAGGATGCTCTGGGCCGGTTTTTAACAGCAGAGGATGCTCTGGGCCGGTTTTTAACAGCAGAGGGCGCTCTCAACCGGTTTTTAACAGCAGAGGGCACTCTGGACTGGTTTTTATCAGCAGAGGATGCTCTGGGCCGGTTTTTAACAGCAGAGGACGCTCTGGACCGGTTTTTAACAGCAAGGGGGGGTTTTCGGCTGGTTTTTAACAGTAGATTGCGCTCTGGGCCGGTTTTTAACAGCAGAGGGCGCTCTCAGCTGGTTTTTAACAGCAGAGGATGCTCTGGACCGTTTTTAAACAGCAGAGGATGCTCTGGGCCGGTTTTTAACAGCAGAGGGCGCTCTCAACCGGTTTTTAACAGCAGAGGACGCTCTCAACCGGTTTTTAACAGCAGATGACGCTCTGGGCCGGTTTTTAACAGCAGAGGACGCTCTGGGCCGGTTTTTAACAGCAGAGGGCGCTCTCAACCGGTTTTTAACAGCAGAGGGCGCTCTCAACCGGTTTTTAACAGCAGATGACGCTCTGGGGCGGTTTTTAACAGCAGAGGGCGCTCTCAACCGTTTTTTAACAGCAGAGGATGCTCTGGGCCGGTTTTTAACAGCAGAGGGCGCTCTCAACCGGTTTTTAACAGCAGAGGACGCTCTGGGCCGGTTTTTAACAGCAGAGGGCGCTCTCAACCGGTTTTTAACAGCAGAGGGCGCTCTCAGCTGGTTTTTAACAGCAGAGGGTGCTCTGGGCCGGTTTTTAACAGCAGAGGGCGCTCTCAGCTGGTTTTTAACAGCAGAGGATGCTCTAGACCGTTTTTTAACAGCAGAGGGCGCTCTCAACCGGTTTTTAACAGCAGTGGCGCTCTCAGCTGGTTTTTAACAGCAGAGGGCATTCTGGACCGGTTTTTAACAGCAGAGGGCGCTCTCAACCGGTTTTTAACAGCAGTGGCGCTCTCAGCAGGTTTTTAACAGCAGAGGGCGCTCTGGGCCGGTTTTTAACAGCAGAGGGCACTCTGGACCGGTTTTTAACAGCAGAGGGCGCTCTCGGCTGGTTTTTAACAGTAGATTGCGCTCTGGGCCAGTTTTTAACAACAGAGGGCGCTCTCAGCTGGTTTTTAACAGCACAGGACGCTCTGGGCCGGTTTTTAACAGCAGACGGCGCTCTAGGCCGGTTTTTAACAGTAGAGGATGCTCTGGACTGGTTTTTATCAGCAGAGGATGCTCTGGGCCGGTTTTTAACAGCAGAGGATGCTCTGGGCCGGTTTTTAACAGCAGAGGGCGCTCTCAACCGGTTTTTAACAGCAGAGGGCACTCTGGACTGGTTTTTATCAGCAGAGGATGCTCTGGGCCGGTTTTTAACAGCAGAGGACGCTCTGGACCGGTTTTTAACAGCAAGGGGGGTTTTCGGCTGGTTTTTAACAGTAGATTGCGCTCTGGGCCGGTTTTTAACAGCAGAGGGCGCTCTCAGCTGGTTTTTAACAGCAGAGGATGCTCTGGACCGTTTTTAAACAGCAGAGGATGCTCTGGGCCGGTTTTTAACAGCAGAGGGCGCTCTCAACCGGTTTTTAACAGCAGAGGACGCTCTCAACCGGTTTTTAACAGCAGATGACGCTCTGGGCCGGTTTTTAACAGCAGAGGACGCTCTGGGCCGGTTTTTAACAGCAGAGGGCGCTCTCAACCGGTTTTTAACAGCAGAGGGCGCTCTCAACCGGTTTTTAACAGCAGATGACGCTCTGGGGCGGTTTTTAACAGCAGAGGGCGCTCTCAACCGTTTTTTAACAGCAGAGGATGCTCTGGGCCGGTTTTTAACCTGTTAACTGTCACCCCCCCTTTTTTTAAATAGACATGAAAATGCACATTTCGAACTTAAATGGTTGTAATTCAAGAATGCTTTGGAATATAGACATATGATTGGTCTTGTTTTAAAGAAGACATTTGGCAGATTTTTGTAGAAGTGAAATAAATTAAGAAAGTGAAACAGAAAAAAAGTTATAGAGGTTTGAGTTTATGGAAATGTACAATGCAAAAATATTAATTATTCATATTTTACATAAAATATATATTTTCAAAACCTGGGCTACTCTAAAACTGCAGAAAAATCAAAGCCAAAAATCTGAACAAGTTGTGTTTCAAATTTTAGGTTGATATCTCAAAAAATGAGCTTTCAGTGAGATTTTGTTTGAGCGCAGTACCAAACTTTTTCACTAGGGCACAATCAGACTCCATTACTGCCCATATAAGGGCGCCTGCATTTCCATTCCTGTTTTGAGTGATATGAACCATTATTTTCACAATTTTCATACAATTTCTGAAGTAGAGATCCTATTCAGAAGTAGCATGGGAAGTTTGGCAGATTTTGATATGAATTGAACCTCTAAGAAACACATACAAAGAACACGCATGTAAGTCATAGCTAGCTGCCACGTCACAAATGGTGAATTTATTATTATTTTCTTGATATTTCAAACTTTTCAGACCTTTTTTTCCCAAAATAATTGAATGGATTCTATCTTTTGAACTTTTGGCATGAAAACAAACTGAGGTATCTACCATTTTTTCATGATTTTTCATGTTTACTGCTATTTTAAAATAAAGGTCTGAACACGCCTTATAAGCATGAAAATATTATTGTTTTATATTGATAAATTATGGCTCCTCTGTAATATATTTTGAAAATCAGTCACCAAATATGGAAACTAGAGATTGTAAGCTTTCAAATGATATATAGTTTGTCAATATTATTTAAGGTATTTACTAAGATATTATTGTTTTAAAAATATAGTGGCAAACGTCCCACCTGTGGGACGGTGACAGTTAAGTGGTTAACAGCAGAGGGCGCTCTCAACCGGTTTTTAACAGCAGAGGACGCTCTGGGCCGGTTTTTAACAGCAGAGGGCGCTCTCAACCGGTTTTTAACAGCAGAGGGCGCTCTCAGCTGGTTTTTAACAGCAGAGGGTGCTCTGGGCCGGTTTTTAACAGCAGAGGGCGCTCTCAGCTGGTTTTTAACAGCAGAGGATGCTCTAGACCGTTTTTTAACAGCAGAGGGCGCTCTCAACCGGTTTTTACCAGCAGGGGCGCTCTCAGCTGGTTTTTAACAGCAGAGGGCATTCTGGACCGGTTTTTAACAGCAGAGGGCGCTCTCAACCGGTTTTTAACAGCAGTGGCGCTCTCAGCAGGTTTTTAACAGCAGAGGGCGCTCTGGGCCGGTTTTTAACAGCAGAGGGCACTCTGGACCGGTTTTTAACAGCAGAGGGCGCTCTCGGCTGGTTTTTAACAGTAGATTGCGCTCTGGGCCAGTTTTTAACAACAGAGGGCGCTCTCAGCTGGTTTTTAACAGCACAGGACGCTCTGGGCCGGTTTTTAACAGCAGACGGCGCTCTAGGCCGGTTTTTAACAGTAGATGGCGCCCTGGGCTGGTTTTTAACAGCAGAGGGCACTCTAGGCTGGATTTTAACAGCAGAGGGTGCTCTGTAATTCACTTCAACCTTTTCGGACTTCATGAGTGATTATTTTATAGAAGGTTCAAGTGGTGTGTGTAAGGCATTAGAAGCCAGCAGATTACTGCTTTCTAGATCACGCGGCGCCCTCTGCTGTTAGACACTAAACACTAGAATCGCGATGCATTCGTAAAAAAATTTGAATTGATCCAGAATCATTTCTCGATTCACGATGCACCGATTTATTGTCCCAGCCCTACTAACAATGCAGCTATGTTGAGAGCTACGTAAAACATAGTTGTTTTTTTATTATCAACAGGCATCTGTGAACCAACAACAACCTCAGGCCCAACCGTCAGACGAACCGCTGGCCGCGAAACGCCCGCGTCTGCCGACACCGCCACCCATGCTAGCCATCGAGCCCTCAGCGCTACCTCCTGAATTAATCACCGCTTTCCTGCCCGCTAGTATTACTCCGAACATCAGCACCCCCCCTTGCTTGCCACCCGCGTCACTTCCTGTCTCAGCCCCCACACTTCCTGTTCCAGAACCCAGCGAGAGTTACACCCACAGCTCCAGCTACATCGCCTACATGGAGTCTCTCCTCAACTCGGACTTTCCTCCAGAAGAGGACGAACAAGGCGTTGAGCCGATGTATTGAAGCGCCGCCTCGCGCTACCAGCTATTTGTCAACGCTTAACTGACTTTAAATTCATCCACTTGCATGTCTTTGTTTCATTTACTCGCTGTCGTGCTAATTTAAGTCTCCCACACATGTACGGTGCACGTGGGACGCATGTGTGTCATTATAAACTGAAGCCGAAACGGACCCAGTACAGAGCCTTGGGGGACGCCACATTCCTCGGACCCCTTTCCACGATCCCTCTCTCCGCCTCTCGTGCTAAACGCAAAGTTTCCAGGTGGAATAATCATTTGCTGTTTGTGCTGTTTACTTTATACCTGATTTTTTTTCTCTAACGACTGCAAAATATTTTTCTAACTCAAGCCAAAACATCATGCTATACCCGGTCACTGATCAAAAACAGTCCAAATCTGTACAGTTTCAGGTATTTTTCTCTGTACTTAAGTGTTTGGGAGGGGGTCACAGGAAGTTTTAGACAGGGCTCATGGGATTTAACAAGTATTTAAGGATTTAAATGTCTTTTGTCACATATAGATTTAATATTTGTACAAAGAAAATCACAACTATGACAGCACCAGAAGCTACAGTTTTCAGTTAGCGCAAACGTACGTGTTATGATAGATTCGTGCATCATGTATTCTTCTATCGATTATAACCAACGATAAAGTTTTTCAGCGCCAGATGATTGGATTTGTTTTTGTAGCATTCTTGGTAGACGTTTATATGGGGAAACTATTCACCTTGTCTGTTTTCTTTTTTTATTATTATTATTACCGGTGTTGTTTTTATTTTTATTTTGGTGAAATTTGCAACATAATGTTGAAAGATGAAAAAATAAATAAGTTGAATTTATCCTTTCTATTCAAGAGATTGAAGTGGCGTACATTTAAGCATATAGTCATAGATGATGTTAAACGGATACGCAATCAGCCTTCTCAAGGTGCTATAGAGGTCTTAGACTACTGAGGGGCGCTCCGGGTCACGTGACCCACGGTGAGGTGTACATACTAGACGTCCTGCTCACAAAACTGAACATTTTTCAGTGTATCTTTAAGAGTCTTACCCAATGTCACATTGAAATAAAGGGTCTGGTTGTCGCTTCGGATTTCTTTTCTCCTTTTTGTTGTTTTGTCTTGTGATGTGTAGATTGAGCTATTATCGTTTTGGAAGGCCTCCATTGGCGGTTGTCGCCCAGATAGCATTGAGAGTTTGCTCCAACGCCCGCCCACTCGATTCATTTAGAAACAAACACTCGGTTGAGACGCTTTCCAGACAGAATCTCTTTAGCGCGCCAACGATTTCAGAGAATAGTCCAAGATGCAGGATAAATAATGCATGAAATTAAAGTTAAGACATTATTGCGATTAACGAGTCAGCATTAAATATTCTTTTTCTTTACTTTTTCTTCCCCCACATATTATTGATATTCCTCCTGCTTTTGGAACATGTTTTATAACCCAAACCACACTTTGAAGGTCATGAATCTTTAGGGATGAAGTGCGTACTGAGGTTTGAACCTCTCATTCTGTTGCGAGCACATCTTCTCAACCTCCGTTTGATGTGACAACCGTTGTTCTCGTCTCACGACTGATACTCGACGCCGTTTGTTGTTTCTCACCTGTCAGTGACGCCACGGCCGCTCTAAGGCTTGACACAGTGTGTCGATGGCATTTGTACTCCTCTGATCCTGGGGTTTCTGCTTTGCATCAACACAGAAACTTCACAAGAGGCAAGTTTAATGAAACAATAACCCACCACAGCTTGAATACTGATGATGGCAAATGTTTATCTGTGCAGAAGTAGGTCTACTAGGAAAGATTCTAATAAAATGTGAAGTGAAAATGTGCTTTGTGTTCAATTGTGTTTATTTCCCTGGGAAAGCTATGAAAAATTTAATAATAATAAATGAATAAAACCAAAAACATGTTTCTAGTGTTCAATTGACTAGGTTTTGCTCTTGCATGCAAGTTTTGTATAGCAAAAAAGTAGTGATGTCTGATATATATATATATATATATATATATATCTGTTGAACTTGTTTGCAAATTAGTCATCAAAATGGTTATTTAATTCTTTAATCACAAACAGCTGTAAAGATAATGAACATGTATAAGTGTCAATCATAAATGCACTTTTGCTCTTGAAAATGCTTCGTTTTTATAAATTGCTTTCTGAAAAATCCACCCAAGTACTTTCCTGAAGTTCACAGGTCAGTAAATTGCGCTTTATTAATTGCATATGATCACAATCGAACCGATTAAAAGCTTTTCTCGGAGACCAGAGCTATTAATAATAAGCCATTGTGGGGAAAAACGCCATGAATCATCCGAGGCAAAAACATTAATCTGGTAGAGAGTTGCTCTATCAAATTGAACCTTCATTGACATTAGCTGTTCTAAATGCGCCTTTATCTGATTAAAAAACAATTAGGCTTTTAAAATAGCGTCTAATTGTTTTGTGCAACTAAAATGAAACGTCAGTCAGGATTTGTTTGGCGCCAGTGTAGTTCCCATAATGCACCACGGTTAGACAGTCTCACACAAACTCTGCTCATAAAGTTATGAATCCTCTTACGCTCGGAGATATTTCGAGACACAGCTGACTCTGTAGGGGCCAAACTGGAGAAATGTGAAATGACACCTGCGCCCATTACCTGCTGTGTATCTTCATTAGTTCGGTGGGTGAGTGTGTGTGTGTGTGTGTGGAAGCAAGCTCCGATGACTTTAACCCGACGAAGCACGACGTGTATCAAACACGTGCAGCTGTGACTCATAATAGATCGAGACGCGGGAAATAAAGCTGCTACTAAAGACATAAGTAGCTCTTATAAACCCGATTTGCATAAATAGACTTGTTCGGAGGACACGCCATCCATGAGGGTCACTGAAGTAACGTTTACACACGACAAACATACTAAAAACGAAAAGGTTTTTTTTTTTTTTTTTTTTTTTTTTTTTTTTGCGCGCGCGCGCGCGCGTACAGCTAATGGGCTATATGCACGCATAAGTTCCGCATTTGACGTAAGGATGCTCGTCCATTTCCGGTTGTGTAGATTAAAGCGGAGGAAAACCGGAGAAAACGGGATTATGGCAGAGTCTTCAAAATTTACTGTCCTCCCGTCTTTGAAACGAAACGTACATACGTTTAGATGTAATTTTATATATAGTTATGTTTATTTAATATAATTTTAAAAAGAAGCATAAACACAACGAGGGGTGTCTGTTTTATCTGTTTTTGTGACTAACGTTTCATTAGTATAACCATGGAGTATAAAATTCAATATAAACTATCGGTATTGCATTGGACTCTATGATCGGCGGAAGTTATCGAGCATCCTTAATCCTTCACCGGAAATAACGCCGTGCATAGAGCCCATAACGTTGTCGATCACACGGATCCGTGTTTTGCTGCCAGGCCAGTAGATGGCGATGTCACTTTGAGACTTGAGATATCAATGGTATTGTTTTCAAAAACACTTCATTTTTATAGCTAAACTGTGTTGTGTAAAGTTAAACGACCCTTAAGAGTCAATCTAGTCTGTTCTTCTTACAAACGGTTCTGTCTATCAGAGTTTTTTTATCTATCTATCTATCTATCTATCTATCTATCTATCTATCTATCTATCTATCTATCTATCTATCTATCTATCTATCTATCTATCTATCTATCTATCTATCTATCTATCTACCTACCTACCTACCTACCTACCTACCTACCTACCTACCTACCTACCTACATCTATATGTATATATCCACTGTCTGTCTGTCTATCTATCTATCTATCTATCTATCTATCTATCTATATATATATATATATATATCTGTATGTATCTTCTGTCTGTCTATCCATCTATCTATATACTGTCTTGTCTGTCTATCTGTCTGTCTATATCTTTATTTCTCTATATTCTCTCTCTCTCTCTCTCTCTCTCTCTCTCTCTATATATATATATATATATATCTTCTGTCTGTCTATCCATCCATCTTTCTCTCTTTATTTCTTTCTCTCTCTCTCTGCTCTCGCTCTGAGACGTGATCAGCATCTCGATCTTCATCTTTGATGCTGGTGAAAGTAGTTTTGAAGTCAGCAGATGAAACGGGGGCCGGTGTGTTGAGAGCGGGTTTCTGCGTGACCCTCCAGTGACCCCGGGGCCGTTTGATGTGAACGCGCTCCCCCCTAATTACAGACACCGGGCCGGCACCGCCTGAGACAAATTCTGCCAGCGCAAGTGACAGCGTCGGTCTGACCCGTCTGTCTGTCTCTCTCTCGGGGCGGGCGACATTGATATTCCACTCGCGTCTTTACGTCCAGAACAGGGCGCTGGGATCGTGCCAGATTTGCAATTACAGATATTAAAATGCATTTAGAGAAAGACAAGGCAGGCTTTGATATTATGGATCAGGGCAGTGAAATGCTAAAAGAGAATTTAGTGCCGGCCAAGTGAGATCACCTGTCATGTGACAGGAAATGAACAGCCTTGCTGATTTACAAGTGTGGATACTGATAATCTCGAATCCCATACGAGTTCTGTACAACAGGAAAAAGCAAAAAATCCCCAATGCTAGTTTTCTTTATTCATATTGTCCAGACAGAAGAGCAGATCAGTCCAGTCCAGTTCAGTCCTCGAGACAGTACAGGACAGCCTCCTTTAGAGAATTAACAGAGCACACTCTTGCATGGCACATCTTTTTTTATAGGGATGATTAAAAAAAGGTATTTGGTCAAAATCAGCAACAAAACTGAAAAAGCATACAACATAAATAAAATAAAGAAACTTGTGCAGAGAATTTTCTTTGTGGTGACAATAGTGGAAATACACAAAGTTCAAGATTCAGCTTTCCACGAGAACATATTCCCTCACTGGACTGTAGTGAGATTACTCAAATCACACAATGCCAAACGATTTTCTCATTAAAACAGCGGAAACGACTTAAAATAAGCTGTCGTTCATGTTCATACAGATTAAGACACAGAGTAAGATGTCATTAGAAACTGTAAGGAGTCTACTGTTAAAGGGTTTGCTCCATAGATATCCATAATAAAGGCTAGACGTCTCTATCGTCATCAACGGCGGCCATCTTGTCACAGGCAAGCTTTCTGGCAGACTCTGATGTAAGATGAGTGGTCAGCACGAACACAAATACTCTTATCTCGTTGAAATCTTGACGGATTTACAAACGGTTTGGTTTCTTACAAACTTATTAACGTGCCTATAATTCTGGATGATTATTTATTGATACAATTATTATTCATAAGTGCGCAGTGTCATAACTACATCTCTGACGTCTATAACAAACCAAACCGTTTGAAAATCGGTAGAAAATTGAGCAAGTTTTGGTTATTTAAAAAGTACATGCACCATTAAAACACAATGTTACGAGTGAGCAAGCTGCCTGTGGCAAGATGGCCGCCAGGTGCGGACGTCAACCTCCATTGGCCAGCTGCGCAGACGAAACATCTAGCCTTTATTATGGATATCTATGGTTAGTTCACCCAAAATGAAAATGATGTCATAAATGATTCGTAAGACCTCCGTTCATCTTCAGAACACAGTTTAAGATATTTTAGATTTAGTCCGAGAGCTTTCTGTCCGTCCCACAACAGAACTGCAAGACAATACAATGCTGAATAAAGTCGTAGTTTTTGTTATTTTTGGACCAAAATTTATTTTCGATGCTTCAAATCATTGTAACTAACCCACTGATGTCACATGGACTACTTTGATGATGTCTTTATTACCTTTCTGGACAAGGACAGTATACTGTGCATAGGCACAGAAAGCTCTCGGACTAAATCTAAAATATCTTAAACTGTCTTAAATTACACCCCTAGTACATATATAATATATATTATAACCTATATATTTTAAATAGTATGTGAAACATAACACATTATCTACACTCTTAGAAGAAATGGTTCTATTTAGAACCAGAAATGGTTCCATCCCCCGCTTCATATATGGAACTCCAAAATGGTTCTATATAGAACCATTTTTTTTGGTAAAAGGTTCTATTGGCCAAATATGGAACCCCAGGGTTCTATATAGAACCCAGAGGAACCCTTTTTTTAAAGAATGTATAGAACCTTTTAGGGGTTCAAAATACGTAGCGCTGATAGAACCTTTTAAGGATCTATATAGAACCTTTTCTTCTAAGAGTGTAAGGCTAAAAAGAATGTTCAAGTGGTGTTATCATTTCATAGTATACTGCAAAAACGGTACTAGTATGCAATGTTACACACAGTTTGAGTGTTGTTTTCAGTCGCGCTTTGAATACAAATGTCTTGTCTACAGGGTGTGTGTGTGTGTGACAGGCAGCGAGAGAGACATATAAGTCGCCCTCTAAGTTTAATGAAAAACAGCGTCGTGAGTTACTGGCATGCTAATGAAGCATCTTTGTCCATTCAGGGACGACAAACTAATCGCTCCTCTCCTCCAAACGCTCCTAAACGCTCCATTAGTCCAGAAGTGGATGAGAGATCTGATACGCCGAGCTCGGCTCTATTTATTAGCGTCTCTGAAATGGCTAGCCACACACATTTGCTTAGCTATCTAAATGAGGCCATTTGTTCTGTTTATATATAAAGTTAATTGCAGTAGCTAGCTAACACAAAACCTTAAAAGAAGTATTTGAGGAAATCATGTTTTTGCAGTAACCAAATCAAAACCCTAAAAGACGTCTTTAATCACGCTTAAGCTATTTTTTTTAGATAATTGCAGTAGCCTATCTAACACAAACCCATAAGTCTAAGTAAGTTAAGCTAATTTTAAGGTAACAGCTAATTCCTTAATCTATCCAACAGAGCTGAGACTGAAACTGTTCATAGATAGACATCTGGTTGTTAAAAACAGACAGAGAAACTGTTCTCAGACCAGCTCTGTGTCCTTCAACCTCAACTAATTCTGCTGCTTAAAACCTCATTTCAGATACAATTAGCCTTTTAACCTGGGAAAAGCCATGAAAGACCCATGAAATCAAAATGGGAGTTTTGTGGCTTTTAGTCCGTGTCTATTAGCATTAGCTTTGAGGTCATCGAAGTTGATGAAACAAACTTTCAGCAGATGTAGTAGCTGCAAAATGTCTTCCAATGAACCAAAAATAACTGCTGACAAATGATCAAGAGTGAACGAGTCTCCTAATAACACATAGCCTACTCTGACTAGCAATAGCCAGTAGCACACGGTGATCCTTCAGCTAGCATTTGTGTCTGTTTGATTGTGAAATAGGCTAAAGTGAAAGACAAACATTGTAAACTCCGTTTTAATTGAATTTAGTTCTGTGCTTAAAGGACAGTATTGGAGATTAGCCATAACTGCATACACAGGATTAGCTTCGCTAGGTGTTAAAAACGATAGATAGATAGATAGATAGATAGATAGATAGATAGATAGATAGATAGATAGATAGATAGATAGATAGATAGATAGATAGATAGATAGATAGATAGATAGATAGATAGATAGGCCTAGATAGATTCTTGCCTCAGTTTTAGCGATAAACCTCAATGACAGTCTGACATGTAGATAAATATGCCGTATGATATAATTCCTGGTATCTGCGGGTCATATTGTAATCATAACTGTAATCACGCGCGCGGTTATTACGGCGCGTGTCAGTCAGCGCGCGTTCCTCTGTGTTTCCCAGCGTTTCCTTCTGTGTTTCTCAAAGGATTGTAATTAGAGAAGAGCGAGGAAGGCAAGAAAACGCTTTCGCTCCTTAATTATCTGTGTGTGTGTGTGTGTGTGTGTGCCGGCGCGGAGTGGGAGATTTCATTTGAATAAAATTGAATTTAATCACCATGTAGAGAGCGCGAGAGCTGGGGAAATATTTGCAGCCCTCAGGGTCAACATTACATGAAAAAGAAATTAAAACAAGTAAACATATTTCTCCTGTTTGGTGCCGTGAGCTGGAGGGGGCTGCACAATTGCATTTTCTGCTGCTGTGTGAACACATTTTTCACTCTATTCCGGGAATATAAGATCTCTCCCTCGCCTTTCTTTGACATCTGCCTGATTATGTCCTGTGAGCAGTTTTCCTCAAATTAACGTGTAATTTAATATTCTGCTTTGTGTGTGGTATAGCTTGATTAGCATACAACATGGGCGTTGAATTCATGCTCTGTTGATTATGACGCGAAACATTCACGTTTAATTCCATTCGGTGCGGGTTTTTTGTTGTTGTTGTTGATTTTTTACATTATAGCCTACCGTTATATGTCTTCTTTTAAGTTCAGATTGTAAACTGCTGATAATGGAAGCAAACTTTTGCGACATAAGTTTGATTTGCGAACTACAACTCTCAAATGTGGGGGGAAAAAAGTCAGAATTGTTAGAATAAAAAGTCGCAATTAACTTTTTACATTTTTTTTTCGTGGCAATGACATAGTTTCCCAGATAGCAAACTGACATTGAATCAACGTGGAAATATGACATCGAAACAACGTTGATCTGACATTGTTTTGCTCATCGAATTAACGTTGAACCAACGTCAGACGCGTCATTCTTTCAAAACTAACGGAAAATCAACTTGAAATCAACGCGTTGTTTCAACGTTATGAAAGCAAACCAATTTTCGATTTTCATTTAGCTTTGAAGAATGCCGCGTCTGACGTTGGTTCAACGTTAATTCGATGAGCAAATCAACGTTGTTTCAATGTCATGAGAGACGTCGTTTCCACGTTGATTCAATGTCAGTTTGCTGTCTGGGTTGAAGTGAGTCTTTCTGAACAAGTAGCCTCCCTTACATTGAGTCAATATGTTAATAGTAATTTAATCGAATAATAAAGTTGAATGTAAACGATATTATGTAACTCCATCTTGAGAGGTTACCGCCAGACCAAAGCAAGAGCGCCTGTCAAGTACGAACCCAGACAGCAAACTGACATTGAATCAACGTGGAAACAACGTCTCTCGTGACATTGAAACAACGTTGATTTTACTCATCGAATTAACGTTGAACCAACGTCAGACGCGGCATTCTTCAAAGCTAAATGAAATCGAAAATTGGTTTGCTTTCATAACGTTGAAACAACGCGTTGATTTCAAGTTGATTTTCCGTTTTGAAAGAATGACGCATCTGACGTTGGTTCAACGTTAATTCGATGAGCAAAACAATGTCAGATCAACGTTGTTTCGATGTCATATTTCCACGTTGATTCAATGTCAGTTTGCTATCTGGGAACTGGCCCGTTCCCACAAATTTTCATCTGCCGCTTTAAATGCTCAACCTCTTTAAAGTCAAGATGGATTCTGATTGGTTGTCAATGGTTTTATCGTTCATCAGCTGGAAAAAGATATTTCTGAAATTGAATTCCAACGATATCGTTCCTCTGTGTTGTTGTTATTGTTATAGTTGTGATGTGAACTCTGCTATTCTTTTATATTTTGAACGATATTTAGATCTATTTCTTTATCGTTATATTTATCGTCCTGTATGAACAGGCCTTAAGAATGTAGACATCTTTTGTTGATTTATAATGGGTGAAATTCATTTTATTCTGCTTTTTTGTGTCGTGCAACAAAAGTGAGCGTTTTACCCAGATAGCACAAGTCTATTTGATGTAATATTTACATCTGGAAGACGTATTTTTAAGAGTGTTTTGCTCATCTGCAATACGTCTATAGGACGT
Source organism: Pimephales promelas (assembly GCF_016745375.1). Next base: position 9,142,899 of record NW_024121266.1, on the reverse strand, counting down.
CTTCTTTCAGATGTCAAATAGACGTTTAGAAGATGTCAGTTTAACATGCATTATAAATCATTACATCTTAAAGACGTCTTCCAAACGTCTAATTAGGGACGTCCTATAGACGTATTGCAGATGAGCGAACACTCTTTAAAATACGTCTTCCAGATGTAAATATTACATCAAATAGACTTGTGCTATCTGGGTAGTTAGTTTAGATAGCACAGGTACGTCTGTGAGATGTCTGCTACACTCAGAAAAAAAGGTACAAAAGCTGTCACTGAGGCTGTACCTTTTCAAAAGGTACACTTTTGTCCATTTTAAGTGCTAATATGTACATTTTAAGTGTTAATATGTACAGTACATTTTAGGTGCTAAGTACATTTTAGGTGATAATATGTCCATTTCAGGAGCTAATATGTACATTTTGAGTGTTAATATGTACATTTTAGGTGCTGATATGTACATTTAGGTGCTAATATTTACACTTGGGTACTAATATGTACATTTTAGGTCCTAATATGTACATTTTAGGTGCTAATATGTACATTTAGGTGCTAATATGTCCATTTTAGGTACTAATATGTACATTTTAGGTGCTAATATGTCCATTTCTGTACTAATATATACATTTTAGGTGCTAATATGTCCATTTCAGGAGCTAATATGTCCATGTTAGGTCCTAATATGTACATTTTAGGTGCTAATATGTCCATTTCTGTACTAATATATACATTTTAGGTGCTAATATGTCTATTTTAGGTGCTAATATGTACATTTAGGTGCTAATATGTACATTTTAGGTGCTAATATGTACCACTAAAGTACCAATATGCAGCCTTTGGGTACAAAAGTTTTGAAAAGGTACAGCCCTAGTGACAGCTTTTGTACCTTTTTTTTCTGAGAGTGTAGAGATCTGGAAAACATGCAGTGTAAATACATCTGATAAACATCTTAGAAAGAGCAGTTTTACATACATTCTAATCCATAAACATCTTACAGACATCTTTTAACTGTATATGATAGGAGATGTAAATGCAGACATCAAATAGACGCCTCACTTGCTTACAATAGACATTGATTTAGCTTTTTTTTCCCGTCTCAAATTAACGTCTAATTAAATAGCCGGCTCAAAATAGTTTTCTCTGCACCTCTCCTCTTATCACACTGAGACTTTAAACAACTTTCATCTCCTTTGACTAAAGTTTGGGTTTTTTTATGTTCCTTGTAATTTGAAAGGAGACAAACACACCACCGCCCTCCTTCGGCTTTATTTCCAAGTGCTCTTAATCGTGTTTTAAGCCCCATGCTTTGCGTAGGGGCTTGTAAATTCATTACGGCTTTGCGGCCTCTTTCTGGTCTCACTACATTATAAATGGACTTGCTGGTCAGATAATTAAAGCCACGACGCTCTGACATAATTCTCCATTAAGCAATAATGCGATAAGGATGAAGTGCGAATCCTTGCCCTCTTTAGGAACAGACGTCTAGAGCGTTAATGTAATTCTGTTTGTTGCAGTTCGTAAACGTCTTAATGAATCGGAATAGCCTACAGGGGACATCAACTGCTGGAGTGGCATTTCAGTTGTGTTGAAATATCTCCTCATTTAAATGTATTCACAACAATAGGTCAGGAAATCCTTTTGAACTGAAGAGGTTAATCATGATAATGCTTCACGGCATATTAAATAGTTTCAAGATTTTAATCATTTTAGTTCTTGAGCCTAAAGAATAGAAATTGTGGAATTAGTTGATAATCATCTGCTGCCAATCACAATGCTAATCCAGTGACATTTGTGATCGAAACGTCTTCCTTACTGTGTATTTCAAAATATCTTTGGTGCTCTTCGCCTGTCGGTCAAAAATTGCCTTTTTATTTTTTATTTCAATGAAATGAATGTCCTATAGTTCAATAGTTTACTGGCATGGAGAGTCAGTAGTTTTCCCCTGATAGTCAATATTTTAGTTTGACAATTTTTATTATTATTTTATGGTTTACAATCAATTTATTCACTTTTCATAGACCTAAAAACTTAAAATGTCAGATCTCTTTGCAAAAATGACACTTAGTAATAAAAGAAGTAGTAAAAAAAGAAATTAAAAAAAGTTACAGTATTTTACGTTAAAAAAATGCACGATAAAATACTCTATTGAAAAATACTAAATACTATTTTCAATTTTTATATGAAATATATATTTTCAAAAACATAGTGCAGTTTACTCTAAAACTACAAGAAAATCAAAGCCATAAATCTAGAAAAAATCGATAAAATGAGCTTTCAGTGAGATGTTGTTTGGCCGCAGTACCAAACGTTTCCACTAGAGGAAATTCGTCTCCATTCATTTCTAATGCGCGAAGATCACAATGGTGACTATCTTTTTAGGACCATTTAATATTTTCAAATGATGATGTGCATGAGTTTTTTGTTTATGTTTTGTTTACATAGCAAGTGCCAAAACGTTTACCAAGTTTTGTACCATTCCGATCAAGTAAAAAACGTATTTATAAGTTAAATAATGAGCTCACGCTGCAGTTTTGTCTTTGCCACTTTAAATCCTCAAGCGATTCTGATTGGCTGTCAATGTTTTCATCATAAATGCGCTGGGAAAAAAAAATCGTTCTGAAAGTGATTCCAACAATATCGTTTCTCTGTGCTATTCTCGTTAAAATTGTGGTCATTTGTCATTTAGAAGCATATATATATCATTTTTTGTAAGCTAATTATATTAGACGCTACTTTGTTTTACTTTAAAGCTGAGGTGTGCCAATCATGTGCAAATAGCGCCACCATGTGGAGTTGAACAGTATTCGAAATTGTTTTCAAACAGGTTTCCCAAATACTCGCCATGCCAGTCAAGCCACAAAATTATTTTTGATTCATTTATATTTGTGTCTGTATATGGAAACTTATTTTAACTGTAAATTTCCAATGTAAAATCGAACGGTTGTTTTTGAGGCTGGTCTGGAGCTCTATGTTCAGGCGAACAGCTTGCAGAGATGGAGGAAGGGACGGTGCCAGAGAGATTGCGGGGTCATTGTGCTGAAGGACGTGTTTTGGCCCTCTGGCTGTGCTGTCCACAGCAGGCATATGTTCCCGGCCTCAGCGGTCCCTCCTGTCTGAACGTGAAGGGGGTCGTGGCCACTGCTGCATTTTAATCCTCTAAATGGAAAGTTTGGAAATGCTATTATCTTCCATCTGTCGGCCCCCCGCTCACGACGGCTGACAGGACCCGAGCGCCTCACTGTATAACGCGCGAGGGCAGCCAAGATCTACATTAACTCCAGAACATGTCTGACATCAAAAGAATCAGAGCTTTAAAGATGTTACACTTAAAAAAACTGCATTTGCTTCCTAGCCGGAGATCTTCAAAGGCTAGAAGTGCTTCCTTCACTTAGCAGTAGCGCTTAGCCAAAGTTGCCCAGAGAGACGGCGCTCAAACACAGCAAGATATATTATTTATAATTATTTATCAAATGTGTGTTTAATGTTTCCTAAGAGCATGAAACTGCATTCCATGCCAAGAAGTAGTGTATTTATGTATACCATGCTAGTACAATTAATTTACCATGGTATTTAGGCACTTTTGTGATTACCATACCCAGATAGCAAACTGACATTGAATCAACGTGGAAATATGACATCGAAACAACGTTGATCTGCTCATCAAATTAACGTTGAACCAACGTCAGGCGCGTCATTCTTTCAAAACTAACGGAAAATCAACTTAATCAACGCGTTGTTTCAACGTTATGAAAGCAAACCAATTTTCGATTTTCATTTAGCTTTGAAGAATGCCGCGTCTGACGTTGGTTCAACGTTAATTCGATGAGCAAAATCAACGTTGTTTCAATGTCATGAGAGACGTCGTTTCCACGTTGATTCAATGTCAGTTTACTGTCTGGGTATCCATATCCAAAACGCATGATATTTAAGGCGATGTAGAATTCAGAAAGCCTTGTTGTTAGCGACACCTGTGGCCATTAAGTGAACTGCAGCCAAAACCTTACACACTCCGTGATTCAACTTTTAACAAGCATCCAGACACGTCCACGGACGTTTATATGAAGCATCTATAGAGATGTGGATACGTTTGCACCCGCTCTGCAATTCACCGGCATCATGACGACAGATGAGGTCATTAAAATTGCACTGTTATGATAGTTTGATTATTACGGAGGCGTATTGCATTCACTTGAAGAAAAAAAATGTACTCTGTTTTTCTGAATTAATGAGTTAATTTTTCATGAGAAAAAAAAATTTAATCAGTTTTTCTGAATTAATGAGTTAATTTTTCATGAGAAAAAAAAATGTAATCTGTTTTTCTGAATTAATGAGTTAATTTTTCTTGAGAAACAAAAATTGTTGCTCTGAATTAACTCATTAATTCAGAAAAACAGAGCAAAAAAAATTCCATGAAAAATTAACTCATTAATTCAGAAAAACAGAGCAAATTTTATTTTTCTCATGAAAAATTAACCCGTTAATTCAGAAAAACCAAGCAAAAAAAAAAAAAAATCCATGAAACATTAACTCGTTAATCCAGAAAAACAGAGCAACATTTTTTTTCTCATGAAAAATTAACTCGTTAATTCAGAAAAACAGAGTACATTTTTTTCTTCAAGTGAATGCAATACGCCTCCACCATAGATTATAAAGTATATTTGAGACCATTTAAACTATTTCTGACTATGTAAGTATATACTCAGTACAGTACACAATGGCTTTTTCTGTGTTACTGAACATTGTATAAGCATTCATTTCATCAATGTCATCAATGTCACATCTTTTTTATTTTCCCAGGAAAAATGTGTGAGCTGAACACAAACACATTCAGGATGTGGTCAAACCTCGTCTAGTGTGTGTGTGTGTGTGTGTGTGTGTGTGTGGTGGCTTTGTGCAATCCCCTCCATGGATTCGCGGCGGATGTTATTCTGGAAACTGGAATTAAACCTGACTCTAACCTAATCCCGGCTTATTGCCATCTATTTCATTTCACAGAATGCGGAGGGGTGCCACTAAGCACTAACACACGCACACACACACACTTATATCAGTGGTGATAAAGCTCTGCAGAGTTCTGCTCACAAAACACACATTACAATCGTAGTCACATTACTATACCTTATTTTACACTGGAAATTAAATTTCAACTCAGCGGCTACGATACTGATGGACTAGCTAGCTGCTAACCTTAGTCACCCGTTTGAGGATTCATATCTTTATGTCTCTCATGTAAATAACCACGTGTTTGCAGTGAAGCCAGTTAATAAGAGCACAATTATAAGCATAACGAGTCTGAGTTTATCTGTTCGGCGTGATGAGGTTTAATCTCCTCGACAGCATCTGTAGTCCCATTTAGACACTTGTTAGCAACCGCCTTTTTCAAGATAGCTTAAAAAATACATTTTTTGGTGGGGTAATATGATGCATTTTATGCTGTAGAATAAAACGTGAAAGTGTCTTGAGCTTGTGTTCACCACAAACCTTGGGGAATTTGACCAAAATCGAACTCAGACTCTGGGACGATGGAACCGGAAATGCTAAAATGCTACTTGTTTCCGCGGTTTTGCCTACAAAAATGCGTCAAACCTGCAGTTCTCTATTTGGCCACTATGAATAAAATCTACTCAAAATCTGAAACATAGGTGTTAATGTAACTGGTCCTACTCGATCTGCGCCGGGTCACCTCGCTCCCATCCGGGTCACGGCACCAATTGTAACCGGTCCTACTCAACTCGCTCTGGAGTGCGTTTTCCGTAACTCCGCTGCTTAACTACTGTACTACAAACATCGTTAAAGAAATCAACTAGCTAGTAACGACTGTTTTCCGAAACCATATTGTCGCAAATTGGTCGTTTAACCGCGTTGGTTAATGTCGTCACGCAGGTGTTGGATTAATAACTACTTTTAATGAATCTGTTTGAGATTAAATTAACGCTAGATGTTTTGCTATAAATTACAGACATGCGTCTGAGGAATATTTCTCAAGTTATTTTACTTCATTTCCAGATTCAATCATAGACTCGTTCACACATGCGCACTCTTCAAAAACTACACTTTAAATCTCGACAAACTATAAGACGTAAATGACATTTGTAGATGTATTCTGCATAATAGATCTCGATTGTACTGAATGACAGCTTCCTTATTTGGCTTAAGATAAAGATTTATCCACATGTCATGCAAACAAGAAACTCTGTGACTCGTCGAACTACTAATAACAGAACTTGGCTAACGATTATTTTGAGAAACACGCTCCAAGCCAGGGAACTGAGATTTACACGCGTACGTCGTTTCCGTACAACGACGTAACTCGCTGCTTAACTACTGTACTACAAATATCGTTGAAGAAATCAACTAGCTAATAACGACTATTTCCCGAAACCATATTGTCGCAAATTGGTCGTTTAACCGCGTTGGTTAATGTCGTCACGCAGGTGTTGGATTAATAACTACTTTTAATGAATCTGTTTGAGATTAAATTAACGCGAAATGTTTTGCTATAAATTACAGACATGCATCTGAGGAATATTTCTCAGTTATTTTACTTAATTTCCAGATTCAATCATAGACTCGTTCACACATGCGCACTCTTCAAAAAACTACCCTTTAAATCTCGACAAACTAAAAGACAAAGTAGTTGACATTTGTAAATGACATTTGTAGATGTATATATAGATCTCGATTGTACTGAATGACAGCTTCCCCAGACAGCAAACTGACATTGAATCAACGTGGAAACGACGTCTCTCATGACATTGAAACAACGTTGATTTTGCTCATCGAATTAACGTTGAACCAACGTCAGACGCGGCATTCTTCAAAGCTAAATGAAAATCGGAAATTGGTTTGCTTTCAAAACGTTGAAACAACGCGTTGATTTCAAGTTGATTTTCCGTTAGTTTTGAAAGAATGACGCGTCTGACGTTGGTTCAACGTTAATTCGATGAGCAAAACAATGTTAGATCAACGTTGTTTCGATGTCATATTTCCACGTTGATTCAATGTCAGTTTGCTATCTGGGAAATGAAAATCGAAAATTGGTTTGCTTTCATAACGTTGAAACAACGTTGATTTCAAGTTGATTTTGCGTTAGTTTTGAAAGAATGACGCGTCTGACGTTGGTTCAACGTTAATTCGATGAGCAAAACAATGTCAGATCAACGTTGTTTCGATGTCATGTTTCCACGTTGATTCAATGTCAGTTTGCTATCTGGGTCCTTATGTGGCTTAAGATAAAGATTTATCTTTATTTAGTTTAAAGAAACTCTGTGACTCGTCGAATTACTAACGATTGAACTTGGCTAACGATTATTTTGGGAAACGCACTCCAAGCCAATACTGAGATTTACACGCACAGCTCCGTCCCATTAGGAGCACAATATACCCGACCAATTCTCTCATCAAAGCTTCATGTAAACAACCACGAGAGATTATGAACTGAGAGCTTTACCTGTTTCATATTCAAATATATTGTTGTTGATAATTAATTGACCTTTACCCGCTCAACCGCAATGCCGAGGCTGTGAACTCAAATGTCAACAAGCGGAATAGGGGAACGTCCAATTCACGCAAGTGTATAATAAATTGCTTCTTATACATGTTCCTGCATATGACAAATTGATTTGTGGAAACTCAGATGGAAAAAGGAAAAATGCAGCAGACAGTTCTGCAAACACGCGCTCAAATGTAATTGAACTCTCCGCAGCCGGGAGGCAAAGCGCGCTCTTTCCCGCCCTTAATTTGTTCGGTTAACAGTCTTTCGGTCAATAAAACGAATCTAAATCATTTTTCCTCCGTGTGTGAGCGCAGATGATTATTCAATATCAAGCATTTTTTGAGATGTTTGCTTGCTGATGCACTATTCCCCGTCAGTCTTAGCAACACGCCGCTGGTTATGCCAATAACGCGTTTTTAATTTACACTTCTAACGTGATTGAAAATCCATTATATCGCGATGTGAGGCATAATGAAAAAGATTGCTTTTTGTTTGCTCTCATGTCCGTGGGATAGGATAGTTGTTGGATATCACTCTTTTCCCTCCCCCTATCGCTGTGAAAGGATGAGGATTACAGGTTCCTGCAGCCGAGCACCGATCCTCCTTTAACCAGAGTCCGTTTAGTCATGTCCCCTGCTCTCAAAAGCACAGGTGATGATGACATTGGTTAGGCATATTATCTCTCCTAATTGCCAGGTTGACAAAACATTACGGATGGTTTGCGCTTTGCTCCGTTCCTCCAGCCGAGAAAAGGAAGCCGCGTCCCTTTTTAAGAACTGCTGATGGCCTTATTTTTCTTTTTTTTCTTTCTTTCCCACACCAGGGATAAGGTTATCTGAGCAATTCGTCATGGAGTTTGCGGATAATTAGCTTTTTAAAGTTTCCCCCGAAGTCAGGACTGTCCTTGCAAGGGCGAACCTGTCTCTGGAAAAATGATTCAGCTATAAACAAAAGTTTTAAGTTTTGCATCATTTTAGATACATATCTACACAATGCAGGTCATTCTAGTATGCACGTTTCAAAAATGACATTCGAAATAATATGCAAATAGTCTAATGATGTTCTTTTTCACTCTACTAAAGCATACAAATACCATATGTTATTGCAGCAAGCAAACAAACTGGGTCAGAGATTGCAGATTCCACACAACCTAAAAAGCCTCGATATCCATCTAAAAACGAGACGAGAGCATATTAAACACGGATAAATCAACTCATTAACTTCCAGTCTGTAAGTCTCCTCGGGTTTCAGTGTCAATTGCGCTCATTCCTGGCAACCAGCGTGAGCATGGAGTCTGTGGAGGCGGGGAAATAACAATCTCTGATATTTTGAATTTAGACTGCAGTAGCTATTTCGGCCACTATATGTCATTCTTACAGACTGCGCCTTTAAGGTTGTTTGTACAAACATTCTTGCGTAAAATGTAAAATGTTAAATAGATTTACCCAAATTCATTTTGCTCCTCTTTTATAGATGGCGGTCGTAAAATCGAATTAAATTTCAAATTTTTCTTAAATGTCACATTTAAAATAAAAATATATTTACGAAAGCGTTTGATGAAGTTGTTTTGCGACGCCCAAAAAATAGAATGACGTATGTAAATTTATGAAGTCATTCCGCATGTTTCAAAAATGTAAACATTCAAAATTATATGCAAAAAGTCTAATGATGGTCTTAAGGTTGTTCGTACAACCATTCTTGCGTAAACAGTTATAGAAAGATTTGCCCAAATTTGTTTTGAATAAAATCAAACTATATTTATAAATTGTTTGTAAAACCATTTTTATCTTAATTGTCATATTTATTTTAAGATATTACATGAAAATATAATTACGAATGATTTTTATGAATTTCGCAATGACATGCTTAAAATGACGTAATTTATGAGGTCATTCTTGTATGCACGTTTAAAAAATGACATTTGAAATAATATACAAAAAGTCTAATATTCTTTTAAATAGACATTGGATGGTTCAAATCATACTTATCTGACCGTTATCAGTTTGTAGCAGTAAATGAAGAGATGTCTCATCGATCACAAGTTCAGTATGGCGTACCACAAGGCTCAGTACTATGACCGCTGCTATTCACTCTGTACATGCTGACATTAGGAGATATCATTAGGAAACATGGAGTTAGCTTTCACTGTTATGCTGATGATATTCAGCTCTATATTTCTTAAAAACCCAACGAAACTCACCAACTCACAAAATTAACGGAATGCATAGCATAAAAATTCGGATGACTAGAAATTTCGTACTACTAAATTCTGAAAAAACAGAAATTCTAGTTATTGGACAAAAAACTTCCACGCGTAATAATACTGTCTAAATATTGAATACTAAAAATTACACCATATGCTCTCATTGACATGATGAACAATTAGTTCATGCGTTCACGACATCAAGAATAGATTATTGTAATGCTCTACTAGGTGGTTGCCCTGCGCGCTTAATAAACAAACTGACGCGCATCACAGAACAAAACAAGGCGAGAAAATATTGATATTCATATATTGTATAAATTATATATAGTATATACGTACAAATAATTCTTAAATATACATACATGTGTGTGTATTTATATATACAAAATGATTATACACACATATTTACTATGTAAAAACTTATTTTGGATACGATTAATCACGATTAATCGTTTCACAGCCTTATTAAATTTATGAGGTCATTCTTGCATGCACGTTTCCAAATTGCAGCCCGTTCTCATCCTTTAGCGTCACATAGAACGCTATATGACAAAACGGCGCTATACTACGCACATGGCACCCTTTATCGTTAATATTCACGCGAACCCAAAGCTTCATAAATCCTTGTTTAGCGTAATATGAGACTACCCTACCCCTAACCTAAACCTAACCATCACAGCGCGTGTTATATTAACGATAACGGGTGCCATGTGCGTAGCGCCGTTTTGTCATATAGCGTTCTATATGACGCTAAAGGATGAGAATGCGTTGCAAATTTATTTATTTTTTTAATATATTTTATTTAAAGCTTTTTACATTTTTACAACCCCCCACCCCATGCCGAGAATGCGTTGCAAATTTATAAAAAAAATTTAATATATTTTATTTAAAGCTTTTTACATTTTTACAACCCCCCACCCCATGCCGAGAATGCGTTGCAAATTTATAAAAAAAATTAATATATTTTATTTAAAGCTTTTTACATTTTTACAACCCCCCACCCCATGCCGAGAATGCGTTGCAAATTTATAAAAAAAATTAATATATTTTATTTAAAGCTTTTTACATTTTTACAACCCCCCACCCCATGCCGAGAATGCGTTGCAAATTTATAAAAAAAATTTAATATATTTTATTTAAAGCTTTTTACATTTTTACAACCCCCCACCCCATGCCGAGAATGCGTTGCAAATTTATAAAAAAAATTTAATATATTTTATTTAAAGCTTTTTACATTTTTACAACCCCCCACCCCATGCCGAGAATGCGTTGCAAATTGCCGTTCAAAATAATATACAAAAAGTCTAATGATGTTCTTTAGAGTGTGACGATATACGTTGCTCTCTTGAAGTCTAGCGAGCCCAGATGCACTTGAAGCCACGCATATAATAGGTTTCCCATTGCAGTGTCTGGTTTCTCAGTGGCAGGTAGAGGTCACGTCACCCGTCCGCTAGCTGGCACGAGCATTAGCCCTGGACTCTTTAGCGGGGCACGAACTCGAAAAGCACGAGCCCCTATCGACAGCCTGGGCCTGGTACTATTGACTGCCTCATTTCCTGCTATCCAGAGAGCTCAGTGGAGCGTGTGTGTGAATAAGCACAACGAGAGTGAGAGTGTGTGGTTTGACCCGTGACTGCTGGGATACGGACACCGCTGATCTCGCTAGCACTGAGTCATCGTGCGGACCGGGATCAGTGAACACACAGCAGTGATTGATAACTACCTGGACAGAGGGTTTATTTATACCGCCGTCCTTCACTTTAGCTTTCTTCTGAGCATGCACGCATTTCCAACGTTGAGGAGATGATGCATCAATTTTGTCTGTTTTCTTATTGTACACTGTAAAAAATAACCGTGATTTTAACGGTAAAATACTAAGTGCAAAACTGTTAATTGGTAAACAGAAAGTTTCCGTACTATTCACGGTAAATAACTGTGATATAATTTTACAGTAAAATACCGTTAAATTTTGAACATGATAGTATTATGCAATCATTTAAAGTCCCAAAATCACGGTGTGAAATCGCTGGTGTTTCTGACGTCACAATCGACCTTGTAACCAATCAGATCAACGTGTGATCATCAACCAGTGGATCTCTGAGTGAGTGAGTGGAGGTGGGGCTCATTTGCATATTCATGATAGAACCGCGAATACTAAATGAGGCAAGGGTGTCGAGTTACATTCAAGCTATTTTAAGGCATGAACAAAATTTTTCAAGGGAAAAAAGTTTTAAAAAGTTTTAAGGGATTTAATTATTGACTACAAGGGGACTTAAAATATTATATAGAACCTTTTTGGCATAAAGAGTACATCAAACCATTTAAACTTTGTTTTGGCCACGTTTGCGTCTGGATATATAACATTTGACAGTAATGTAGCATACTACCGTTTGAAATGTTTAATGAAGTGTTTAGGCAGTATATAGTGTGTAGTATGCCAGCCTTTGTCTCATTTGTCTTAAATCCATCCGTTTTGGCAGTAAACATTGGCCTTTTTCTCTGGAGATCATCCTAACACACACATCTCATGTATGTGCTGGACGCTCCACTGGCTTCAGACGTACGGCTTCAAGCTCGGGTTCCTCTCGATTGTCTGACGAGTCTCCGTCACTCTGTCATGCTTGATCCCTGTCAGAGTGTTTTCTCCTAAAATCAACTGAAGACTAATGCGTTTTTCCCTCAGCATTTCTCTCTCCGTCAACCACCACAACTGTTCCCTCATGACGTCACTCAGATGGAATTAATGTTGGTATTATTGTTTGCGGGTCAATTTGACCCGGATATGTCATCGTTAAAGGCAGCTGCACAGACCTAAAATATAATTAACATTTTTAATGTATTTTATGTCAGTTTCTCAACTACCCTCTGAAGGCATTCACATTTATGCATTTGGCGGATGCTTTTGTCCAAAGAAACGTGTTAATTATTAATTTAGCTAAAAATTCGAACCCATGATCTTGGCGTTGCGATTTTGTCAGACACAGCTTTTCAGACTTTTAAAAAGTTAAAATAATGTTTAAAATATTCGTAATTTGTAAAAAAAAAAAATTTTTTTTAAATAAATGAACGTTTTATGTTTTTTTTGGTCTCATTTGATAACTAACTAATATATTAACTAACGTGAACTAACAATAAACAATATGAGTCTCAAAGCATTCATTAATCTTTGTTGATGTTAGTAAAAATTGTTAATCATTTTTTGTTGTTCATTCACAGTGTAGAGAAATACTGTGTGAGAAAAATGAGCAGTTTTTACCTGATATTTTGTATTTCATGGTGCAATTGATGGTGAATTGTAGTGAATCAAATTAGCTCTAAAGATTTTACACAAACTGAAAATAGTTTAAATAAATTGACAACTTTTACAAGAAAATACAATTTCAGTCTACTTCAAAATCACATGTGTTCCTTGCCATTTCTTATATTATTTGTGAAATGTATTCACTTGCAATTTCTGAGTAAAAAAATAGTTTAAAAATTAAATCCAGCACCAATTGTTTTTCAGTGTACAAGGGTTACACTGTGGTATAATTCCTGTAATACATGACAAAAGTTGCATAAATGCCGATAACAGAGCATTAAGCAACTTATAGTTCATTTGGTTTCATCCTGTCCGTCTGGCACAAATTATACAAACTATAAAGGTTAAAAGAGCAGCAAACGAAAGACAAAATGTCTTTTTCCCTCCATCCCTGAAACCAGCAGTCAGCAGAACACACAGAACAGAAAAGGCAAAAAGTGTCTCATCAGAAAGAAATTCCCTCATCTGGGCTTGTGACCTGACAGATACACGGCGAAGCGGAAATTAATAGCATGTATTGTGGCTTCAGTGGAAGGCGATCGATTTCCCCTCGTCTCCTGCTGGCGTCTCTCACTGGGCTTTTCTGCAGTGTCAGACGCACACGAGCTACACAAAGAAACAATTAATACTCTCCTGTTCTGGACAGCTGCTGCTGAAGGGTTAGGACTCGGATTGGCTACATCCTGATGTTTGACAATCTTGTAGGAAGTACAATGTATGGTTGTTTACTGTATGTTATGAATAGTTAAGAAAACCAGACCAGCCTGACTAGTGGATACCAGCATGGCGGCCAGATAAGATCAGTTTTGAGACCTGCACGATATATATCGGCCACAATATCGGTATATTATTATTGGTATCGGGAAATATTTTCATATCGGTGCATCCCTACTTATAGTCATGGGGTATATAGTACTAAACATGCTGATATATTGGGAAAAGATCAAATTCTGGGAAAGATTTTTAGACAATTAATCAAAGATAAGATCAGTAAACCACTTTAAGCGGGTTTTGAGACTTGCACGATATATATCGGCCACAATATCGGCATCGATCCATATACAGTATGTTAATTTTTAATGTGATCGTTATGGGCCCTATAAGAAAATTTGGCTGAAATATTGAATATTTATTTAGATTTATCAAACTAAATATCAGTTATCGGTTTTCAGGTATAAATAATTATCGGTTATTGGTATCGGCAAAAGTTTTCATAACGGTGCATCCCTACTTTTGGGCTATATTCATGGGGTATATAGTACTAAACATGCTGACATATTGGAGAAAAGGTCAAATTCTGGGAAAGATTTTTAGACAATTAATCAAAGATAAGATCAGTAAACCACTTTAAGCAGGTTTTGAGACTTGCACGATATATATCGGCCACAATATCGGTATCGACCGATATACAGTATGTTAATTTTTAATGCGATCGTTATGGGCCCTGTAAGAAAATTTGGCTGAAATATTGAATATTTATTTAGATTTATCAAACAAAATATCAGTTATCGGTTTTCAGGTATAAATAATTATCGGTTATTGGTATAGGCAAATATTTTCATATCGGTGCATGTCTACTTTTGGGCTATATAGTTATGGGGTATATAGCACTAAACATGCTGATATATTGGGAAAAGATCAAATTCTGGGAAAGATTTTAAACAATTAATCAAAGATAAGATCAATAAACCACTTTAAGCGAGTTTTGAGACTTGCATGATATATATCGGCCACAATATCGGTATCGACCGATATGTGTTCATTTTTAATGCGATCGTTATGGGCCCTGTAAGAAAATTTGGCTGAAATATTGAATATTTATTTAGATTTATCAAACAAAATATCAGTTATAGGTTTTCAGGTATAAATAATTATCGGTTATTGGTATAGGCAAATATTTTCATATTGGTGCATATCTCTACTTTTGGGCTATGTAGTCATGGGGTATATAGTACAAAAACATGCTGACATATTGGAGAAAAGGTCAAATTCTGGGAAAGATTTTTAGACAATTAATCAAAGATAAGATCGGTAAACCACATTAAGCGGGTTTTGAGACTTGCAGGATATATATCGGCCACAATATCGGTACCGGTATCAGCCGATATACTTTAATTTTTAATGCGATCGTTAAATTTATAAGAAAATTTGTTTTATATATTAAATATAAAATTTGGTTTATATATTAAATATCGATTTATCAACCGAAATATCAGTTATAGGTTAATATAAAGAATTATCGATATCGGCAAATTTTTTTTTATATCTGTGCATCCCTACATTTTGGGTATTATAGAACATAAAAACAGGCCGACATATTAGCAAAAGATCAAATTCTGGTAAAGATTTTTAGACAATTAAAAATTGCAAAAAATGACAGGTAAGAACTGTTCCCTTTTTTCACTTAATAATTTTAGTGTGTCAACTTAAAATTTTCAGTTTATTGCCAAGGCAGCTTTTTATAATTTAGTTTAGTGTAAGTTTTTCAACTATTACTTTTATTTTATTTTAGCTTTATTTTAATTAACAGACATATTTTAATAGTTTTATGACCCGGCTTCTCACACATATAAACACAAAGTTTATTGCTTAACAATAAGATTTCATTTTCACATAACATATTGTTTTGTGTGTGTGCATGTGTGTGTGTGTGTGTGTGTGTGTGTGTTTGCTCATAATTTTATGTGTGAAAGATGATGTGGGCATGTTCTTAAACCGGCCTTATACAGTTTGAATGCTTTCTGAGTCCGTTTGGAAGGAATATACGCGAGTAGAAATATTAATGTGTTCTTCATCATTTTCCGGCAGGTGTGTCTTTGCAAACTAGATTTGCTGGCCCAAGATGCATTGTGCTGTTTGAGATCTACATTATTTATTTATAATAGCACCATTCATAATGGAGCGGCGCGGTTTATTCTCTATGTGTCACTTCCATTCCCGTGAAAGATGCAGTGATTATCACGACTCATCATTTTCTTGTCCCCTGGATTGAGTTGGACCGCTGTTCTTGTACATGTGTTTACTACACGTCCGGCCAAACAGGGACTGTGACTCGGGTCTGTTCCCTGAACCGGCGTCACACGAGGCCATTATAGACACTGCTGTTACTGTCCTTTAAAGTTTCCCTGTAGTCAATCATTTATCCCTTAAAAATAACCAAAATAAACGTCTTTTCGTCGATTCATAAAAGTGAATCGCTACTTTTCCAATAAGAATCACTACTTTTTTAAAAGTGAAGCGCTACTTTTTTCAAAAAGAATCGCTTTTTTTTTAAAAGTGAATCGCTACTTTTTCGAAAAGAATCGCTACTTTTTTTAAAAGTGAATCACTACTTTTTTCAAAAAGAATTGCTACTTTTTAAAGATGAATCGCTACTTTTTCAAAAAAAGATTTGCTACTTTTTTAATAAGTGAATCGCTGCTTTTCCAAAAAGAATCGCTACTTTTTTAAAAGTGAATCACTACTTTTTTCAAAAAGAATTGCTACTTTTTAAAGATGAATCGCTATTTTTTCAAAAAGAATCGCTACTTTTTTAAAAGTGAATCACTACTTTTTTCAAAAAGAATTGCTACTTTTTAAAGATGAATTGCTATTTTTTCAAAAAGATTAGCTACTTTTTTAAAAGTAGATCACTACTTTTTAAAAAAGAATCGCTACTTTTTAAAAAAGAATCGCTACTTTTTAAAAAGTGAATTACTCATTTTTTCAAAAAGAATCGCTAATTTTTTTAAAGTGAATGGCTACTTTTTCACGTTTAGTATGCGCGGTTCTACGAATATGCAAATGAGCCCTGCCTCCACTTACTCAGAGATCCACTGGTGTTTTTGAGACTTTCCGCTGCAGTTTTAAGGAGGAAATGTACTGTAAGCCTATATCTGGGGACGTATAGTCTTAGTTGAAGTGCTAGATATGGCGTTATTGATCTACTGTGATGAATCCCTCAGTGCTGAAAGTACAGGTGTGACTGTATAAGAAACACGCTATAGTTTCTTTCGAAGCATTCGTCATCACAACTGTCAAAGTCGCGGCGTGTTCGGCGGGTTTTTAATCTAAAAGCTGCCGTGTTATTTGACTAGACTGGAATAATCTTGTCCATCGTGACACCGACACTAACGCAGTGTGATATTGCAGTTTCACGCTTCTTTTTGTAGCCCTATTATTCTCCAGCAGGACGGACGGTGTTTCTGAGCTGTGCTTCAACAAAGGTTGCCTTTCAGCGGTTTCCATTAGGGATTTCTTAAATTCATGTTTGTAAAGAGGAAAAATGGTCTGTTTTCCTTCCCCTCGATAAAGTAGAAATGCATGAAAAAGAAATGTCAAAGAAATGTCAAATGCCCTCTGGCCCGGTCCACTCCTTCTACCTGACAGAATGCATGGAAAGCCATTGAAATGTTTCTTCACCTGTATTCACCCCGACCGCATGCTCGACTTTCATCTCTGCTTTCAGTGTCTGCTTCTATACAAGCCGAAGAGTCTTTGCAAAGCTGGATTTAATGCAAGTTTTAGTTCCATTTATAAAATGTGAAGTTTCCAAAGTTTTGCATTGGTGTTTGCCTGTAACATACTTTGGCATTTTCACAGATTTTGTTTTAAGTATAACCCATTTAATTATCAGACAACAAGATACATTCTTCTTTAGTAATTTTGCTTCTCAAGTAAATGTGTTTTGGTTTTAGAATATTTCCATGTTTGGACTGGAAAACAAAATGAAATACTAGACTTTATGCAAGTTTTTGTGCCACTAATAAATTTTTGCCAGCGCTTTATTGACTTAGACCTGTACTTAAACCATTTGGTAAATTTTTTGTTCTTTAATTTATTTAAGTATAAACTTTTGTCATGTAAAATATTATTGTTTTAATTTTAAATACATCTTTTAGCTTTATTTTTTACTTAAACTTTTTTTTAGTAATCTTTAGTTACAAACTTTATTTGTTGTTATTTGGCAAATCAAATTTTCTAATTCAAGTTATTTTATGTTCACGCATTATTTTTATTTCAACTTTAGTAATTTAAGTATTTCAACACAAAAAAACTTAAAGTAACATTTCTAATTTATACGTTTTTATAAAGTTTTTTTTAACTGTAAGTTTTTTTTAGTTGTTTTTATTTTAAATATATCTAACAGAAGGTTGGACATTTTTGTTGTTTATTGAGGAAAGAAAAACTCATACAGGTTTGAAAAGACATGAGAGTGAGAGTATTTTTGGGGTTCATGGCTGCAAAAAGTAGCATCCATCCATCATAATAGACCTTGCAGCATCACGGACTCTGTCTTTTGCAGCATTATAACTGCAGTGATCAGATTAATGGGCTTTGATGAGGTGTAATTCCCTGTTGGCCTGTAGGGGTCAGTCGTGATGCAGCTCCTCTTCCCGCAGTCTCAGCATTAGCATTAGCATTAGCATCCGCTGCTCGGATACTCACAGTGAAATAGGTCCACTGTTTACATCATCATCGGTCATGGCGACTGCAAACGTGTGTGTGTGTGGGGGGGGGGGGGCCGCTGGAGAGCAGTGTGAGTGTGTGAGGCCACTGGAGAGCAGGTGTGTGTATGTGTGTGGCCGCTGGAGAGCAGGTGTCTGTGTGTGTATTATTCGGTCTGAGTAAACCGAGTGTGTGGGAAATAACTTTAAGAAAGTGAAGTATCTATCTATCTATCTATCTATCTATCTATCTATCTATCTATCTATCTATCTATCTATCTATCTATCTATCTATCTATCTATCTATCTATCTATCTATCTATCTATCTATCTGTCTGTCTGTCTGTCTGTCTGTCTGTCTGTCTGTCTGTCTGTCTGTCTGTCTATCTGTGTTAACATAACAGTAGCTTATCTCTCAGTCAAACAGCTTTAGCTGATGTTTCCCAGTTTACATCTGTCCACATTCACAGGTTTCCTGTTTTTCGGTCTGGTGTGTTTGGCTAATTAGCGCTCTCAGCTGCTCTTGCTAGCTCTCTAGCGCTGAGGTGTGTGTGTGAACTAAACATCTGTTGCGTTTGTGTGTCGCGAGACGCCAAAAAGGGCTAAAACATGAGTCCTCCTCTTCATAGTCTGACAATATGGGGAATTATAGTAGCATCTTTAGAAAGCGCGTCGAGAAATGTGTTGAATAAATCCGTGTTTCTCTATGATTTCCCTCCGTCATCGTATCTCTCCTCTCTTGTAGCCTACTGGGAGTGTCAGTGTTTATGAAGATCAACGGATGAGCTCGCGATGATGGATCGCGCCGAAACACCGAGCGCCATTTTCTGTTCACGTTATCAGCACTTTTCACGGTTGACGACCCACCGTCCTTAATGCTGACCTGGAGTCAGTTCATGGGTAAATAACTTTAAACCACAGCTGACCCAGCGCACAAACTCACGGGACACGATACAACCAAACACTAGACCCAATTTTGTCCTTGAGTAGGCTAACTGTCAATTAGCTTGACTAGCATATGACTTGACAAACATTGAAAAAAAAAGTGTGTTGGATTTACTTAGCCTAATCTTGTATCGTTTCCACATGTTATGTTCACATTGGCCAATTTCAACATCATGGAAAGAAGTAAGTATCCCAATTAGCAAAATTATTTTAATATGGTTCATGGGATTAATTCATTACAGTTTTTATATTTTTGTGTCGCATGACTAAATTATAAGACTATTTAACACCATCAAGTTTCGCTGTTCTCATCTATTTTCCTCGTTAAGGAATCGGTTCTAAGGTTGAAGTAATCATTTAAATATTTTTTAAGTTATGTAAAGTTTTAGAAAGCAGAACTTGCAGTTTGTATTTTGTATATTTGATTTGCTCTTAACTTGAAATATTTGAGTAAGCCATTTCATACACAACTTAAATTATCGTGTAATCTCAACTTTTATATTATTACAAGTGTAAACTTTGCTATAGCTTTAACTAAATAAACGCCACCTTGGTAATTGGCATCACAATGCTTTGATAGTATTAGTATAGCATAGCACTTGTTGAAAGCAGACAATATAAAACATTTAACATACCTTTTCTCATGCTATAAGCTCATGCTCCACTCGTCACATGATGGTAAAACACAACACAACAGCAACTCTTCTACACTATAGCATAACAAAACTTTATTCACCAAAAGCAGGACATTTTGACCAAAGCAAGTTTGTTTTCTGTATGTTTTCCATTGAGAAGAAGTGCTTCTTTATTGTAACGTTTGGAGTGGTTTGGCGACAGTCAGCTGATCTGAGAGCAGCGCTCAGCCCTTGCGCTTCCCGAGCACGAACACCACCTTGTATTTGCTGAACATGCTGAATTTCCACTCCGCCTGTCCTTGTCGCTCCGCCAGCAGATCGCGGGCCTCTCCGAGCGCTGGGAATGAGATGCAGTGGTTTCTGCGAATCCAGCAAGCGTGTGTTTGATTAGCGACGCGAAGGAAGCCATTAAACAAGCGGCTGATTCACGCCTGCAAGAGCAGATTCAGTTATTTCTGATAACACACACTCTCACACACATACCCTTGCCTCATTTAGTATACGCGGTTCTATGAATATGCAAATGAGCCCCGCCTCCACTCACTCACTCACTGGTTGACGATCACACGTCGATCTGATTGGTTACAAGTTCGTTTGTGACGGCAGAAACACCAGCGATTTCAAAGCGTGTTTTTAAGACTGTCTTTTGGAAATACTCAGCAATGCTGTCGACTTATGAACTTACACATGGTTTGTCCACATAGACGTATAAACGACATAAAAAACTTGATTTTTAATTAAAAAAAATTTGCGCAAGATGTAAGTGGTTATTTTCTGTTCTGTGTGAATGAATTCAAAATCAATTTGAAAACTGATTCAGCGATTCTCGCGGAATTTTTCATTTTAAAATGTTTTAATTAAGTAATTATGATAAATCTTGTTGCCTATCGCTACAACATTATATAAATTAAAGTCATTAGATTATTATTATTAAAAGTTAACAAAAGATTATACATTAAATACATTTCATTTCATTAAAGTATTGATTATTTTTCTAAAAACATTACATAAACAATGCCTTGACGATTTAACTCGATATTTACTGTACTTTAATTCTTCCGTGGAACATTTTTAATCTTCTTTGTAACTTTCAGAGCAAAAATGAGATCATTTTAGATATATCTGCAACACACAGATTTCCTGATTGATTTTCCTCTTTAGAAAAGCATCTCTTTAACGTGATGTTCATGCTTTGGGAAAGGGAAACACTAATTAAACACAGTTTGGACATTTACTGTGTTTGTTACAGGTTTTCCAGTGTCTCGTGGCATTTTTAAGAGACATGCTTTTATCCGACTCACTCGTTCTCTCTCTTCATGCTGAGTTTGTGTCTCTCGACCATCCTGTAGAAATGCTCTAGCAGTTGCCATAGAAACCCACCTTAAAATGCACAGATGTTGGCGAGAGGAAAGAGTGTATGAGGAAGATCAGAGTCGACTGGAAGTGTGAGCTTGCGTTTTATTCTCTTCATTTGTTGCAAAGCACCTAAATCCCTATTATTATATTTGCAACATCATAGAGGCATGATTCTGGGATGGGAACCACTGTTTAAAACCCTAGGAAAATCACTTTATATGAAAATTTGCCATGGTACTTGAGTGGTATTTATTGGAATGGCATGTAGAATGGTTCTTTTATGAACATTTATCATGATTCTTGCACGGCAAGCACATTTATTTGCAGTAAAATATAGTTTTTAACCAGAAATGCTCGTCTTGCACTAGCTGCGATGCGCCACACATGACGTAATCACGTTGAAAGGTCAAGCGGGACGTAGGTGTAAGAACAGAGCTAGTGTTTAGGTGAACGTGCAAAGACTAAGTCAAGCGCCATTTACTAAATAAATAAAAAGTAAAACAAAGATGTCGGATGATTTTGAAGTTGGAGGAAAAAATGAGTTTTTCGCTCTACATTTTGCCTGAATTTTCCAACATGATTGCGTAATGCGTGAAGTTGAAGATGAACATTTGTGGTTAAACTGAAACTGAAACTCGCATTTCGATCAGTTGGACCCCATTGAAGTCACTATATGGAGGAAATCCTGGAACGTTTTCCTCAAAAAACCTTTATTTCTTTTCCACTGAAGAAAGAAAGACATGATAATTTGATAAATTATCAGGACATTTTAATTCTGAAGTGAACTAATCGTTTAAAGCGCCCGCAGCGCATAATTCAATAAATATTGAGAGCTTTTCTCCTCGACGAGAAATATCGTCGTTTAAATATAACCTGATCTTGTGATCGCCACACCCTGACTGCTTATCTATAGCAACTGGAGTAAAATCAAATTAAAATTGATTAATTACCATTTTAACTGAGATTACTATGATTTTACTCTAAATAGTTAAATGATGGTTACCATGCAAAAATATGGTAAACTTCCATAAAAGACCATTTGAATTGAGTTCACAATGATTTTACTCTAAAAATCACAGTTAAATGATGGTTACAATGCAACATCTATGGGAAACTTTCATATAAGACCATTTGAACTGAGTTTAATATGATTTTACTTTAAATATCACAGTTAAATCATGGTTGCCATGCAAAAACTATGGGAAACTTCCATAAAAGACCATTTGAACTTGGTTAACTATGATTTTACTCTAAAAATCACAGTTAAACGATGGTTACCATGCAAAAACTATGGGAAACTTTCATAAAAGACCATTTCAACTTGGTTAACTATGATTTTACTCTAAATATCACAGTTAAATGATGGTTACAATGCAAAAACTATATGGGAAACTTCCATAAAAGACCATTTTAACTGAGTTTACAATGATTTTACTCTAAATATCACAGTTAAACGATGGTTACTATGCAAAAAATATGGGAAACTTTCATAAAAGACCATTTGAACTGAGTTTACAATGATTTTACTCTAAATATCACAGTTAAACGATGGTTACTATGCAAAAACTATGGGAAACTTTCATAAAAGACCATTTGAACTTGGTTAACTATGATTTTACTCTAAAAATCACAGTTAAATGATGGTTACCATGCAAAAATATGGTAAACTTCCATAAAAGACCATTTGAACTGAGTTTACAATGATTTTACTCTAAATATCACAGTTAAACGATGGTTACTATGCAAAAACTATGGGAAACTTTCATAAAAGACCATTTGAACTGAGTTTACAATGATTTTACTCTAAATATCACAGTTAAACGATGGTTACTATGCAAAAACTATGGGAAACTTTCATAAAAGACCATTTGAACTGAGTTTACAATGATTTTACTCTAAATATCACAGTTAAACGATGGTTACTATGCAAAAACTATGGGAAACTTTCATAAAAGACCATTTGAACTTGGTTAACTATGATTTTACTCTAAAAATCACAGTTAAACGATGGTTACCATGCAAAAACTATGGGAAACTTTCATAAAAGACCATTTGAACTTGGTTAACTATGATTTTACTCTAAATATCACAGTTAAATGATGGTTACAATGCAAAAACTATATGGGAAACTTCCATAAAAGACCATTTTAACTGAGATTACTATGATTTTACTCTAAATATCACAGTTAAATGATGGTTACAATGCAACGTCTATGGGAAACTTTCATAAAAGACCATTTGAACTGAGTTTAATATGATTTTACTTTAAATATCACAGTTAAATGATGGTTACAATGCAAAACCTATGGGAAACTTCCATATAAAACAATTTACCTGAGATTACTATGATTTTACTCTAAATATCATAGTTAAACGATGGTTACTATGCAAAAACTATGGGAAACTTCCATAAAAGACCATTTGAACAGAGATTACTATGATTTTACTCTAAATATCACAGTTAAATGATGGTTACCAAGCAACATCTATGGGAAACTTTCATAAAAGACCATTTGAACAGAGATTACTATGATTTTACTCTAAATATCACAGTTAAATGATGGTTACCAAGCAACATCTATGGGAAACTTGTATAAAAGACTGCTTTTACTGTGGTTTTACTTCAGATTCTTCATTTGAACCATGGCATCTTCTGTTCACAGACACTCAGCTGGTCGATGTATGTCAGTTTGATTGGACCCTTGGCTCCCGCTGTCTCTCTCTTTGGTCCCGTCACTGGAATAAAAGACCCGGTGTGTGTGTGAACGCTTGCTGTGACATCTTCAGAAACACCCGAGGGCGGTGAAGAAGCCGTGAGAGAGATTTCAGGTGCTTCTTCACTGAATACAGTACAGAGACATGCGCTCGCATTTTAGCAAGGTTAACAACACGAGCTACGCTAGATAAACGAGCTCCACTTACGCCTGTCAGTGACGGGACACCGGAGAACTGCACAAACACACAGGGAGACTCAGAATAGCTCGTCTTTGAGCCCGAGTCATGCATTTATAATATAGATATGAATAACCAACGCTCAAAATGTCAGCAATGAACAAAGTTTTTTTTTTTTTGATTATGGTTTATTTTATATTATAAATGTATTACAATTTTATTAGCATAGTTTATGTATTTTATATATTTCATGTATTTATTATAGTAACCTGCCACTATGAGTGAAGTTTGTGCTTTATAAAGGGAAATAAGTTTTTAACTTTGTTGTGTTATCCATGACAAATGAGTGTATTTTTATATATTTAACAAATATAACAAATTATATATTAGTTATTTTTTGTTCATTACATTTCATTTATTGTTATATCATAAACGTTTCAATATTTTGTTTATTATAAATCATATATATATTTTACTTTTTATTTTACTAGCATAGTTTAATTTATTATATTAAAATATATTTTGTTAACTATTACTTTTTTTAGTAGCATATTATTCAATTTTAATTAATTTTAGAAAGAAAAAAAAACTGTTTAAAGTGTTTCTCCCTGGCCTCTTCTCGCCAAACAAAATTAACCTAATAAATCGCCAAGATCTCGTTCCCACAGCTCTTTAAAGGTTCTGATATTACAGCAGAAACAATGAACCATTCACTTTAATTAAATTAATTTCCATACTCATTACTTAAGGATAATTAGGATAGTTTTTAGTTTCGTGACTTAACCTCAGCATCCAGTGGGAGTTTCTCGCAGAATCGTCTTTTTTTCCAAGAGATTGGAACCAGAAATGGTTCCATCCCCCGCTTCATATATGAAACTCCAAAATGGTTCTATATAGAACCAATTTTTTTGGTAAAAAGGTTCTATTGGCCAAGTACGGAACCCCAGGGTTCTATACAGAACCCAGAGGCACCCTTTTTTAAGAGTGTATAGAACCTTTTAGGGGTTCCAAATACGTAGCGCTGATAGAACCTTTTAAGGTTCTATATAGAACCTTTTCTTCTAATAGTGTAGAAAGGACGTTTTCTTCCTTATTAGAGTAACCCCTACGCTATCTCACGACCAATTCGTACGAGTGATTCAAAAGTGGCTAATTCGTACTAATTCATACGACCTCACTCGTACGAATTTGTACGATTTGTCTAAACCCACGTGACGGTTATGTTTAGGGGCGGGGTCAGGGGTAGGTCATTCGTACAAATTCATTCATACGAATTGGCTAATTCGTAAAATATGTACGATTTAGCAAAATCGTACTAATTCGTACGAGTGAGGTCGTACGAATTGTTACGAATTAGCCACCTCGTAAAATTCGTACGAATTCCCGTGAGATCGGGTTAGTAACCCGTGAGTTTTGCAATGGACTGACCAAGCCAAACCCTGCTTATCTCAGTAATGCTAACATCGTAGCATACAGTAGATAGATGTTCATAGTTGTTGCATGCTAATCATCGTTTAACTGTAATATTTGGAGTTAAATCAAAGTAAACTCAGTTCAAATGGTATTTTATATTTTATTTTAACGGTGATATTTGGAGTAAACCGAGGTGAATTAAAGTAGAAAACCATCCCGCAAATGTACACATCCTATCCAGACTCATTGCCGTTAGCATCTGCTAATGCGTCACACCTGTAAAAGAGTTTCCCCAGTGTCGATTCACTACACGATTTCCCAGCTCTCGACTTTGACTTCATCAGCGTTTTTTATTCAATGTTTAGGGATTCGTCTTTACTGGTCACCCCTGTGTTTCTGCTGCTGATTAAACCCAGAGCGGTGAACGCTGTTATTACACGGGTGTGAATGACGGCCAACACGCTGAAGGACGAAAGTTAAGTGTAAGGTTATCATGCATCTGCCCTCTCGCTGCGTCTAATCAAGCGCTCGGCACACACACCGAAGGAATTGGGATTCTGTCAGACAGAAAGTGTGTGTGTGTGTGTGCGTGTTCGTACCAGAGGAAAGTAAGAGCGCCTTCATCCCCCATGGTGTGAAATATAGGTTTCATTAAAGAGCAGGCAGCAGTTTCCCAATGAAAGTCCAAACAGCACAGCGTGCGTCTCTGGGGAAAAGCCTTACGCCGGGCCTTACCGCTGCACTCGCATGACCCAAACCAGTGGAACATTTCTCACTCCTACATCTGCCTTTTATTTCCCCTTTTTTTCTTCTCTAGGTGCTGATAATCGCCCGTTTTTAGCCATTTCTCGCCCATTGTCTGTTTTTTTGGGTTCCCAAGGGACTAATGGAGAGCAAGGCACATTTATTTTCATGCTATTGATGTTTTAGTGTTGTTTGCTAATTAATTACTCATGCTTGAGGTTAGTGTGGTTCTTATTTTATATATTTAAAACATTTTTTATATATATTTGAATTATATTTGTTGACATTGACAAAATATATTTGTACTAAATAATTAAAAAATATTTTAAATACATCTTTTAATTTTAAATACAATTTTAACTATTTTTAATCAATTTATTTATCTAAAAATGTATTATATATTTATACATAGATAAAATTTGTTAAAGGGGGGTGGTTGATTATGATTTCACTTTTGAGTCTCTCCATCTTTACACATAAAAGGCAGAACAGTTTCTGACATATTTGTACTTGTCTGTGAGGTAATCGAAACTGCTAACACACACACACACACTCTCTCTCTCTATCTCACATACACACACACAGAGACAAGCTCTTGTAGCTCCACCCCCTCAGCTCATTTGCATTTAAAGGGACACACACAAAACAACACATTTTATTGACCCTCAAAAAGGGACAATTTTATCATGCTGTAAAATATATATATATATATATATTGCGCTAAATCTTCACATACACACTCTGGGGATGACAGAGACTTATTTTGCATATCATAAAAGTTTGACATTATACCACCCCTTTCATGAATTTATAAACATGATCACATTTTTATATTTTATTCCAATATATATATATATATATTATTTTGTATAAAATGCACCTTTTGTCACTTATTTGACAATTATTGAAGGTATTATTTGAGCATCACGTCTCAATGAGGCTGGATTTGTATTTTTTAACTAATTTATTGAAGATGAATGATTTATTACTGTAAGTTTCTCCCACTCTTGTCTTTTTATACTCCTGCAGAAGATGATATAAATAATTGTGCAGATTAAATAAGGTGAGTAAAACAAGACTGACAGGTTGGGGTGGATTAGAATATACTCTTATTCAAAGGGAAAATGTTTGAATAAATAACGAACGAGGGTTTGACGACTTCATTATTTTCCTCACTGATCAACAGTGAAAGGCAGAAGAGAGTGCAGCTGTCAGTCAAAGTCCTCTAAAACTTTAAAGATGGATTTCTGTGCATTTCTCAGCCTGTTTCTGTCTCCTGAGCTTCAATTCCCCGTGGTCGTTGCCTTCTTAAGGTTAGCGTTGGAATCGCCAGCTTTCTCGGTTGCTGAGATCTCAGAGGGATACGCAAAACGCACCTGGAAAAACAAGACGATATTGCTTTTAGATTTGGGAATCTCTCCACATCGGTTGGTGTTCATGGGGTTGATGTTCTGTGAAATCTCTCCTGTTGCTTTGAGGTTAATGTGAGAGAGATATTTGCCAAGCCTGATGTTTCCTTATTTTACCCCTGTCAAATTTGTTTTCAATATCCCCAGGTTTTATATCGTACCTCGCTGCGGGTCCTGGTTGGATTGCATCAGATTAATCGGTTTGCTTTAATTGAACTGTATTTTCATATTAAAATATCAAGACATCCACAAACATGATACATTTATGTCACAGATTCTTTATATACATATTTTATTTTAATGATTGCATAAAATGTTGGTTTAAAACAAGAAAAAACAACTGTTTCTGAAACCTAAAAACCTGTTTGTCAACGGGGTAAGAAAAATAGATAAAAATAGACCTTGTTTAAATTCATTAATTCGTTATTGTTAGAAAAACATTGGTATTTGAAAACTGACTTTAGCAACAGTGTGAAAGTCAATAGCACATACCAGACACAACAGCGGTAAAAAACACATCGATCGGTTCAATATTGTTTCGTTTACTCGTGTTTTGTTGGACTTTTAATGGTAGAAATGTGTTTTTGTTGGACTTTTGATGGTAGAATCATATTTTTGTTGGACTTTTGATGGTTGAGTCGTGTTTTTGATGGTTGTGGTGTGTTTTTGTTGGACTTTTGATGGTAGAAATGTTTTTTTGTTGGACTTTTGATGGTTGTGGTGTGTTTTTGTTGGACTTTTGATGGTAGAATCATATTTTTGTTGGACTTTTGATGGTTGTGGTGTGTTTTAGTTGGACTTTTGATGGTAGAAACGTGTTTTTGTTGAACTTTTGATGGTTGTGGAGTGTTTTTGTTGGACTTTTGATGGTTGTGGAGTGTTTTTGTTTGGACTTTTGATGGTAGAAACATGTTTTTGTTGGAGTTTTGATGGTAGATTCGTATTTTTGTTGGACTTTTGATAGTTGTGTTGTGTGTTTTTTATTGGACTTTTCATGGTTGTGAGTTTTGGTTGGACTTGATGGTTGTGGTGTGTTTTTGTTGGACTTTTGATTGTAGAAATGTGTTTTTGTTGGACTTTTGATAGTTGAGTCATGTTTTTGTTGGACTTTTGATGGTTGTGGTGTGTTTTTGTTGAACTTTTGATGGTAGAAACGTGTTTTTGTTGGACTTGATGGTTGAAACATGTTTTTGTTGGACTTTTGATGGTTGTGGTGTGTTTTTGTTGAACTTTTGATGGCTGAGTCATGTTTTTGTTGGACTTTTGATGGTAGAAACGTGTTTTTTTGGACTTGATGGTTGTGGTGTGTTTTTGTTTGGACTTTTGATGGAAGAAACGTGTTTTTGTTGGACTTTTGATGGTTGTGGAGTGTTTTTGTTGGACTTTTGATGGTAGAAACGTGTTTTTGTTGGACTTTTGATGGTTGAGTCATGTTTTTGTTTGGACTTTTGATGGTAGAAACATGTTTTTGTTGGACTTTTGATGGTTGTGGTGTGTTTTTGTTGGACTTTTGATGGTAGAAACGTGTTTTTGTTGGACTTTTGATGGTTGAGTCATGTTTTTGTTTGGACTTTTGATGGTAGAAACGTGTTTTGGTTGGACTTGATGGTTGTGGTGTGTTTTTGTTGGACTTTTGATGGTAGAAACGTGTTTTTGTTGGACTTTTGATGATTGAGTCATGTTTTTGTTTGGACTTTTAATGGTAGAAACGTGCTTTTGTTGGACTTTTGATGGTTGTGGTGTGTTTTTTATTGGACTTTTAATGGTAGAAATGTGTTTTTGTCTGACTTTTAATGGTAGAAATGTGTTTTTGTTGGACTTTTGATGATTGTGTCATGTTTTTGTTGGACTTTTGATGATTGTGGTGTGTTTTTGTTGGACTGTCGTTAAAGGCATTTTGCTGTCAACATAACTATGTATAATTTACATTTTACATTGATATTAATAATTAAATATTTACACTTTACTTATTCATATAATATTTCTTAGTAGTAATAATTATTGTAATTTATTATATCAATTTTATTTACTAATTTAGCATTTTTATATTATCAAGTAGTAATGCAATTTTTTATTGTCTTTAGACATTTTAGTTATTTATATTATTTATCTGAATGTATGTTTATAGAAATAACTAGCATGTGTATGCCAGTTATAATCGCAATTTCCTATTTAATCTATAATCTGCCATAAAACCTGAGTATGTCACAATGCCTTCTGGGATATCTTTTGACCAAGATAATATACGGTGTGTTATGATCCAGAAAAGGTATTGGTGGTTTGAGTCCTGCTGACCCAGAAACCCCGGGAGAATGTTGGAGGCTTGTGTTTCCCAGCGGAGATCCTGACGCGCCTCAGATCTTGCTCTCGGTCTGGGGTTTGTGGATCTCCTTCTCCTCCTCCTTTCATCATTACAGCAGCTCCTGAGGGTCATCCCAGGCCCTGGCGTTTGGTGTCCGTGGTGAAGTCCGGTCTCTACTCATTAACAGCATCTGGAATCCACATGCTGTCAGCAGATCCGATCACTGGAGAGCAATGATGCAACACAACATCAACACATGAGAAACTAGCTGCTCCTGCATCCCATAGATAGACCATAAAGACACGTGAGTTCGAGAGGCGTTACTGGCTAAGACCTCGATAGATTTGGACATGGAGCTGCACTGAAAAAAATAACTTGTAGGATCTGCATGAGTACAATAGATATTGTATTTATTCCACACTGAATCTTCATTATAGAAGTGGCATGGCACCCGAACACAGAGACCTCAATACTTGGTACACAATGACAGCAACATCGTTTTTGAGCATAAATGTGTCATTTTGAGTATAAAATTAATCGAAGATGTCACAAAATGGCAAGTTACTAAACCTAACAAGAAAAAGCAGTGATAGAACGGTGTAAATACAGCTGGAAAACAGGGAAAAATCAACCTTACTAGTTATCCATGCCCCAGTGCATGATGGGAAATTATTAGAAAAGTAGAGTAGGTTTTAATATAATCTTCTAATCTTTAATTTCTACAAGCTTGAATTGAGTAGTATAGGATTTACTTATTTATTTATTTAAAAATAAAACTTTTACATTTTTACGGTAAAAAAACGGCAGCTGTGGTTGCCAGAACTTTACAGTCAAAAATACGGTAGCAATGTTATTGGTTTTACAGACTTAACTTAAAATTTACAGTAATAAACCGTATTTCATTATCTGATATAATGTTAATTTAGCAACCTATTCATACTTTGTAGTCACGTGACTTCCATGGATACCTGGCGGCCAACAAACAACTAATTAACAGTTTTGTAGCATTTTTACAGTATTTTACCGTGAAAATCACAGTTATTTTTTTACAGTGCATGTAGAAAGTACATTTGTTTTTTTCCTGTAGCATTTACTCCACAGAATCATTTGTTTCAGAGCATAAAGGCACTGAGGTTGAGGTTGGAGAGGCGTTACTGGCTGAAACCTCAATAGATTTGGACGTGGAATGGTCTTATTTTGGTCCGATTGTAATTATGATTCAGTATTTTTCCAGTTGTGTCTCCTTCATGTGTTGTGGTAGTGTTGAGTCTCATTGATTGATCGTCTGCATTCACCGGTGCTCATCTAGAGGTATGAAAACAAGCTCGGGCTGAACAGAGCTCTCAGTAAAAGCTCAGATTGATGTATCGATCCTCCACCCCCACACATACTCACACACACACACACACACACACACACAAAAGCCCTTGCTTATGAATTTATTTGTCCATCAAACAAGCCCGAGCAGGAATAAAAGGACAAATGGTTGCCGCATCAAAAGCACGTAAAACACCACAGGTAAACAAGCGTCGCACAAAGGCCCCTGTTTTCCAAAAGCGTTTTCATGCAGCGCTTCATTTACGAAATGTTTTGACTGTCGTACAAAGATGTTTATTTGTAGTCGAGCTCAGCGTGTGGAAGTTTCTTCAACTAGGGTTACACTTTAGGTCTCTAAAACGGATTTTAATAACGTTTCAACTTTTAATTCTGTTTTGAAAGTCACATTGAATTTATGTTTGTTACTGTGATTTTACTGTTGCGGAAATGACATCAGAGGTTTTTGCAATGCTAAGGCTTATTAATGCTAAGGCTAATTTCATCGTAGTTAAAACTGTTGTCACACTTTTTGCATAATTTGGCCAAATTACAGCTCGTTTGGAAATGACACTCAAAAATATTTTCGTCTTTTAAGTGTTTAAAACTATTTAGCTAATCAAAACGAATTGTGAAATGAACATGAACAATTTTAGTATAAGTTGTGAGAAATTTTAATTTATAATTTAAATGATTACACAAATTACGACTGTTCATAAGTTTTGACGTCATTTCCGCAACACAGAGCAGTTTTGCCCACTGATGAAGTTTAATACGTGATGGAATATGAGAAAATTAAGTAAAATTGAAAAAAATATTCATCTTGAAAGTGATATTTTCGAGTGTCATTACCAATCGAGTTGTAATTTGGCCAAATTATGCAAAAAGTGAGCCCGTTCTCATCCCAAATCGCCATATCGGACGCTTTTGCAAAAGCGTAAATATCCAACGCACATGGCACCCTTTAACGTGAAATGAGACGCAGATATATTTGGGCAGATGGCGCCCCCTAGTGGTCTAACCCTTACCCCACACCATACCTAAACTTAACCATTAACCGAAGCGTCTCATTAGACGTTAAAGGGTGCCATGTGCGTTGGATATTTACGCTTTTGCAAAAGCGTCCGATATGGCGCTTTGGGATGAGAACGCGTTGAAAAAGTATAACAATATTATTTAATTGTGTGTAAAAATTAGCATTAGCTGAATGCTTAATGTCATTTCTGTTCACAGTTGAAGAAACACCCTTGAATCTCAGATCAGACCGGAGTCTCTTTAGGTTTACAGCTCCCTTGTGCTTCAGCACAATATAATCTAATCCGAAACCATAATGTGTGGATTACACTGCGAGTATATCACCTTCCCGACGAGATTACGCTCGCGATAAGAGACGCTGCAACTCCAGCTCAGCCGTGATGATAGAGCGACCTACTTTCTCCAACTCTTCCCAGGGATCTTATCATATCTAAATGGAAATGGCTCCGTTCAGCTTGAACAGTGTGTGTGTATGAGTGGTAACTGATCTGAGGTCAGCTGGTGCTACAATATCTTCCTGCTTTCCCCTCTTGTGTTCTGAACAGCAGGTGTGTGGAGAAGATGCCATGTCTTTCTGAGGATAGGTTGGCTTTAGCATCAAACTACAAGGCCAAGGTCAGACTGCTACATTAGCATAAAATATACCATGCAAAAACTGTGACAGTATTTTTTTTTTTGGACACTATCATGATGGTGGCAGTCGGTCTAAAAAATTTAGTAATATTATTTGTTTAATATATTTTCTGATAAATTATTATAGTTCAAAACTGGACAAAATGTACAATAAAACAATATTTGTTTGTTGGCCACATACTATGGTCAAATAAGATTCTTTAAGTCTTTAGTACCATGATAGGCTAAATGATTACTCAAATTTATTTACATCGTATCCCAGATGTATTTGTGGGTTTTAGGCGTGTACTGTGGTATTCTTTTGAAGAACAAATTATTCTATATTTTATATGATGCTGTTCTGATCAATGTATAAAGCCCCTCTGGAAGCGAAAAATGCAAATATCTCGGCGGAGACCAGGCTCCTCCGAAGCGTCTTGCCGAACTGAACAAAACCATATGCGTTTCGTCATTTTTGGTGGATTATTCGCGGAGATATTAGCCGAAAACCGTCGGCCGCGCTCTGAAATGGCGCCACGAGCTCGGGAGAAAATCGCAAATATCTCGGCGAGAAATCAACGTTTTGAGGCCAAATTTTTATCGAGTGGAGAACGGACCGAGACCTTTCGAAAGAGACCATCCCCAGCCTCGTGGACCTCCGGGGGCCCGAGATACAGCCCCCCAAAGCCCCTCGGGAAGCGAAAAACGCAAATATCTCGGAGAAAACTCAACGTATCAAACTTAACAAAACCATATGCGTTTCGTCATTTTTGGTGGATTATTCGCGGAGATATTAGCCGAAAACCGTCGGCCGCGCTCTGAAATGGCGCCACGAGCTCGTGAGAAAATCGCAAATATCTCGGCGAGAAATCAACGTTTTGAGGCCAAATTTTTATCGAGTGGAGAACGGACCGAGACCTTTCGAAAGAGACCACCCCCAGCCTCGTGGACCCCCGGCGGTCCGAGATACAGGCGCCCAAAGCCCCTCCGGAAGCAAAATACGCAAATATCTCGGCGAAAACTCAACGTATCAAACGTAACAAAACCTTATGCGTTTCGTCATATTTGGTGGATTATTCGCGGAGATATTAGCCGAAAACCGTCGGCCGCGTTCTGAAATGGCGCCACGAGCTCGGGAGAAAATCGCAAATATCTCGGTGAAAAATCAACGTTTCGAAGCCAAATTTCTATCGAGTGGAGAACGGACCGAGACCTTTCGAAAGAGACCACCCCCAGCCTCGTGGACCCCCGGCTTATGGATGAAGGGTGATTCGATTCATAAGCGGTTTCTATCTTGATTCAGTATCGATTCATTTGGCTAAATATTGGGTTTCCACCTTTTCCATGGTGTGCTGAGTATCCATATGATAAATGGCAGGAGGATATTGTACCGCATTCGGACCGAATGCAATGAATGGATGAACGTTTTGTGGTCCTACTGTGCTACGCCTTCCACATATAAAGACCAGTTAAAGGATTAGCTCACTTCAGAATTAAAATTTCCTTTAAAAATGATTAAAAAAAATGACTATCTAACCAAACCATCTGCCATTTGCTGACCGCTAAAAGGTCATGTGTGACGTTGGCGGAAGAATAGCCAGTGTTTACAAAGCGAAAGCACTTGCACAGACTGAAGCGCCCGTGCCCTCAGATCACTTGGACGTGGCTGTGATTACAAGAGGTAAAAACTATATAAATAGCGTTTTTTTTCTCACACAAACCGCTCGTTTCGTGTCTTAGGCCATCAACGTGTACTTACATTTACGAGGCATTAAATCATGTTTAATCTGGACTTCTCTGTGCTGCTCTTTGAGGTGGTGACCATAGACCTCCATTATATGACTGACAGACAAGAACGCTTTGACCTAAAAATATCAAAACTTTAACTACTGCGAAAACAAAGACACCTACATCTCGGATGCCCTTGAGGTAAGATAAAATATACCAAAAATTAATTTCAAAGTGAACTATCCCTTTAAGTGGGTGATTGCTATCAGAGACTTTTAACCAGCATAACAAAAACATTTTCAAGAACAATTCGCCTAAAGAGTGCCAAAAACTGTTTATTGTTTGAATTTTGTATAGAAATTGACAGAATTGTAAAATTGAGGCTTTGTTTCATATCAAAAGTAACCTGCTCCGTCTCGTCTGTCGGCGTGAGTCTGAATGCATGAGAGTTGGCTGCCTTGAATTAGTAAACATATTCATATTATCACTCTAATTAATTCACCTCATGCATAAGCACACACACACACACACACACACACACACACACACTGGCTTATTTTCAGCTAGATCCGTTTCCCCTCACATGCCCTCACAAAAAATCCAACAGAGGATTCATAATTTCTGAGTAGCTCTCTGGGTAAATGTCAGCCCGCGTTACATATTTAACTATGGATTACTTGGATATGTGCTTTCAGAATAATAATTGGCAGTTCTCCAGCTCCAAATCCCAGCAGGTTCTGCTTTCCCGGTTCCACATCAACTTGACTTGTAACACTCGGAATAGGAAAATCAGTGGGTTGGCTGCAGGGATGTCAAACCCACACACACACACACACACACACACACATAAGGAGGAGAGTCGTTTGACTGGTGATGTGCTGGGAGACGGCTAGTGTTCAGGACAGTGAACACTTTGATGTTCTGGCCTGTCTGAACTGAGCTTTTCCCTCTCAGAGGAGACAGAAAATGTGCAATGTAGAGTCTCTACTCAGAAAAATAAAGTATACGGTTCATTTTATGGCTGTTCAAGGCCTTTGAGGTCTGTGATGAAGATCCATTTTTGGCTCTGGAGGGTGTAAAGTATAAAGATCCAGTTCATACTGTGGAAAAAATATATAAATGTGAGTAACACCCTACAATAATTCAGTAGTTAACATTATTAACAATGATCTAAATGCATTTGTTACTGTATTCATTAATGTTCGTTAATGAAATAAAGCTTCATTGTTTTTTCTGAGTTCAAAGTGCATTAACTAATGTTAACAAGATTTTAATAAAGTTTTAGTAAATGTTGAAAATATTAATAAATTCTGTATTCATTATTAGTTCAAGCTAATACCTTATTGTATGTTACCGCATTTGTAAAATGTCAACCTTATTGTAAAATGTTACTGCATTTTTTCTGTTCTCTGTAGTACTGTGGTGTTATATGTATTATTTATTCATGTTTTCTACAGAATTAGTCGTTAGAAATAAACACGAAATAATACATGAACTCTGCACGTTACAACATAACGCCAGTGGGGGGCGGTACATCTTTTTGAGTGAGTCATTTGAATAATTCAGTTAATTAATTTCAAAGTGCTGAATCGTTCACTCAAAGCGTTCAAACATTCAAAAATGAAGCATTGAATCATATCGTTCATTCAAACGTTAAGTTTAAACACGAGCGAGTCATTGAATTGTTTGCTCAAATGATTCATTTAAAATCGCTGATTCACTGATGGTCGCCATTACTGTTGTGTTGTCGGAGGCACGAGGAACCGGGTTCGTCTGGAAATATTTTGGTCCAGCAAAAACAGAGAGTAACGTCCAATATTCTGTCTAAAAAGTAAGTTACTCGATTTTAATTTATTGTTTGTTGAACTGTGATATAAAATTCAAAATAGCAGCACTTGTCTTTTTTCACGATTAGCTTTTGTTGGTTTTTGCTAACCGTGTAGTTGCTAAAAGTAAACGAAATTAGTTGTTTATTGACTGATTTTGTCGAATAACCTTCGTATCAAAGTTGAACAGTTAAGCTTGATTCTCATCTGTTGTTTTAAATAATACAATGTGTCTGTAAGATGAGAAATACAGCATGATTGCCGTGTGTGTTTGTGTGTGTATATGTATAGGCTATACATGTATATATTCATATATATATATGAAGAGTTCAGATGCAAAAGCCTCTAAATGCCATTTGAAATTTTCTTCTAAAATGACATTTTTTATCAAGCTTGTATTTTTAAGTTCATTAATTTCACTTAAATGACAATTAATAGGTAATCTTCATTGCCATTTAAGTGAAATTACTGAATTTAAATATACAAGCCTGGTAAAAATTATCATTTTAGAAGAAAATTTCAAATGGAACTTAGAGGCTTTTGCATCTGAACTCTTCATATATTCATGTGTGTATGCATATGAGTGCATGTGTGTGTTTTACAATCTAATTTTACAGCAATTTGCCTTTATCATTAAATCACTTGTCTGTTATTATCATTATGAGTCACAACTATGATTCAATGAACCATAAGCGCTACAGATATGTGAATAGGCGATGTGTTAATGTCTCATGTCACCTTGCCCCAGTGTTCATCCTAACATGGCCGCCTCGAGTGGCCTTCTGATCCGATATCCCACCAGAAACCCTAGACTGATTGTCTGCGTGACCTTTCTCTCATTCAGCGGCAAAATAGACTTCATTTGCCATGAAATTTATATCCGCGCTCTCCTCGGCCCTGGTGCTCGTCCGCCCCTGAGGCCTCTGGGAATCCTGGCCCGCGTTCCCTGATGGCCACGTGTTTTATGACCCAGTAAAGCATTACACTCGGGTCCTTTGAAAATGATTTATTTATTTATTTGTGTCCTTCCCACAAGCCCTCGTGAGAGATCTGTCCGTGCTGTGTGTCGGGAACGGCGCATTTGAGCGCATTAAATATATTGCAGACATTTGTTCTCGCGTGTCGACGCGGCGAGTGTTTGTTTCAGAGTCGAGCGCACCTGCGGATGTCCTCGCTGCGCGCCGTTTCAAGCCTTTCCTCAACACAAGCCACAGCTGGGCCCTCTTCAAGCATCCATGTGGATGAAAAGTCAAATAGCATTTATTTTTATTTTTTATTTGTTGCTATATTTGTATGTCAGGATGCACAGATAATCAGAATTGGTCCAATGTGTTGATATTATAAGATTGGGACAAACATACATGACCACAGTGGTATACTGTATTAAAGGATTAGTTCTCTTCAGAATTTAAATTTCCTGATGATTTACTCTCCCTCACGTCATTTGAAGTATTCATTAGAGCCAGACCGATATATCGACAGGCCGATATTAGGCATTTTCCAAACTATCGGTATCGGCAGTTATAATGGCCGATAAATGACTATTTCAAAAATAAAATAAAAACAGACGAAACATGCTTGAACCATGTCATGAGTGTTGGAGTTTTCTAGTTTGTCCACCAGAGGGCACTCTACACCATCCGGTTGAGTTGGTCACGAGACATACTTTGCTTGAATAACAATTAAAAGAACATCCACATCAGTTCTCTTAACTCAAATAAGCATGACAAACTTCACTATCATGTCCAGTTTTGCTGCCGTTAAATAAGCCGAGAGTGAAGCGGAATTAGCTAGTAATAATTACGTTACGTTGCTAGTGTAGTTGACTGACTGTCCTTTTAACCGTGTGACTGAAGTATTTCTTTAATAGCGCGTGACAGTTATAGCAATGAGACGAATCATCTCTCCTTGGCCTGTTATATTGAAAATGTAAGTTTTACAATTTGCTGTATGATGTTATCCATTGCTAAATTATGGCTCATCATAGACTAGCTAACCACAAAGCTAGCTAACGCCACTATCATCAGACTGTTCTGTTGTGACAATAAAAGAAACAAGTTTCTTTTTAAAATGCATTATATTATTTTTAGTTAAAACTCATAAATAACTACAAATAACTAATGCTAGGGAAATCTGTTAATGTTTTGTTGTGCGTTTCGGAAATAAAATAAAAAAATCGACCGATATATCGTATTTTAAAAACAAAAAATAATCAGTATCGGCCTTCAAAATCCTTTATCGGTCGGGCTCTAGTGTTCATGTCTTTCATTCTTTCTTCAGTCGTAAATAAATTAAGGTATTTGAGGAAAACGTTCCAGGATTTCCTCCATATAGTGACTTCAATGGGGTCCAAATGTGAGTTTCAGTGCAGATTCAAAGTCTCGACACGATCCAGCCGAGGAATAAAAGTCTGATCTAGACAAACCATCCGCCATTTTATATAAAGAAGAAACATGTACTTTTTAATCACAAATGCTCATCTTTATTAAGCATTTAATTAATTGGGAGGTGAACCAATTGACTGAAGAGTTCACCGCGGTCTCCATAACCGCTTCATCTGGTCTAGTTTTGGTCAGAATATTAGCGTTTTGGCTTTGAAGGGAAAAACCTCACAGCACAATGGATTTAAACATGGTGAAGTGTGTACTTTATTTAGCTGAACACTCAACGCTTATCAAGCTACTCGTCTCGTATTGACTGAAAGCTAATTTCCTATGTTAGCAGTAATGCTCTGCAAACGCTCCATAAACGACAAAATCCAGGGACAAACTTATCGGATTTCTGAACATGACGCATTTAAGGAATCTTAATTGCCGGAACATCCAGAAGGCGTTGATTGATTCTCTTTCACGTGTGTGTGTGTGTGTGTGTGTGAAATCCCGCTCTTATCAGCATCACTGTGTCATTGTTTCACTAGCCTCAGAGTCGAGCACTTCAGCCAAGTCATGTTTATTCATTTACCCAGAGGGAGAGAGACAGAAGAAACACAGTGATTAATTCTAATTTGACCTTATCATAATGTAGCAGAGGCCCATTACCATGCCAATCACAAACCAGCACAGCATGCTGGGAAGAGAGAGCGTTCTGCACCTCACGACTGTATGTCATAATGTATATAACATATGAATGCTTGTTTTAGGGGTGTAACGATACACTCATTTCATGATTCGATACATATCACCATACTGA
Organism: Pimephales promelas; assembly: GCF_016745375.1. Next base: position 9,103,081 of record NW_024121266.1, on the reverse strand, counting down.
ACTCGCGAGAGACGCCATATTATAAATTGTGCTGTTGGTTAAAATGCTAAATTTGATATATCGTGTGTGTAAATGAATAGTCTTGGACTTGGTGCCGAAACACAAAGCACAGGACAATAGAGACACCAGAATTAGGGATGCACAATATATCGGCCACATTATCGGTAGGGCCCTATAAAAATCCGTTTTATTTTTTCCCAAATTCCGTTTTATTTTTTCACAAATTCGTTTTCTTCTGTTTTAATTTTTGTAAATTCCGTTTTTTTCCGTTTTAATTTTTGGGAATTCAGTTTTTTTTTACCCTTTACTGTTATTTTAGTTGTAAAAAGAGCTTTTAATGTTGCTTTTAATGTTAATGACTAAAATGTACAAATAATAATAACAAATAAAGTAGGCATTTACTCTTAAAATGACAAATACTGCATGATGCAACATAACACTGCACTCTAAGTACTTCAAGTAACAACAAAATATGGTTATGAGGGGACTTTGTGTGTGTGTGTGCGCGCGTGTGTGCGACGAGTTTCTTAACTTTTTCGCCGACGAAAGCAGAGCCGTAGAGAGCCGCTTCGCCATGCTTTCAGTGGAAACGCGGCTATTGTTTTGATGCCGTCATGAGCTGAAATGACGGGAGGGGCCCAGATTTGCTTCCCCGTCTCTCTGCATTTTCCCCAGACATGCGTTCTTTTCCCACACAAAAACCGAATTTCATTCCAAATATTCTGCGAAATTCCGCGTTATCACTAGATTTCGCGTTAATTGGCCAATTCCGCGATTCCGTCCGCGATTCCGTGATCGCGGAAATTATAGGGCCCTATATCGGTATCAACGATAAATGATCGTTTTTAATGTTATTGTTATCGGCCCAACAAGAACGTTTAGCCGATATCTAAAAGCCGATAAATAATGTATTATTTCCTTCAGCTGAGGCACTTTAGATGTGCACTGTTCAACGTGATGCTTTTAAATTGCTTGAAATATGATTGAAATCACTTTAAAAAAGGAAAATCCTGTTGAAGTCTGTCATATCGGCTACACAACATTAAAATAAGAACATCATAATTGTGTTTGTATCTTGACTTTTAATGAGGAGACTTTTTTTTTATAATTAGACTCTCAAAAATTGATTTAGATTTATCGGCCGATATATCGGTTATCGCGGCGCTTTCCGGTTATCGGTATCGGCCAAAATTGTCATATCGGTGCATCCCTAACCAGAATAACAATGTTCATGATTCTGAAGATGAAATTACTGAATTATTTTATACGAATGTGCTTGCGCTCTATCACTGTCTAGATATATTTAATGTAATGTAGCACTTTTTACCTGTAACAGACATCTGGCATTATCAGGAAACACACATATTCCCCATTGCATTATTATACATTCTATTCAACATTATATATAGTACATTAATGCAGTACTGACACAAAAACCCTGAAAAATTGAATTGTTTCTCACAGTAATTTTTATTTTGGGTGAACTATCCATTGCGATAGAGTGTGACACCCCTATAGTCTTTTTTTCACAAGTTTTCCGGTTATTTTTACCTGTGCAGTACGACAAAACACGCCGTGAACAGACTAGAACATTTCTGACATGTTTATTGCTTTTTATTGGACGTGAATCTGAATGTTCAATATTTAGAAAACGCTAGAAAGAAAGAAATCCACATCTAGGTTGAGAAGGAATATCAGAATATGTGTCGCCAGTATTTCCAAGACCCTTTCTTTCAATAGGGGTTTGTTTGTTTGTTTGTTGTGTGTTGTTTGCGCGTTTATCCACATTGACTGTTTGCAAAGAGAAGCGCGTCTGTCGCGGAGAACACGCTTTTGTTCCTTTTGTGTTAACAGCATAATAAGCCGTTTTTCAGGACGAGAGACGCCACAAACGGAGGAGAGAAATGTTCATTGTGTCACACTGCCATGGTTTCAAACACACACACCACGAGCGTTATCCAAGCGAAGCTTCTAATCAAATATTCATAAGTATGAAAGTGTTGTGTGCTTCTGGGACTGCTAATTAGCGAGCCAAGACTCGGTACAGTCATCTCCTGAAAGTGAACGCCAACAGTTGGTCTAGTCTGCACTTTATTCCCTTTCTGACTGAGTTGCCAAACGCTTCATGTTAGCCAAGACGTCCCTTTTCTTCTTTCCCCCCGGTCTCCGTCACGTCTAATTATACTTTAAATCTAAAATCAAAACGGACAATGTTTTGTCGGACAAATTTAAGTTGTGCATTTGAATCAGAACATGTTTAGTGTTTGATGCACCATTTTGTAGACCAATGAGATTTCAGTGGGCGGAGCTACAAGTGTGTTTTGTCTTGGTGCAATTATTCAATAGTATTATTTATCAGGTTACAAACGAGTGAATCACTTTCACAAGTTGTAAATAAAACAAAGATTGGAGTACGCTTTACAATGAAACAATTCTGTCTCTAACTTAATTTCGCTGTTAATTCAATCTATTTATTTATGAGTAAAAATTGGATCTACAATAAAAAAATGTCTGTAAAACCATATTCACTCAAAGTGCAAAGAAATAGTAATGAATTGTATTAAAAAGACTTATTTTCTAGCAAAACTTTCTCAATGTTGTCTTTATAAATTCACTTTTACAGTGTATGATGTCCTTAACAACTTCCTCTCAGGTACATTTGCCATTATTTTAAGGGATTTGTTATATTCTAAGTGGGAAATTACAATTGTAAGTTTGTGTTAATTTCCTTCACTTGATATTGAATGTAGTTTGAGAGGTCACAAATAGGCTTATTATCGTTAACGACGACTATTAAAACAATTTACTTGAAATGAAGCTGATTAGATGAGAATCTCATTTCAGTTAGTTACAACATTTCATTTTTTTTTATTAAATATTGAAAAAACAAACATATAAATGTATGATTTCTGATTGATACTGATTAGGGATGCAGAAATGGCAACCATATTTGTTTACCTCAAAGTTTTTAGATCGTAAACCTGTATTTGCGAGCTCAAGGTTGGCAGAGAGTTCAAACTCTACATGAAAGCGAGAGATTTCCTCTGCGGGGTGAGTGTGTAAACTCGTACGGGCCACGCTGTAAGGATGTTAAAGTGAAAAAGGTGGGAAAATCCTTTTAGTTTGCCCTCACGGATAGAGGGAAAGAAGGGGGGGGGGGGTTCTTTTAACTCTTAACCTTTCTCTTTCCAATCTCTCCATCAATCTCCAGAAGCTCAATAAATCCCCGGGAAGAGGTCACTCTTAATGATACGGTGTTCTCCGCTTCCGATCGGACAGATCATGTTGTCACGGGGCACCGCACCAAATCCCGTGTGTATTAGCAATCGTTTCTGAGAGATCCAGTGTTGTTGGCATCAGGAATACGGGCTTTTTCCGCCATTATACTTGGTTCTGGCGTTTCTCTCGCCTGCGATGCTCATCTGAGCCAAGTGTATTGATCTAGCGCTCGACCACCTGTGTGTTCCTGTCATAAACAATCTTTCCTGTTGTGGGGGAACTCAAGATCCTCTTCTTCTGACTCATGTGGAAACACACTCTTGAAACCAGATTACTGATGTTCCCGGTCCAGCTGTGGCCTTCTGGGAAACTGGCTCGGCCTTTGGGTTTCATTATTTCAGACATCTGAATTTTATCGCTTCGTTTTCACAGATGAAGTTAAAAGGACTTGTGTTTTTCCACCTAAAGTTCCTCATCATGGATTATTACTGTTTTCCGACAGGTTTCCTCTACATATTTTCTTATTTTGGATTATCACCATGACTCCTCATGAGAAATCGTAGTTCATTTTGTGCATTATTACTGTTTTCTGACAGGTTTCCTCTACATATTTTCTTATTTTGGATTATCATCATGGTGGCTCATGAGAAATCGTAGTTTATTTCGTGCATTATTACTGTTTTCAGACAGGTTTCCTCTACATATTTTCTTATTTTGGATTATCACCATGACTCCTCATGAGAAATCGTAGTTCATTTTGTGCATTATTACTGTTTTCTGACAGGTTTCCTCTACATATTTTCTTATTTTGGATTATTATCATGGTGGCTCATGAGAAATCGTAGTTTATTTCGTGCATTATTACTGTTTTCAGACAGGTTTCCTCTACATATTTTCTTATTTTGGATTATCATCATGGTGGCTCATGAGAAATCGTAGTTCATTTTGTGCATTATTACTGTTTCCCGATAGGTTTCCTCTACATATTTTCTTATTTTGGATTATCATCATGGTGGCTCATGAGAAATCGTAGTTCATTTTGTGCATTATTACTGTTTTCCGACAGGTTTCCTCTACATATTTTCTTAGTTTGGATTATCATCATGGTGGCTCATGAGAAATCGTAGTTCATTTTGTGCATTATTACTGTTTTCCGACAGGTTTCCTCTACATATTTTCTTAGTTTGGATTATCATCATAGTGGCTCATGAGAAATTGTAGTTCATTTTGTGCATTATTACTGTTTTCCAACAAGTTTCCTCTACATATTTTCTTATTTTGGATTATCAGCATGGCGACTCATGAGAAATCGTAGTTCATTTCGTGCATTATTACTGTTTTCCGACAGGTTTCCTCTACATATTTTCTTATTTTGGATTATCATCATGAAAAATCATCCCAATATCATGTTTTATCCCTAAGCCAAAACCCTGTTTACACGTGCAGTCTCTTTGTTTCCTCATTAAACCTGTAAATCCTGACGTATAAAATAGTAATAAATATTTTTTTGAAATGGAACAATTGACAAAATATGTTTTTTCAAATCTAAAATAACAAAAGTATATGTATAATGTATATATTTTTTGTATCATATTTGATACATCAGGCTTTTATGGATCAATAGTGAGAATATGGAGGAAAAATCAGTTGCAAAAGATGCAGATGCTGATATTTAAATGGCCAAAAGATTCAGATGCTTGCAATACAAATCAATAGCCTAGCTCTTCGTAACTAACTGCATAAAATGCATATAAATATCAATATTTGCCAATAATATGTCCTATTTAGATGATATTTAAATGATTCATATGATCAAAGCTTTAAAATCTGTCATACAATGATGATTGAGAGAGGTTTTCCTAAAATATGATGTCGAGTAAATCTGTGTTGCTTCAGTCAATCAGACCCAGGACTGCAGGAGACTGTGTTCGAAAGGTTATCATGTTAATCATGTGATCATTCACTCCATGTATGAACGTGTAAACATGGCCGCCGTTTTTCTTCAATAATAGAGTCTCAAAAGCAAATTTCTCCTTGATCAATATCTGTGTCTGAGTAATGGGCCTTCTCATAACTAATTCCATTTCTCTATCTCTCTCACACACACGCACACACACACGTCGGCTCGTAATGAAGCCCGGTCTCTTATGTTCCCTCTCAGTTTGGGAATGTAACTCCTTTATTAGATTATATACGTTTCTTTTGAAAGAGGGAGATTTATACCTTTCATTATTGGGAGAAAGCATTTAATCAATAATTGTTGGGTGGGATTTATGATGCCGCAGTTGGAGCGATGTTATTTGTGCCGTTTGGACGCCGTCCCGTTTGAGGATGGAGGAAGTGTCCGTGAAGTGCTTTTCTGGCCTGTGTGTCAGAGTTCAAGCTATTGTTTTACTCTCTTTTTAGCATATTTTATGTGGATTTAAACACCATTTCATGTTTTCATATTTCTATTGGTAATTTTCAGGGCTTGATCAGTGGAGATTGTCTTTCGCCCCGCGTCTTTTGTGAAGTTGCTTGCATTGAAGCTACACGTGGTGAAACAAATATCATGTGACCAATCGGAGTAACGTGACTCAATATAAAATTATTTAATAATTTTTATAAAAATTAAAGAAAGTTGTATAACATAAATCTTTTATATTTCTATATATAAATATTTTATATTCATTAAATTATTATTTATTTTATACATTAATTTATATGTTATATTTGAAGCGTTGAAGCAACATGGCGAAACAAAAATCATGTGACCAATCGGAGTAACAAGTGAAGTGACTTGATATAAAAATACTTTTGCTACATTTATTGTTTTTTTTATTAAATAATTTTTACGTTTTGCACAATATATACAAGTATAAGTCTTGCTTTTATTGTATTTTATAATTTATTTTTAATTAATTTAATTATTTGCACAATATTAAAATATAAAACTGGATTAATTATTTGTTTATTATCGGTTTTAAATTATTTGCACATGTACAAGGATTAAAACACTAATTGCATAACATATAAAATAAAAAATCAGTTATTTATAACGTCTTTTCAGTAATCAATTTAATAATTTGCACTTCATAAACAAGTTAAAGCTGTTCTATTTTCAGTTTCAAATTTATTTCACTATGTTAATCATTGAATTATTTGCACAGGTATAAATTTGTCTTTCATATTACATTGATTTCATCATTCATTTATATTAAGTATAATTTATACTTATAATTTGTCATTAATATGTTTAATTATTTGCACACAATATACAAGTATATAACTTGATTTTATTTTATAATGTTCTATTAATAACAAAACAAAACAAAATGTACAGGTTGAAATATAATTAAATATCTTTTAATCAAATAAAAAACAATTTGCGGTGAAAACTACATTACCCATGATTCCGTGCGGAATTCCACCAATCAGAGAGTCGAAAGATCTTGTTAGCTCCGCCCACTTTCAAAAACCACCTCAAATGACATAATCGAGTCAATCTCAAACGTTTCAAGCTTTTCTTATCGAACATGACAACTTTGGCATCCGTTGACCGTTTTAGGCCCGCGGCTTTGCAGAATCCCCTCCTCGTCTCCAGACTTCACAGTCCGGTGTGTGTCTGCGGGCGTCCATGTTTGCTTCAGAGTGATTGTGTTCCCCCTCAGGGTTTATTTGCCCCGAGCGCTTGTCATGCGTGGCCGCGGTCTCTCCGCTTTCCGTCCGTCTTTCGATTTGATTAATTTTTCAGCAATTTCTGGTCCTGCGTGAAGCGCTATCTGCTGCCATGCTTGGCTGGACCTCGGCACTGCGGTCAACAGTCGTTCCCTCTGGAGACGGGCAGGAGACACACATCAGAATAAGGAGCTTAGAGCTCCAGGGAATTGTCGCTCGGCTCTTGTGAACTGATTTCTTGACGTGTTTTCAGGCTCTAGGGGAAAAGCCTCTGGGCTCGACAAACCACTCGTACTTTCCTGATATCTGTCGAGCTGTTCTTCTTCGTGGAGTGTTTACAGTTAGTCGTGTGTGTGCATATACAGTACAGCTGATGATTGTAGTTTTTTGCTGTTTTTTACTCATGAATTTACACATGCTTTGCCTTTAAGCGTATTAAAAACAACACAAACATAAATTCGGTTTTAATGATCATTAAAATATGAAACGGTATTACTAACCGTCAGGAACCGATAACTCTTTTATCTCTATTTCAGATATCATTTATTATTCTCAAAGAGAGAAACCGAGACTTTGATGATGTGAACTTATTGCTGCAAGTGAGTAGTTTAAAGGATATATTTTGATTTCTTTATATCCTCTCGATCAAAAAGCTGTAAGAAGCCTATAAAACAGAATGCTGAGTAATGACGACTGGTGTAGTCAGTCAGTCAGTTCTGGTCTGGGTTTAATCTGGTTTTCTTCTTAAATGTCAGCCTGTGACCTTTTGAGCAAATGTTTCCCTCAATGTTGACCTGATACACCACACGCTTCAGTATATTTCATTGCTCTATCGATATTTCTCATTTAAACGGTAGAACTTGTGTTTTTTGAAGTTCACTTTCTGTAAAGTTGTGCAATGATTTTTTTTCTTCTTCTTTATTTGTTTTGTCTGGTCGGCGTTTGACTTAAATCATCTTTACCTGATTCACTTTTTCATGATGGATCGACTGAGACTGACAGATGTTTTGAATGATTTGGTGAATCTTCAGTTGAGAAAAGCAGAAGAGAAGGTGTAAATCTGGACTGACACATCCGTCGAGCTTTGGTTTGATTTCTCGAACTGAAATATGACTGACTGAAAAAAAAAACAGCACAAGATCCTGTATTTAATACCTCTGAGAGTGTTAAAACAAACATCCGCTGTATTTTGTAAATATGGTGCTTTTATATACTACTGATTAAGGGATAGTTCACACAAAAATTAAAAAAAATTGTCATTACTTACTAGAGCCAGACCGATATTATCGGCCGATATTAGGCATTTTCAAACTATCGGTATCGGCAGTTATAATGGCCGATAAATGAATATTTCAAAAATAAAATAAAAACGCACGAAACACGCTTGAACCATGTCATGAGTGTTGGAGTTGTATAGTTTGTCCACCAGAGGGCGCTCTACACCGTCCCTGTTGGCACGATACATACATTGCTTGAATAACAATTAAAAGAACATCCCCATCAGTTCTCTAAACTCAAATAAGCATGACAAAATTTGTGAATATCATGTCCAGTTTAAATAAATAAATAAATATATATATAAAATATCGGCCGATATATCGGAATATCGGATTTTAAAACCCAGAAATATTTGTATCGGTATCGGCCTTCAAAATCCTTTATCGGTCAATCAATCTCACCCTCAATCTGTTAAATCTCATATAATGCGATCAAATCAAGAAAATATGAACTAAACCGCTCAATTTATGTATTATTTCTACGATCAGGGTTCGTGCGAGGTGCTTCAAGTGCTTGAATTAGATTTTTTTTGTATTTAAAGGGGTGGTATAATGCACTTTTCACAAGATTTAAAATAAGTATTTGATATGTAAACTTGTTTCCGCCACAGAGTTTACATCTCGCAATTCTGACTTTATTTTTCAGAATTGCGAGATATAAAGTCAGAAATTGCGTGTTGTAAAGTCAGAATTGTGATGTATTAACTATTCTGTGGGGGGAAAAAATTAGTCACCTTTTCCCTGATAACTCGCAATTGCGAGTTTATATCTAACAATTCTGAGAAAAGATGTCAGAATTTCGACGTTTAAAATCGTAATTATGTGTTATAAAGTCAGAATTGCGAGACGTAGACGCAATTGTGGGAAAAAAAGTTAGAATTGTGAACACACAATTGCGACTTTATTTCTCACAATTCTGACTTTATATCTCGCAGTTGTGCAATTAAAAAGCAATTATTTTATTTTATTTTTTTATTCCGTGGCGGAAACAAGCTTCCATAATTTGATGTGTCCAGAGTGTGTGTGAAGATTTCAAAATACCACACAGATATTGTTTTACAGCATGTTAAAATTGTCACTTTTTGAGGGTGAGCAAAAACGCACCGTTTTGTGTCTGTCCCTTTAAATGCAAATGAGCTGCTGCTCCTGGCGCAGGGGGCGGAGCTACAAGAGCTCCTGTCCTTTTACCTCACACACATGCACTGAAAAGTTCAAGAACTTTTAGCCTTTTACGTTCAAACTCTTGAAAAAGCCATATTTATGATAAGGTACTTAGTGTGTGAATTATTATAAGACAATATATGTAAAATTATTGCTTAATTTTATTGATAAACCAAATGATCTGCAGCCATTTCACGTGACGAACGTGATAGTGCTCATAAATATCCACGTATGATAGTTTTAATTTTTCAGGTCAATCTTGCATTCATGGGAGAAAAAACACATTTAAATGAAGTAATATCTTTGTCATATTTTCCTTTCAGTAGTTAAAGTTTCCACAGTCATTGCATGTGCTGCACTTTAGTCATACCATTTTGTTTTATACGTTATTTACCTTCTTAGTCTTAGATAAATGAGATCTCTGATTATAGTCCTTTAAAAAACCCAAAAAGTAGTGTTTGAAAAGTCCTTTTATTTTACAGTATCTGCACAAACCCAGCTTTATGAACGTATTGAAGTGGTAGTTGCGTAGCTTGTCAATGGAGGGACAGAAATCTCTCAGATTTCATTGAAATATCTACATTTGTGTCCCGAAGCTGAATGAAAGTCGGTGAATGAACGTCTTATGAGTCAAATATTAATTTTTGTGCGAGTTAACCCTTAATTTAACCCTTTCCCCCAAACTCCCCCATATTTTCCCTCTGTTTTTACATCATTTTGTATTATATGTGAGAATTTATTTGATTATGATGATGATCATTCAAGCATCGGCTTCATAATATCAGTAATAGCACACAAACACCAATTCTACTAATAAATAAATCAGCTACAACAACCAAGTTAGAATCTATATAGCAAGAAAAACTCGTTTAAGACACACAGTCCTGTCCATATCTGTCAAGTCATCCCGGTTTAATTAGAGCGAGTTCCCACACTTCCGCTGGTGTCCATCAGAGGGCAGTGTTTACTGTGACGGACCACAGCTCATGGCCATCAGCTTGTTATTCTTGACTTTAATGAAGAAAGGGTTATATTGATTTGTGGATATTTCTGGCTGAGGGAGGGTGAACTGACGTCTGTAAGAAAAGAGGCAGGGTTGTGTGAACGAGACTCTGAAATCATGATTCGACATCCGAGTTTAGGAGAGGAATGTAAAGTGTGTTTGGGCACGTGTTGCGTTCTTTGCATGCACCATATCACGGGTAATGAACACCGTTATTTTAACGACCCAAAAATTTGTGCTTATCGATTCCTAATCTCGATTACAATAAGGTAAAAAACAAACAAGCTTTGGATATCATTCACAGCTGAATATCACAAATAGAAATCAACAGGCTGAAGAACACGTTTGCCTGTGGTTTAAAAACACCATAGAAAAACAACTAGCCAAACTAATATACATTATTAAAGACCAGTAAACACTCGGTAATTAAAAAAAAAAAAAAAAAACAAATACAAAATTAGCAATCACACATATGAAGACAACTGAACAGATATGAACAACACTGCACTTTATAGATTAAATATACTTTACCAATATAGTTACCAAAAGTTATTCATTCAAGAGCGAGTGAGTAAGCGAGTTTGATTAGCGTTATTATAGAGACGGCAGCGGGAATATTAGCGCTGTCACTTTAAGGCTATGTTTACACGGAAACGTTTTAACATATTTTCTTTTGTCAAATCAACTGTATAAGAATTTATTTAGTTGAGAGAACTTATTATTTTGAGTTTCTGATGGTTAAATCAATCTCCTTCATTGTATTAACTCACTTTTTCCAGTTCAATCAACTTAAAATTTTAAGGCAACCCAGGTTACTTACTTTAAGTTAAACCAACAAAAAAATTTTACAGTGTAGTAATCACAAAATTTTTTTCTTTTGTCAAATCAATTTAAATAATTTATTTAGTTCAGATAACATATAATTTTGAGTTTCTGATGGTTAAATCATTCTCCTTCATTGTATTAACTCACTTTTTCCAGTTCAATTAACTTAAAATTTTAAGGCAACCAGGTTACTTACTTTTTTAAGTTAAACCATCAATATTTTTTTACAGTGCAGTGACGCAAAAGTGTGTGAAATTCGATGTAGTGTGCACTCCAGGCCGCTAGGTGGCGATGTGAATCACTGCCACACAGCAACACCAAGCCCGCGCGCCTGCATACAACCTTTACTGTCTAGCAGACTTTTGCGTTTTTACCGTTTACACGCAAACGCGGCGGTGGAGCGTTTTTAAGATTACCACTCAGAGGGTGGTTTCATTTTTTTTTGCGTTTTTAAGCCCCAAAAACGCCGTCGCCATGTAAACGTTTAACATTTTAACGTTTTTAACAATTTTATGTTTAACATTTTAACGTTTTTAACAATTTTACGTTTAACAATTTAACGTTTTAATAAATAACGTTTAACAATTTAACGTTTAACGGCACATCTGATAAAATATTTTTAAGTTTTCACCCGCGAGTGTTCTCGTGTAAACAGGGCCTAAGAGTGGCACGGATCCAATATATATACACACACATGCATGCAGTAACACTGAAAACAGGAACACGTGAACGGTTTAAAATCACATTATCTGTGAGCATGCTTTGGATGTGTGTGTGTGCAGCACAAAAAACAGTCTTGAATTCCTCCACTGTGATTGGACGTCCGGGTAAAACGTGACAGTGATGCGCGTGAAAAGACTCCCTGATGCCATTTTTAAATACATGACCAAAAAATAAATAAATGAACGCTTTGGTAAACACCGTTTTCTTACTATCCTCCATCCAAAGAGAAGAGCCACATGATGATGCCAGCAGACGAGTGCAAAATGTGCTCGAGCATCTAACAGATCTCTACAGGAACACACACTCATTATTAGCGCATTATTCAGCTGTTCGTCTGACACTGAATAATGATGCACACGATGGTCTCACTCCTCCTCTGTGTGCTTAAAGACATCCCCGTACTGTTAGACACGGCTCGCACGCCCCTCTCTCTCTCTCTCTACAGATCGACATTGTGGAGAACAAAGCAATGCGAGTAACTGAGAAATGTGTGGCATGCGTGTGTGTAGGGCTGTCAGAGGTGTGTGTGTGAGCGGATGTCAGTCAGAGAGATGTAAACCAGAGTTTGCATGCTGTAGATGTAGTGTTCATCTCTCTGAGAAAGCTCACGGGGAACATGATAGGGCCTTATTAAAAGTGTTTTCAGACATCGTTTTCAACTTAAAAACTGACAAAAAATGCGTTTTGGCCATTTATTTACACCACAACTGTGTTTTGGGATCCTGAAAACGACTCTGTTGGTGCGCTCACGTGTTATGGTAATTATGGTAAATACCAAAAACCGACGTGGAAATGCACATGAACACACCCCCCTCATGTGGTATTTTCTATGGAAGCTTGTTTCCGCCACTGAATGAAAAAATAATAAAATAAAAAAAGTAATTGCGACTTTTAATTGCGAGATATGAAGTCAGAATTGTGTGATATAAAGTCGCAATTGCGAGCTTAAGTCAGAATTGTGTGATATAAAGTCAGAATTGCGAGATATAAAGTCAGAATTGCGAGATATAAAGTCAGAATTGCGAGATATAAAGTCAGAATTGCGAGATATAAAGTCAGAATTGTGAGATATAAAGTCAGAATTGTGAGGTATAAAGTCAGAATTGTGTGATATAAAGTCAGAATTGTGTGATATAAAGTCAGAATTGTGTGATATAAAGTCAGAATTGTGTGATATAAAGTCAGAATTGTGTGATATAAAGTCAGAATTGTGTGATATAAAGTCAGAATTGTGTGATATAAAGTCAGAATTGTGTGATATAAAGTCAGAATTGCGAGATATAAAGTCAGAATTGTGTGATAGAAAGTCAGAATTGTGAGATATAAAGTCAGAATTGTGAGATATAAAGTCAGAATTGCGAGATAAAGTCAGAATTGCGAGATATAAAGTCAGAATTGAGTGATATAAAGTCAGAATTGCGAGGTATAAAGTCAGAATTGCGTGATATAAAGTCAGAATTGCGAGATATAAAGTCAGAATTGCGAGATATAAAGTCAGAATTGTGTGATATAAAGTCAGAATTGTGTGATAGAAAGTCAGAATTGTGAGATATAAAGTCAGAATTGCGAGATAAAGTCAGAATTGCGAGATATAAAGTCAGAATTGAGTGATATAAAGTCAGAATTGCGAGGTATAAAGTCAGAATTGCGTGATATAAAGTCAGAATTGCGAGATATAAAGTCAGAATTGCGAGATATAAAGTCAGAATTGAGTGATATAAAGTCAGAATTGCGAGGTATAAAGTCAGAATTGCGTGATATAAAGTCAGAATTGCGAGATATAAAGTCAGAATTGAGAGATATAAAGTCAGAATTGAGAGATATAAAGTCAGAATTGAGAGATATAAAGTCAGAATTGTGAGATATAAAGTCAGAATTGTGAGATATAAAGTCAGAATTGCGAGATATAAAGTCAGAATTGCGTGATATAAAGTCAGAATTGTGTGATATAAAGTCAGAATTGTGAGATATAAAGTCAGAATTGCGAGATAAAGTCAGAATTGTGAGATATAAAGTCAGAATTGCGAGATAAAGTCAGAATTGTGAGATATAAAGTCAGAATTGCGAGATATAAAGTCAGAATTGCGAGATAAAGTCAGAATTGCGAGATATAAAGTCAGAATTGCGAGATATAAAGTCAGAATTGCGTGATATAAAGTCAGAATTGCGTGATATAAAGTCAGAATTGCGAGATATAAAGTCAGAATTGTGAGATATAAAGTCAGAATTGAGAGATATAAAGTCAGAATTGCGAGATTTAAAGTCAGAATTGCGAGATATAAAGTCAGAATTGCGAGATATAACGTCAGAATTGCGAGATATAAAGTCAGAATTGCGAGATATAAAGTCAGAATTGCGAGATATAACGTCAGAATTGCGAGACATAAAGTCAGAATTGCGAGACATAACGTCAGAATTGCGAGATATAAATTCAGAATTGCGAGATATAACGTCAGAATTGCGAGATATAAAGTCAGAATTGTGAGATATAAAGTCAGAATTGCGAGATATAAAGTCAGAATTGCGAGATAAAGTCAGAATTGCGAGATATAACGTCAGAATTGCGAGATAAAGTCAGAATTGCGAGATAAAGTCAGAATTGCGAGATATAAAGTCAGAATTGCGTGATATAAAGTCAGAATTGCGTGATATAAAGTCAGAATTGCGTGATATAAAGTCAGAATTGCGAGATATAAAGTCAGAATTGTGAGATATAAAGTCAGAATTGAGAGATATAAAGTCAGAATTGCGAGATTTAAAGTCAGAATTGCGAAATATAACGTCAGAATTGCGAGATATAAAGTCAGAATTGTGAGATATAACGTCAGAATTGAGAGATATAAAGTCAGAATTGCGAGATTTAAAGTCAGAATTGCGTGATATAAAGTCAGAATTGCGAGATATAAAGTCAGAATTGCGAGATATAAAGTCAGAATTGCGAGATATAACGTCAGAATTGCGAGATATAATTTTTTTTTTTTTGCCATAATGCCCAATGATTTTCCATTATCTTAATTTTCATCTCTGAAACTTTCTGAATTTGGCAAAATACCGTTCAGTCTTAAAACACAAGTTTTCACAGCAGTTCTTTAGGTGAAAACCCTCAAGATCGATATTTTGCTGATTTTTGAGTTGCGATTTTGCTTATTTGCCGATTTAAAAAAGCTCTTGATGTTGCGCTCACTATTTTACTGTTCGGGTTCTTCAAAGTCAACATTCACAACCCATTTTACTTCCAAAAACGGACGTGTTTTCATGTGATGCTGAAGATTATAGTGTTCAATTAAAGAGATGGAGATACCCGAGCATTTTGAAGAGGGTTTGCTCCACATCTCACAACTTCAGAACATTATTCACGACGCAGCGCTTGGCAAGAGGGACTCGTACGCTTTCACTGAAGTGCAGAATAAAGTTTCGCTCTGTCGCAGGTCGTATGAAGACTCTTTTGATGAGGGGATGCTGTGTAATAACTGCTTCTCTCGGCAGAACGGCATGCTGGGACAGCACAATTGCTTGTGTGAAAGGACTGCAGCTGGTTTCCCTTCACGGCCAAAGGCCTCGGGTCTCGCGCCTGTGAAATTGCTGCAGTGGGCTCTTCATTGTGATGTACGCTCTATTATTTACAATCAATATACAATTATCCGGCCCTCCAACCGAATATCTTATTTATGTCTTATCATTTAAAATAAATGCAGTGTGGTAAGATCTGACGTTGTGTGTGTGCTAATGTTTACATTACTGCAGGTTCCTAAACATTTTTGTTTGTCTGCTAAATCTTTGATTAGTTCTGGACTATTTTGTGAAGCGTCTCAACCCTTTTATTTTGTCAAAAAAATGTGTCATCTAAAACTTTCATCCATTGCTTTTTATATTCTAACCTAAAAAGGTTACAAAAGTAAATGTTAAATTAAAATAAAAACTTAAAATATAGGAATACTACACACACACACATACACTAGAGTAATGATGCTGAAAATCCAACTTTGCGTCACAGAAATAAATTATATTGTAAAATATATTCCAATAGAAAAATTATTTTAAATTGTCATAATATTTAACAATATTACTGGGTTTTATTTTTAATCAAATAAATGCAGCCTTGAAAAACAGAAGAGACTTATTTTAACAACATTTTAAAATAAACAAACACATACTTTTCAACGGCAGTGTATGTATACTTTGAGAAGGTTCCCATCACCAACACTTTACCTCAACTCGACAAAAAGACTGAAAGAGAATATATCTCCCTATATATTTTAATAGTAGATCAATTTAAGAATCATTACCATACAAATGATAAAGAATGCCATGTTTATAGGAAACACAGAAGCATGTAAAGGGAGAACGAGACTGGCCCCAAAATCGAGCCCTGGGGAACCTCATACTTTACACAACAAAAACAACTTTTCCTAAAGTTATTTTTTTTCCTACCCAAATCCTGGGTTGAACCTTTTGGGTTATTCTCGAGTCACCTGACGTGAGTCACCTAAACAAGTCTTTATATTTAAAAAAAAAAATAATGGTAAAATGGTACACTTGTTTTTTTTTTTTCTTCCAATGTTCGTTAAACGAGCTTAAATGTAGGCGATATTTTTTCAAAACTTTTATAAAACACGCTATACTGTAAAATATAATCAAATTTAAAGGAATTATCATGCAAACCAGTGGTTGTGTAGAATATTTTTTAAGTTTAACATGCACTGAAAAAAATGATTTTTTTTTGGTAAGGTAAATACTACTGAAAAAAACCCAATGTAATTTACAAGAAAAAGTTAGTTCAGACAAGAATTTAAAAAAAAAACTAAGTAAATTCCATATCAGTACTTAGTTCAAGCGAGTAGAAATGAAAGCATAAATATATACTCAATAAAATAAAGATCTTTTCAACTCAACTTTTCTGATACTGGGGTTCCCATCATGCACTGGAGGTTCATTTTTCACTGGTTTCCAGCTGTATTTACACTGTTTTATCATTGCTTTTGTTGTCAGGATTAGTAACTTGCCATTTTGTGACATTTTGAGGACATTTTCTGCTCAAAATGACACATTCAAACACAAAAACGACCCATCAAATGTTACCGTCATTGTATATTGTCTACCAAGTATTGAGGTCTTTGCATTCACGTCATGTTTAACATCTGACATGAAGTATAAATTACTATAACACATACTATAAATGACTGGTATAATTCAATAAAATTGTTTGAGTGAAATGTAATGCAAAGGAAATTGCAACTAAATCAACCTTTTACTAGCCAAGTTACTTATATTCTTTGTTACTTTCACTTAACTAAATTAAAGTTTACTTAGTTCCATATTCCAAGTAAAAATTTAACTTAGGATTTCTAATTAAAGCTACTGATAAATATGTTTAGGTTTTTACTTGGCAAATCTTTGTAAATTTACTAGCATTTTCTGAGTGGAAAAAGTTTTTCAAGTAAATCCTACTCCACATTTTTTTCAGTGTGTACGACGTTAAATAAAAGCTAGTAGGCTACTATAGTAAAAATCAACCCAGTGTAATGGGTTAAATAAACAACCCAATTTTCTGTGTAAAATTAACTGTCCTTTGGGAATGTTAACATAAATATTACATTCAAAAACACATTGCCTACAGCTCCGTGTGCCCGATTTATCATTAAATAATGGCAATCTTGATTCTAGCACAATATTATTCCTAAATGACAGCGACAATTCAGTAAATTAAACCTTCAAAATTATTATCAAAATAAGTAAATACCCTTTAAACAAAAGTTTAGATTCAAATAAAGATTGTAGATCTTTACTGTTTTCCAGTAGTTACTGTTAAAATGTTTTTGAAGAGATTCGTTCAAAACCTCTGGACAAAAGTCATTAATTAACTTCTGTTTTGTTTAAATTGATAGATATTAATAGACTAATTTAGGCATTTAATAAGGCTTTGTTACATTTCATTGTTTTTTATTGATTTTTGAAAAAAATAAATATATAGGTATATCTTCTGCCCACCAAGCCTTTATTTCTTTGATCCAAGAAAAAACTGTAATATTGTGACTATATTATTATTATTATTTTAACAACTATTTTCTATTTTAATATATTTTAAGATGCAATTTAAAAGTTTTGGGTAAAAAATAAATAAGAAAGTGAAATGCTTTATTGTGTGTGATTTGCATGTTTAATTTATTTTAAGACATGGAAGCTGAAGATCTAAAATAAGTTAAAATGGTTGGTTCAACTGATTTAATTGTCTTATTTTTATATATAAATGAGCTTAAATGTTAAGTAAACAGAACTAAGATTTGTTTTGATCTCACATGGCCTGCACTGTGTTGGATTTACTTAAAAAGTATGACGCAAAAATGGTGCATATATCTTTTAAGTAATCCGTAATCATTTAATTAAGTAAATTTTTAACTTGGAATAATTTTACATAAAATAAACATAAATATTTTAGTTCACGTGACATTCTTTACTTAAAAATATATGTAACGTGATGCATACATTTTTAAGTAAAGAATGTTGCATGAACTCAAATAATTAAGTACATAAAACAAAGATTTTCTTGTTAATTTTAAGTAAAATTATTCCAAGTTGGGATTACCTAAAAAGTATGATGCAAAAATTGTGCATATATATTTTAAGTAAATTCAACACATCATTTTTTAGCCATTGGATTAAAAATAACCCAAATTGTGTGTGTTTTTGTTTTTGAGTGAACCCTAAATGCTAAACCCTGCTTTAGAGAAGAGTGGGACATAAGGACTATCATACGCTAGAGTTAACAAACATCAAGGAAAAGTGATCTGGTGTGAGGTGTTGCATCAGTTTAGACTCCCATATGGTCCAAGGTCAGCAGAAATGACCACTATATATGCCTTCATAATGAGGTGTGTGTCGGGATGAGAAGAGCGTGGCCGCGGTCGGCAATCTGATAGCTTGATGTCTGGAGACCTTGAGGGTAAAACCCAAGCACCTCCAGTTCATCTGTCTTCGGTCTAAAAAAAGTCCCGTCCCGGTCTGTTATCGATCTGAGGCCGCGGGAGACGCTGAGGTTTAACAGGGAAGTGCCGATACCCGGTGTTCTCCGCCTCAATCTGTCACACTCAGTTTATCAGTCAAACAGAAAAAGAGAATGATGACTGTTTCTCTTTCAGTCTGCTGTCATGATAAGATGGTGAATATCTGTGAATATTTGACAAAATGATGTCAAGAATCGAGTCGTTAATCAGAAATTCAAATAGATTCGTTCAAATTGAGGAGTCAGTTCAAATCGTCAGATGCTAATGAATCATTCAGACTGATTCGGAAACCGATTCGAAAGGTTTCCTCGCTAATCCCATTGAATATTTTAGAATAGGGCAGTTGATCTATATTTACTACTGTAATTCAACATCCCCATCATGGCCAGACTCCAGACGTTGATTTCTCTTGCCTCAAGAGTTAGCATTAGACAGATAAAGTGTGGTTTCCTGAGCTCAGAGAAGTGATTCATCATGGCTTGGTTTTGATGTATCGAAGGACCTTATCCAGATTAGACAAAGATGGTCTTCAGTCCATTAGCTTAGATTAGCAGGAACGCCACCAATTCAAACAAGAGGGAAAATGTGCGTCGCACTCGCTGAATTATTCAAATTGGCTGTGATGCAAAGACATTTTTCTTTTAAACGTTGGGAACATGAATAATTGTCTTTCCGTCGAGTCAGCGGAAAACAGATGAACTCTGGGAAGGTAAAACAGGGACTTAGGGATGGGGATGTGTGTGAAAACAAACCATGATTTTCCACGATGGAAGACTTGCTAAATCATCTTAAACTAGCCTGAACAAGCGATTAGCGACCAATGAAATCTGTTATATTTCCCTGTTGTCTGTTTTTATTGTTCTGGATTTATGATTTTAATTCAAATTTATTATCAAAAACATGTTAACTTGCTAGCAAAGTGTTGAATCATGCTAACAACGTGTTAAATCATGCTAGCAATGTGTGCTAAAGCATGCTGGCAACATGCTAAACCATGGTAGCAATGTGCTAAATCATATTAGAAACATGCTTTAAAAAAGTAGTTCATGCACTATATTTCGGCCACCATATCGGTATCGGCCGATATTTTAATTTCTAAATTTATTGTTATCGGCCCGATGCATTATTTCTTTCAGATGTGCACTGTTCGTCATGATGGTTTTTAATTTGTTTGAAATATGATTGGATTCACTTATTAAGAATTATCGGTTATTAGTATCGGCCAAAATGTTCATATCGGTGCTTCCCTATTAGAAATGCTAACACGCTAGAAAAGTGTAAAATCATGCGAAAACGTACGTTTAAACGTGTAAGCAATGTGTTAAATCATGCTAACAACATGCTAAAACATAGTTAAATAATATTCGAAACATGCTAGCATTATGCTAATTAACAATTTAACAATGTTAAAACATGCTAATAAATTAACTCTTTTTAGAAACGTGTTAGAAACATGTTTGAACACCTTAACAACATCTTTCTGTTTTTCTGAAAGACTTTATTGCCTAAGTTTTAACCTCTTAACTGTCACCCCCCCTTTTTTGAATAGACATGAAAATGCACATTTCAATCTTAAATGGTTGTAATTCAAGAATGCTTTGTAATATAGACATATGATTGGTCTTGTTTTAAAGAAGACATTTGGCAGATTTTTGTAGAAGTGAAATAAATTAAGAAAGTGAAACAGAAAAAAAAGTTATAGAAGTTTGAGTTTATGGAAATCTACAATGTAAAAATATGAATTATTCATATTTTACATAAAATATATATTTTCAAAACCTGGGCTACTCAAAAACGGCAGAAAGATCAAAGCCAAAAATCTGAACAAGTTGTGTTTCAAATTTTAGGTTGATATCTCAAAAAAATGAGCTTTCAGTGAGATTTTGTTTGAGCGCAGTACCAAACTTTTTCACTAGGGCACAATCAGACTCCATTACTGCCCATATAAGGGCGCCTGCATTTCCATTCGTGTTTTGAGTGATATGAACCATTATTTTCACAATTTTCATACAATGTCTGAAGTAGAGATCCTATTCAGAAGTAGCATGGGAAGTTTGGCAGATTTTGAAATGAATTGAACCTCTAAGAAACACATACAAAGAACACGCATGTAAGTCATAGCTGCCACGTCACAAATGGTAAATTTATTATTTTTCTTGATATTTCAAACTTTTCAGACCTTTTTTTCCAAAATAATTGAATGGATTCTATCTTTTGAACTTTTGGCATGAAAACAAACTGAGGTTTCTACCATTTTTTCATGATTTTTCATGTTTACTGCTATTTTAAAATAAAGGTCTGAACACGCCTTATGACTATGAAAATATTCTTGTTGCATATTGATAAATTATGGCTTCTCTGTAATATATTTTGAAAATCAGTCACCAAATATGGAAACTAGAGATTATTGTTTTAAAAATATAGTGGCAAACGTCCCACCTGTGGGACGGTGACAGTAACTACTACATTAAACTTAAATCTACTGAAAAACTTCAAGCTTTTAAAACTATTTCTGGTAAGGCTTTCTCAGGCCAACATCAAGTTTGTATCGATATTATTTTTTACATTAGCCTACTGTGTCTTTTAACCTTTCTGGTTTTATGATTTTATACAAAATTGTATTATAAAAAAACGTTGGTAATCAAATGATGGCATAAAAAAATGACAATTTATTTAGTCTTTTAAAATTACTGTTTCTTGACTTGAAATACTTTTTTTCTTTTTAAATATTGCTTAAAAATAACGTTTTTATTATTACTTTGAAAATACATTTTAAGCATAGCCTAATATATTTCTGCCACAATATCAAGTCAAACAGAACTTTTATTTTGACGGGTTGTCTTTGTGGTTTACTATTGACAGAAACTAGTCTCTAGTCTAACTAGTCTAAAAGTTTTCGATAAAGAGAGGTTTTTGCCAATATTTTCTTCACACTGTTCAGTATCATTACTAGCTCATATCCATGCTGAGAACACACGCGGGCAGTGGCCAGTGCTTTTCCGCATGTACATTTCCGTGTATCCGACGCAAGCCATCAATGCGGACTGTGAAATAATCCATACCATCTGGTAGGGGTGTGCGATATGACGATTTTTAATCGTGGACGATTAAAATGTCTCCACGATCTGCTTTTGAAGAAATATCGTAGTATCGTGTTACAGTGCATTCTATCAGTTCAGTTCTGGCGCCTCCGTCTCTCAACTGTACAACGCAACGTAGCCTACACATGATCACACGTTAAGGAATAGGTACGGGACACCGCAATTCACAAAAGTTCATTATTTGCATAAGCCTTGCCGGTTAAACATTTAATTCACGCGCTGATGCGCTGTTATAACGTGCGCTTTCCTGACCGCATAACCCCCGACGCTCACAGGAACTAGATCTGTCAAACAGCGCCTGAATACTGGACTAATAAGTTCTCTCGAGTCTTATTAAGCTAATACTGTTAAATACACACAATGTTTACATAAACAGGCTATGTCTAAAGTGAAAGCAAACATTTGAGAGAATATCTGGTGTAATATGCGTCTTTAAACGCGTCGCGTGCTGGTCTAAAAGCAACAGGAATAAATAGTAGCCTACTGCCGCTTGTCCTTAAAGGGATAGTTCACAAAAAAAAAAAAAAAAAAAATCCGTCATTATTTACTCACTCTAATGTTGTTCCAAACCTGTATTCATTTCTTTCTTGTGCTGAACACAAAAGACAATTTGTTTAATGTGGGTAACCAAACAGTTGCTGGTCCCCATTAACTTCCAGGAGAGAACCTATAAAAAACTATAAGGGGACCAGCAACTGTTCGGTTACCCACATTATTCAAAATAACTTTTATTTTCAACAAAAGAAAGAAACTTATTCGGGTTTAAAACATCTTAAGAGAGTAAATTAAGACAATTTTCATTTTTGAGGGAACTATCCCTTTAGTGTTAATAAAAAAAAAAAACACAAGGAGAAAATCACTCACTGACTGAGAACTTTAATATATCTTTAATAAGAATCAATTTATTCAGTGAAGTCTATGTAGTGTTTTAATTTCATATTTGTTCATTTAATTACTTCAATGCAACTGCTAAATACACCTACTGCATCTGAAAAAATAAAGCACTATTTATTTAATATGAATATTAATTTGTGTAATGTTTATCTTGTCTTATTTTTTTAATAACAAAGAAAATAATGACAAAGATTTTTATCTTCGCCACTGGCCTAAATGTGTGGCTTTCTTTTTTCTTTTGTTACCTAAGGCTTTGTTTTTAACATAGGGACATTAGTTTGGCTGTAATGAGCAGCCACTTGCAAAATATTAAAACCAACTTGAAAAAGAATCGTGATAAAAAATCGTGATCGTGATTTTCATAAAAAAATCGTGATATGATATTTTTTCCATATCGCCCACCCCTACCATCTGGAACTCTTCCCTTTCTCCTCGGATGAGCAGCGAATCGATGTTCTTGCCGGGAGGTCGGCACGTAGCGAGAGCTAGCGCTGTAACTCATGTCCTGTTGTCTCGGGCAGCGGCTCCCAGAATGCCTTTTGTTTCGGCTGAGCGGGAATCCTTCAGTGTCAATGTTTGAGCTCTGACCCAAGACTTGAAGGTTCAATATTATGGGCGAGATTCATGCGTGATGCGTCGGGTGAAATTACTAGCATGCTAGTCTCTCTAAAATGCATGCGGGAGAACAAAAGCAGATGTTTCGGAGAATGTTCAAGCACAAAAATGTCCTGAAATCTCACTTGCATGTGCGCAGACACATGACGGGTTTTGACATCAGTGATGCGACCGCTATTGGTTCTTGCATGTCACATGACCGATTGTGAAGCGGGAAATTTGAATATGCAAAAGCAGGGATGTTATCATTAACATGGCACCACACCGTTTTCAACTAAAAACAGAAAAAAATTATGAGTTTTGGCCGTTCATTTACATGACGACAGCGTTTTGCGGACCTGAAAACACAAACTTTAATAAACAGGGTTTTAAAGTGCAAGTTTTTGACAATTTTACCGTTAAAATGTGAATTTGTGAAAACTGTGACGTCATCCGTATTACGTGTTAAGTCTATAGGCGCGTAGTGTTTCTTTCCAAAGTGACATCGCCATCTACTGGCCTGGCTGAAGAATACAGCGTTTTTTAATAGTTTTCGCAGATCCGTATGAACGGACAATGTTGTCATCTGTACGTGAAAAATGCAAAGAAAAACTTATATGCTAAGAGAACATGCTAAAACTACTTTAAAATTAAAATTGTCAATTGAAATAAAGTTGAAATAAGATAATAAATATAAAAAAATAAAATAAACCCAAATAACAATGAAAAAAAAAACTGAAAAATGAAAATATATATAGCTATAATGTGCAATTATATTTTTATATAAATAATTTTAAATATAAATTGTTTGTCAATACATCATATATATATATATATATATATATACAAATAAATATATTCAAATAATGTTTATTGCATACTTATATTTATGTATGTACTATGAAAAATTAGACTTTTATATAAATTCATATATGTATGAATTTTCCTTCCAGGTTTTTGTGAGATTTGCTTTTTGAAAATGAATAGTTGTCATCATATAATATGATAACAGCAGCATGAGAATCCATCTGTAAAATCAGGTCTGACTGAAAGTTAATTTTCCCCGTCGCAGCTGCATAATAAGTCGAATAATAAGCCGGAGCCGTTGGCAGTGACAGTGAGGCCATTACAGTGATGCATCCATGTATAACTGGCACGTGTCGAGCGTAGACTGTGTGTCGAGGCTGTTTGCGTGGCACAGATGTGATTAAGCTGGAGTGAAAAGTTGCCGCCTGAAATTTCATTGAAACATACGTGGCTACGCGCTTATTAGGATGTACATGGCAAGATGGGGAATTTGGAAAGAAAGCCAATATGTTTGCGCTCTGGCATTTGACATTGGGTAACTTCATTTGACCGGCAGGCAGAAAGGGCAGGAAGACTGAAGACGCTCGCCCAATTACAGCTCATTGGATTAAACGCTGCCCTCATTCCCAGTGACGCTCTTCTTGGTGTCATCATCAAATTAAAGGGCAGCGTTGAGGGTCCAGATGAAAGTCAGCATGGGAACAGAGAGGATTATGGGAAGTTGATGCATACAACATATGCGTTGACAATGTAAACGTGTGCATTTCTGTTTAGGCAACCTTGTTATTGTGTAAATAATGATTTAAAATGTGAAACATCAATAATCAGTAGTTTGTGTGAAAAGCATGCTGAGGTATGAGACGTGATGCGAGAAAAACATAACAAAAAAACAAGATAAATGTCACTTCTTTTTAAAAAACTGTTGTGCGTAAAACAATTATGTAAAAAATAAGAGGATTTTAATAATGTTAAAAATGGTAATATATAAATATAATTATAATATATAATTATGATTTAAATAGATTTTTTTTGTTAAATATATTTAACGTGTCATTTTGAATAAGTTAATATTTTTTTTTTTTTGTAATTTAGTGTTTTTATTTATTTTGAAAAAAGTTGACAACATTTTGTACAATAAGAAAGAAAACTTATATGGTTACTAATTCCCCTCTAACCCACCCCATAGCACTTCGGGACATTGAGCATTATCAAATAAAAAGGTTAATAAATATATTTAAAAAATAATTAAAAGAATTTATCTGAAATCAAAATATGCAAAAAATGTTAAACTAAAGATAAACTGCAAAAAAGTGAAAATATATGTAATATCTTAAATATAATTTTAAACTGAAGTCATATTGCGTTAAATATAATTTAGCTTGAAATAATTTTTCACTTTTTTCATAATTTGATTTCATATAAAAATTTAAAATGAAAGATTTTTTAATATTTATTCAGCGTAAATAGATTACAAAATGAAGTAAAATTTAGTAAAAAATCATATTGTAAAAAAATAAAAAATAACTAAAATAATTTTAACTGTTTTTAACAGTTTTATTTTTGTTTATGTCGCCCCAGACTGAATTAATATATTCTTATTCTAGCCTTTACGGTTAAAACAATCACATGCTGTTAAATTGCTACCTAAAGAGTTTTTGAAATTCAGCAGGAGTTGATTTAACATGTTTTTGTTTCCCCTTCATGTTCCCGCTGTGACCTCATGCTCGTGTTGAACAGCTTCAGTTGACAGATCTTTAATAACTGTGAAAATGAAAGCGGATGATTAGGGCAGGAGGATCGACACCGCTTTCCTCGACAGAATAATGGAATAATAACTCTACAGGTACTAATCTCTCCGGAGGGTCGAAGGCTATCAGCAGTGTCCCCGCGGAGCCTTCATTGACCGCACAACCACTGTCAGGTGACCGCTAATCCCTTCAGCGAACGTCCCGCTATTGTGTCCACGTCCTTTCAGTCGCCCGTCATTGTGGAGATCAGAACGGAGAGCGCTTGTCAAACTCAAGTGGGCAAATTAAACGTTTTCTCAGGAGTCACTTACCCTTGAGCAGCGAGTAATCAACGTCGCGTGAGATGGTAGAGGGCTAGTTAACGGTGGATTAGCATGCAGAAACATAGCCTAGTGGGTAAAATAGTTAGTTGGCTGGTTCTTAAGTCAGTTTTCTTTATAGCTAAATGCTGTCGGTTAGCATACAGAAGAAGCATAATGGTTAGTTGGTCAATTCACAATAGAAATACTGTCGGTTAGCATGTAGAAACAAAGGTTAGCGGTTAACATGGTTAATCTGTTAATAAACAAGTGTGTTTCGCTTACAAATACTGTCAGTTAGTAAACGGAAACATAAGCTAATGGTTAGTTAGCCAGTTTACAGTAGAAATACTGCTGATTAGCATGCAGAAACAACGGCTAGCGGTTAGCATGGTTAGTTTGCTAATTAACAAGCGTGTTTCCCTTACAAAAACTGTCGTTTAGCAAACAGAAACATCAGCTAATGATTAGTTAGCCAGTTTACAGTAGAAATACTGCTGATTAGCATGCCGAATCAAAGGCTAGCGGTTAGCATGGTTAGTCTGCTAATTAACAAGCGTGTTTCCCTTACAAAAACTGTCGGTTAGCAAACAGAAGCATCAGCTAATGATTAGTTAGCCAGTTTACAGTAGAAATACTGCTGATTAGCATGCCGAATCAAAGGCTAGCGGTTAGCATGGTTAGTCTGCTAATTAACAAGCGTGTTTCCCTTACAAAAACTGTCAGTTCGCAAACAGAAACATCAGCTAATGATTAGTTAGCCAGTTCACAGTAGAAATACTGCTGATTAGCATGCCGAATCAAAGGCTAGCGGTTCGCATGGTTAGTCTGCTAATTAACAAGCGTGTTTCCCTTACAAAAACTGTCGGTTAGCAAACAGAAGCATCAGCTAATGATTAGTTAGCCAGTTTACAGTAGAAATACTGCTGATTATCATGCCGAATCAAAGGCTAGCGGTTAGCATGGTTAGTCTGCTAATTAACAAGCGTGTTTCCCTTACAAAAACTGTCGGTTAGCAAACAGAAGCATCAGCTAATGATTAGTTAGCCAGTTTACAGTAGAAATACTGCTGATTAGCATGCCGAATCAAAGGCTAGCGGTTAGCATGGTTAGTCTGCTAATTAACAAGCGTGTTTCCCTTACAAAAACTGTCGGTTCGCAAACAGAAACATCAGCTAATGATTAGTTAGCCAGTTCACAGTAGAAATACTGCTGATTAGCATGCCGAATCAAAGGCTAGCGGTTCGCATGGTTAGTCTGCTAATTAACAAGCGTGTTTCCCTTACAAAAACTGTCGGTTAGCAAACAGAAGCATCAGCTAATGATTAGTTAGCCAGTTTACAGTAGAAATACTGCTGATTATCATGCCGAATCAAAGGCTAGCGGTTAGCATGGTTAGTCTGCTAATTAACAAGCGTGTTTCCCTTACAAAAACTGTCGGTTAGCAAACAGAAACATCAGCTAATGATTAGTTAGCCAGTTCACAGTAGAAATACTGTCGGTTATCATGCAGAAACATAGGCTAGCTGTTAAAAATGCTATTGGCTGGTTCTCAAGTCAGTTTTTTTTAATAAATGCTGTTAGAATACAGAAATATAATTGTTAGTTTGCCAATTCACAGTAGAAATATTGTCGTTAGCATACAGAAACGCTAGTTTGCTAGATAACAAGAATGTTTCCTTTACAAATACTGTCGGTTATCAGAAACGTAAGCTAATGATTAGTTGGCTAATTCACAGTAGAACGACTGTCGGTTAGCATACAGACACGGACTAATGGTTAAAATGGCTAGTCAACAAGTGTGTTTCCTTCAGAAATATGGTCGGTTAGCATGCAGGAACAAGCTAATTGCTAAAACAGTTAGTTTGGTAGTTTACAAGTGTGTTTTGTATTGTTGGTCAGCATACAGAAAAATAAGCTAATGGCTAATTTGCTAATTTACAAGTTACGTTTTGGGGTGTAAACACTCAATAATGGAAAAATCAATTTCTTTTACAAATATTGTTCACAAGCTAACATATATATAGGCTAATTCATAAGGAAAATAAGATTTTAATATAGCAGAACATTTCTGTTCTCTCTTCAAACGGCAGAAATCATAAGAGTAGCACTGTATGGTAATCCGAACTTAATCATATCTATTCAGAGTTTGACATTGCCTGAATAAACTTTTTTATTAGCGTTTCGTTTCATATTTTAGCTCGCGCTCACATTCGAGGTTTTCAATTGACCTCCTCGTCGTTTTGTGTCTGGTTATTATTTCTCCTCTTTTAAGCTTTGTCTCTTTGACACGTAATAAATTAGCGCACGTCTCAGCTCTGCGCTTTTGGGTGGCTTCCGCGCGCTACGCCCGAGCGCGTTTTGGCTTCCTGACCCTGGATTATCTTCTGGTTATTATTGGCACAACTCTCAGTCTGTCTCTCCTTCTTTAATCACACCTCAAGACTCCTCCACCTTAATGCTAGCAAGAAAACCTTATTAACATCATTTCACAGTCAATTAACCTGTCACATGTGACTTAGCCGCCTTTACCCACAATGCAGTGCTTCAGTCTATTAATAAACCGCTAACTCCTGAGCAGAAGTTTTTGGTAAAACTGTCCTCATCCACTTCTTCTCGCGCTAGTCTTATTTCCTCTGTTGTGTTTCGAGACGCTAGCGCATGATACGCAGGCTAAATGGGTCTGGGTGAGCTGAATTTCCCTCAAGACCTGTGATATTGCCACACAGAACAACACACTAACGCTAACAGAGCATCTGCGATTGATGTGACTCATTCTGTGAATAAACGAAGCAAAGAAATAGAAAAGGGGCTGCTACTTTTAGACACTCTTTTACTTTTTCGAAATTTCACAATGTTTGCTTATGTCGCAGAACAGTTCAACCCTTATGCTGCATTAGGGACATTTTTGGTCTTTTGCAGTTTAATTTCTTTGACCATTTTGGCTGTTTTAATGCAAATGGTATGAAATTTGGCAAAATTGTGACTTTTTGGATACATGTAAAAAATGTGATCCCATTTTGCAAAATATGTATAACACACACTGTGTAGATCAAATAGTAACACTCAGCACCATAAAGACCAAAAATGGCCCATTGAAACCCATTAAAACGTTGTTTAAATCAGTAATACATGAAACATGATTTTGCACAAACATCCTTTCATTTTGAAGCAAAAGCATTATATTTGCATTATATAGTGTATTCCACCAGATGACGTCACTACATATTTATTCCCTATGGGTGGAAATGCACCTTATTTTAGGCAATAGGCAATGTTTAATAGGTGGCCATTTTTGGTCTCTAATTTTTTGCAAAGTGGGACTGTGATAATCCAAATCTAAAGTTTTCTCTTTGCATTTAGTTTATTGAAAATAATTGAATTTTTGTGTTTTTTCCTCTTATACAAATCGATGGTTTCGCAAACAAAACTGGTAATTAAAGGGTTAAAATCCTGAAATTGAATACATTTTTGGTAGTTATGATGAGGACTGATGCTGGTTAAAAGATTTAACTTGGTAAAAGTGGAAAATAATAATAATATATAATATTTTAGGCAATGTTTAATATGTGGCCATTTTTGGTCCTTAATGCACTCAACGGTGTTAAATCGAATGCAGCACAACGGTTAAACCAGTCTAAGGTTGTTTGCTAGTCTAACTGGTATCTTAGCTGCCGCATTTTGCTAATTTTGACAAGTAGCAAGCCAAGCATACACCATTTGTGGAACATTAATAAAAAAAAACATTTTTTTTAACTGGTATTTATTTGGCTAATTGGCACATTGTGATGGTTTTGCTAACCTAACTGCACACAAAATACAATGTTAAAGTAGAAAAGTTGCATCACTCCTTGCAACATCCTCAACCAATGACGTAAACCCGTTGTTGAGGAAAGTCAGCATGACTTTACAGTAACATAACAGTGCTAAAAACAAGCGAGTACACTTTCTGCTGTTACACTTGTGCTTGCGTCGGCTTCTCTCAGTATTTGGCTACGCTGAATGGGCTTTTATCCTCCTCCGGTGAGAGCGTGGGCCTTCTCCTTTGTGCCTTTCCTTGCCGATTTATTCCTGGAAATGATTGAGAGCGTACAAAGAGAGAGTGCTCTTAAAAAGCAAGTCCTTGTGTTTAGACGGCGTGGGCTGCTCGTCACTCTCGGCAGTCGGAAAACACTCCAGTTAATCCCGTCAATGACAGGAGTCGTCACCCGCGCCGTACGGTAATGACACGGCGGTAAACACGAGCTGATAAATCTTTAAACATGATAGCATGACACTCATAGCTGAACACACAATTGCAATCGCTGTTAACAACAGTTAAAAACGTCTTATTAGTATTAATTTGAAAATTAAAATTAATACTTTGTATTAATCTCGAGTAAATGACGTTATTTTATTTAGTTAGAAAGTATTACAAAGTATTAATTTTAAAATTAATACTTTGTCAGAATCTCGAGTAAATGACGTTATTTTATTTAGTTAGTTTAGAATCGCAGGAGAATCTTTGTGTGTGTTTTTTTTAGTGCATTTTTAGTGCACTGCTGGTTTTTAGCGTTGAGTTTTGTTGTTTTTTGCACTTTGCTATGATGTCTCTAGATTGTATACAATAGTTTTTTAGTTTAATGGTATTGCTGCTGAGGTATTTGTTTTTATTTCTTTATTTTATATTTTTTGGTTTTTTTAAGCATGCTGCAAGGTTGTTCTGAATGAGTTGATGAAAAGGTCGTTTATGAACTGGTTATTTAAACAACTTTTGAGTGCAGGAAACAGACAAACATGCTATTTTATTGCAAGCTTAAGTGTTTATTCAAATGCACTTGCTTTTTTACACGTATAGCCGTTTAAAATGCATATTGACGTACAATGCGCATTGGGTGACCTTAATAAAGACTGTCTGCCAGTCTTGGCTCTCTTTAGCATTCATAATTTGTTGCTTTTTCATTTTTAACAAAATCTTTCAAGCATTTCATCCACCCTGTCAAATGAATTACACAGAAAATGTATTATATTTATATTATTCTACAGTTCGTATGTTGACTCTTGAATGCTGATGAGAGCAGGACAGAACCTTAAATATTTCTCTTTCCATCTTGAAATAACACACCCTTCGGAAACACAGGAAAACGTTGCAGTTACGTGTTATAAAGTCAGAATTGCGAGATATGAAGTTGAAATTGCGTGTTGTGGTGTCAGAATTGTGAGATATGGAAAAAACAAGTCAAGGATTTTTCTTAGAATTGGCCTGATAACTCGCAATTGCAACTAATTCTGAGAAAAAATGTCAGAATTGTGAGATAAAAAGTCTCAATTCTGTCTTTTTTTTTCTCGCAATTTCGACTTTATTTCTCAGAATTGCGACTTTGCATCACGCAATTGTGACTTATATTGTGACTATATTTCGCAATTGCGTCTTTCTCAGAATTGCGACTTTATATCTCACAATTGCGACTTTGTTTCTCAGAATTCCAACTTCATATCTCGCAATTGCAACTTTATTTCTCAAAATTGCGACTTCATATCTCACAATTGCAACTTTATTTCTCAGAATTGCGACTTCATATCTCGCAATTGCAACTATTTTTCAGAATTACGACTTCATATCTTACAATTGCAACTTTATTTCTCAGAATTACGACTTCATATCTTACAATTGCAACTTTATTTCTCAGAATTGCGAATTCATATCTCGAAATTGTGACTATTTCTCAGAATTGCGAATTCATATCTCGAAATTGTGACTTTATTTCTCAGAATTGCGAATTCATATCTCACAATTGCGACTTTATTTCTCAGAATTGCGACTATTTTTCAGAATTGTAACTTCATATCTCGCAATTGCGACTTTATTCCTCAGAATTACGACATCATCTCACAATTGCGACTTTATTTCTCAGAATTATGACTTCATATCTCACAATTGCAACTTTATTTCTCAGAATTGCGAATTCATATCTCGAAATTGTGACTATTTCTCAGAATTGCGAATTCATATCTCGAAATTGTGACTTTATTTCTCAGAATTGCGAAATCATATCTCACAATTGCGACTTTATTTCTCAGAATTGCGACTATTTTTCAGAATTGTAACTTCATATCTCGCAATTGCGACTTTATTCCTCAGAATTACGACATCATCTCACAATTGCGACTTTATTTCTCAGAATTATGACTTCATATCTCACAATTGCAACTTTATTTCTCAGAATTGCGAATTCATATCTCGCAATTGCGACTTTATTTCTCAGAATTATGACTTCATATCTCACAATTGCAACTTTATTTCTCAGAATTGCGAATTCATATCTCGCAATTGCAACTTTATTTCTCAGAATTGCGAC
This sequence comes from Pimephales promelas, assembly GCF_016745375.1. Next base: position 9,070,434 of record NW_024121266.1, on the reverse strand, counting down.
TTCATATCTCGCAATTGCAACTATTTTTCAGAATTGCGACTTCATATCTCACAATTGTAAGTAACTTCATATCTCGCAATTGCGACTTTATTCCTCAGAATTACGACTTCATATCTCACAATTGCAACTTTATTTCTCAGAATTGTGAATTCATATCTCGAAATTGTGACTATTTCTCAGAATTGCGAATTCATATCTCGAAATTGTGACTTTATTTCTCAGAATTGCGAATTCATATCTCACAATTGCGACTTTATTTCTCAGAATTGCGAATTCATATCTCACAATTGCAACTTTATTTCTCAGAATTGCGAATTCATATCTCACAATTGCGACTTTATTTCTCAGAATTGCGACTTCATATCTCGAAATTGTGGCTATTTCTCAGAATTGCGAATTCATATCTCGAAATTGTGACTATTTCTCAGAATTGCGACTTCATATCTCGAAATTGTGACTATTTCTCAGAATTGCGAATTCATATCTCGAAATTGTGACTTTATTTCTCAGAATTGCGACTTCATATCTCGAAATTGTGACTATTTCTCAGAATTGCGAATTCATATCTCGCAATTGCGACTTTATTTCTCATAATTGCGACTTCATATCTCGAAATTGTGACTATTTCTCAGAATTGCGAATTCATATCTCGAAATTGTGACTATTTCTCATAATTGCGAATTCATATCTCACAATTGCGACTTTATTTCTCATAATTGCGACTTCATATCTCGAAATTGCAACTATTTTTCAGAATTGCGACTTCATATCTCGAAAATGTGACTATTTCTCAGAATTACGACTTCATATCTCACAATTGCAACTATTTCTAAAAATTGCAACTTCATATCTTGCAATTGCGACTATTTCTAAAAATTGCAACTTCATATCTTGCAATTGCGACTATTTCTCAGAATTACGACTTCATATCTCGCAATTGCGACTTTATTTCTCAGAATTGCGACTTTATTTCTCAGAATTGCAACTTCATATCTCGAAATTGCGACAATTTCTCAGAATTTCGACTTTATTTCTCAGAATTGCGACTTCATATCTCGTAGTTGCGACTTTATCTCTCAGAATTGCGACTTAATATCTTGCAATTGTGAGATGAAAAAGTAATTTTTTTTTATTCAGTGGCGGAAACAAGCTTCCATAGGTTTTTATAATCTTGTTAGATTGTTGTTGTTCTTTTTGCACTTTGCTATGAGGTTTCTAGATAGTTTAAAATATTTGTTAGTTTAATTGCTGAGGTGTTTTGATTGTTTGTGTTTGTTTTAAAAGTTATTACATCTACAGTTCACATTGGTTGACTCATGAATGCTGATGAGAGCAGGACAGAACCTTAAACATTTCTCTTCCCAGCTTGAAATGACACAGACTCCGAAAAACTGTTTTTGGAACTGAAAATGCGTCTGTTTCCCAGAATGCCTCTGGAGACGAGGCCTGTGATGTGAGATGCTTTGAGGTTGCAGACGGGTGAAGCTGAACCTCTTCTGTGTAAATCAAGGCCGTTCCCCCGTCCCGGAGCCGATGATGAGGCTGTTCTGTCAGCTCGCCCTCGCCACTGGAATCTGTGTCGAAACTGCAGATTCATCGACGGCTGATCAAAGCCTGACACTTTCATCTCCGACTCCACATCTTGCTTTGTTTTCGCTTGTCATTTCACAATGTTGCTTTCAAAGAAATATAATCATTATTTATCAGAGGAATATTTTTGATTTGTTTTGACTGGAGAATAACGACCCCGCCGTACGTGGCAGTAATTGACTCGCATGTCTGCGATTCGTTTGCTTATTCAGTCAGAGCAACAATTAAAGTGGATCTCAGGGAAAGTTTGGTGCAACTCTTCAAATCTAAAGGACTTTGGAGTTGTTTCAGTGAATGCTCATTTTCATGAATGCCTGGAAAAGACTTTCCACTGTTTAAAGCCTAAAACGTTCCTGTTGTCCCGTTCATTTGATATTTTAAACACATTATTATTAGATGGTTTTCTTTTCTTTTATGCATTTACATTATAAGATGTAATTATTTTTTTAAATCTTTCATTAAGGATTCTAATTCATTAATTCTATTTTAAGTGTTTTAGTGCATTGCTATTTTTTTTTAAAGTATTGTTGCCTAGTTTTCAGCACACTAAAAACCACCAAAACACTACAACCATGCATCACAACACCTCAAATACATTTTTGTGCATAGCTTTGCAGTATCGAGGGTCTTCTGGGTGCTTGCTGAAACATGGATTGAAACGCAGCAGGAGAATGCACACGCTGAGCTTTAATCCTTACTAGCCGCGTTTCCACTGCCGGGCCAGGGCCGGGCCGTGCTAGTGCGTGCCAGGGCCAGTCGCGTTTCCACTGTCACTTCCGGGGCTTGATCGGGGCTTCCTCAGGGCCAACGGCCAGGATTTCTGGCCCGTCGAATACCTTGGGCCAGAGGGGGCCAGCTCGGGCTAGAGGCGTGTTCAAGGTATAAGGCGGAGTTTATCGGTGTTAAGGAACGTTATGATCTGAAGCAAGATGCACATAGGGGTGTCCAAGTTTAACCGATTAACCGTTTAAAATTGCATAACATTTTAATTTGAACTGTAGGCCTATGCCAAATGCTGCACAACAATATATAGGCTATAGCTATACATATCGACGAATTTTCAGATATTTGTTTGATTTTTTTGCCCCTTAAACATTTAAAATATTTGACAAATTAATATGAAAAAAATATATATTTTACTGGTTTTCTGAGGCCAAATTAGAACCTGGAAATGATATTTTCCCCGCAGTGCTGAATGAGAAGAGCCGTAACCACAGCCTACAGAAAGGGGATTTATGGGTGATTTATAGGCTATAATAAATGTGTCTGATAATAAAATAATATAAAATAACGAGGCATTAATTGTTTATTAATAAACTATTGTTTTCTAAATGATTTTCGGCTAAAAACATATCTCCATCTCCGGATGCACATTTAGAGAGAAATTAAGCTACATAAACATAGAAGATATTGGCTTTCGATTCGAATTTGTTCGTTTTAAATTGGACATTTAAAGCTTTAATCTACCCCTGTAGACTAAAGCTTTAAATGTCCAATTTAAAACGAACAAATTCGAATGCGGTGGCTGTTTCAGGTCTCGCGCTTCAGTTCACGGAGATCATGAAGCGCGCCTTGATTAATTGTTAAAGCACAACGTTTTCTTGTTATAAATAAATGTATTTGCGAATAATGTATTATTATTTTCTGTATGACCAGAAATTAAAGAGTATTTTAAGTTGTTTCCACTGAAAGAAATGCAATGAAACTTCACATGGGCGTCTCGCAGCCATCGTGCTCCACACACACTGGATATGCGCTGATATTTGTCAAAAATATTGTGTTTATTTGTGCTCTGTTCCTTTTTTGGATAAAGACGTCTTCTACATGCAGCCTAATAAAATGTTACAATAATGATGATGATGGTTATTATTATTATTATTATTAATATTTGCAGACACGGAGTTTTTGTGAAATGGACGTTTTGCTTATTTTCAATTGGCAATTTCAGTTTGAAGGGTGATGGAAATATGGGCTTTAACTGCTCCGTACTTGCTGCGTTTTATTTCTATAAATTAATTTCGTTTCAAATGGGGTCCAATCAGTTATTAAAGGTGTTAAAAATTTACTCTGTATCTCGAGGTTGCGGCGCGCACACTATGCACCGAGTATTAACCGATGGGCCTCGGTTAACGATTAATGAATAACTTGAAAACGTGCCCGCAGCCCTACTTGTTATATCGCGCAAAAAATCGCTGCTTGAAATGGAGAATCGCCTGTACTGGTCTCGGGACACTATTGCAGCCACTACGGCAGTTGAGTTAATATACATGCTATCTTCCTAATTTAAAAAATAAATTAATTCATAATACCCGCTGAAATGGGTTGGGTTTTATGACGTTTGATCCTGAAAGGCGTGTTAGGGGTGGGGTCTGGGGCAGCGCTGTGGGGCTACTGGCCCGGCAGTGGAAACGCAAGCCCGGTGCTTGAGGCCCGAGGCCACTAGCTCGGCCCGGCTCGCTGTTAGCTCTGGCCCAGCCCTAGCCCGGCAGTGGAAACGCGGCTACTGTGAGGGGTTTGTTCAAACCTAAAGCAAACATATGTTATACTCGATGATTTTTCCAATATGCTTAAAATACTTCAAAAGTCAAAACCACATGCTGCTTCCATAGCAACCATGCTATTGCTGCCCATGCATCTTTAAAGATCCTGTGTTGAACATGTGGAGAACAGAAAGTCATTCAATGCAAACGTATTGACATTTAATGTGCTCATTGGCAGTGTTTGAAAAGGCGGTCTGATCTACAGCAGAAAATCCCCGGCCAATACGCATTACAGAAATCACATCCTACACGAATCAGTCCGTCAGCGAACTGTAAGTGGGGGCTGTTATGGGTTTAATGTGTGGAACAAAATATTTTCCGGATTATCCTCATTACAGCCTGATCAGTCCTCCGAAGCAATTAGTATTTCACAGCTTCATCTGACTATCGTTATCGTCGCGCTCACAGGCCTGCGGGCTCTCCAGCGCTCGCTATTCGTCTGTTCATTTACATTGTGTGTCTTGAAATCTATCAATCCATGCAAAAACTTTTAGTATGTTTCAAATATTAATGTTTCAGCCTTAAGACAATATTTGATAGTTATCTCAGTGTTAATTGAGAATTGTTAATGACTTGTTTTGCATTCAGAGAAACCATCGTTTTAGAGTAGATTCACAGTTTAATGCAATTAGTATTGTGCAGTCAAAATCTCCAATATCCATTCATTTTTTTTTCTTGCATTGCTGATATAAATGAGTAGAATCAGAGTTTGACGCAGTAGGTTCACCGAAGTGACTAATCGATTCCCTAGAGAGACCAATCGATTTATCGAGCGACTAATCGACTCACTGAACCAACAATTCGTTCCACCGGAGCGACTAATCGATTCACCGGAGCGACTAATCGGTTCACCGGAGCGGCTAATCTCTTCACCGGAGCAACTAATCGGTTCACCGGAGCGACCCATCGGTTCACCGGAGCGACCAATCGGTTCGCCGGAGCAACCAATCGGTTCACCGATTCCATTTACTAAATCGACTCGAAATTGATCAATTTATCGAGCGACTAATCGACTCACTGAACCAACAATTCGTTTCACTGGAGCGACTAATTGTTTCACCGGAGCGACTAATCGGTTCACCGGAGCGACTAATCGGTTCACCGGAGTGGCTAATCGGTTTACCGATTCGATTTACTAAATTGACTCGAAATTGATCGATTTATCGAGAGACTAATCGACTCACTGAACCAACAATTAGTTTCACTTGGAGCGACTAATCTTTCACTGGAGCGACTAATTGTTTCACCGGAGCGACTAATTGTTTCACCGGAGCGACTAATCGGTTCGCCGGAGCGACCAATCGGTTCGCCGGAGCGACCAATCGGTTCACCGGAGCAACTAATCGGTTCACTGGAGCGACTAATCGGTTCACAGGAGTGACTAATCGACTCACTGAACCAACAATTCGTTCCACCGAAGCGACTAATGGGTACACCGGAGCGACTAATCGGTTCACCGGAGCGACTAATGGGTTCACCGGAGCGAATAATCGGTTCACCGGAGGGACTAATCGGTTCACCGGAGCGGCTAATCGGTTCACCGGAGCGACGAATCGGTCCACAGGAGCGACTAATCGGTTCACTGGAGCGACTAATCGGTTCACCGGAGCGACTAATCGGTTCACCGGAGCGACGAATCGGTTCACCGGAGGGACTAATCGGTTCACCGGAGCGGCTAATCGGTTCACCGGAGCGACGAATCGGTTCACAGGAGTGACTAATCGGTTCACCGGAGCGGCTAATCGGTTCACCGATTCGATTTACTAAATTGACTCGAAATTGATCGATTTATCGAGCGACTAATCGACTCACTGAACCAACAATTCGGTTCACCGGAGCGACTAATCGGTTCACCGGAGCCTCTAATCCGTTCACCGGAGCGACTAATCGGTTCACCAGAGCGACTAATCGGTTCACCGGAGCGACTAATCAGTTCACCGATTAGATTTACTAAATTGACTCGAAATTGATCGATTTATAGAGTGACTAATTGACTCACTGAACCAACAATTCGTTCCACTGGAGCGACTAATCGATTCACTGGAGCGACTAATCGATTCACCGATTCGATTTACTAAATTGACTAATTGATTCATTGAATAGACTGATGTATTCTTTGAATCGACTCACTGATTCTTTGAATCAATGAATTGATTCACAAAATCTAGGCTGCGTAGGCTTATTTGCACTACTACACCACATACTGAAACAAGTGTCTATAAATATCAGTGTACTTCAGGAGGAGGAGGAAGATGATGAAGACGAGGAACAATGTGTCTGCTTTCAGTGACCCGCAGCATTACTCACTCTGTCAGCTGCTGTCTCAACACCTTTCTGTAGATCCCTGCGTTCACACGGTGGAGTCCAGCCAACCGGTGAGACACACCGAGACTAAAATACAGTCAGTCGCCCACTGGTGATCCTATTATTGGGACTGGAAACCTGCTTAACATTATTAGGATCATTTGTAAAAAAAAAATTTACAAATGTATATTTGTAATATAATTATACAATATATATATTTAAGAAATATTTTCATGAATATACTGTATAGATTTATATTATATCTTAAATATTTTATATATAAATAATATTTTTTTCTTTTATTTTGGATGCGATTAATCGTTTGACAGCCCTAATAATTGCCATAAAAATAACATTCAGTCAAGTAAAAACGTTCCGATAAATCGTGAAGGCAGTGTCAGTGAAGTATTACTATACAGTCGTTCTTCTAAACTCAGCAGTCTGCAACAGTGAGCTTAAACTATCCCCAAAACACTTTAAGAACCAACTTGTCTATTTATTGTTTGTCTGCCGAAATGTCTCAAAGTCAGCCGAAGCAATGAGAAATCCCATCTTATGCTGCGCTTCAGTAATGTCTCCTGTGGTTTTGTGTTGGGGTTGTTGTTCCTCCTCAGTTGTTACACCGCTGGAAGAAAAGCTGAGGCCTGCAAACAGGGTTCAGGAAACATCCAACACCCAATATCTGACTAAGCGCTTCTCCGATCTTTGTCTGTCGGCGGCTTTATTCACTCGCGAGCTCACATCCATCAGAGAACGAGAAGATTAAACCCCTCGCTCATATTTCCGGGACAAATCCCATTTCATGCCAAAGATAGAATTCCAAGTTCATTACCGACGTTTTCCATCAAGTTTTTTTTTGCCAACGGACAGTTTGAAAATCACAGTGTGCTTGTCATTTTCATGTGAATCAGGATTTCTATTTGTTCAATCAGTAGTTGATTGGGTGCTGAAAGCCAAAGACTTTTCAGAGCAAGTTATTACATTTTGATTATGCATTAAATAAAATAAAAAAGTACAGTTTCATTCCATGTTGACCGGAGTGTTTAGAGCAGGTTTGGGGATGTCTCAATTCTTCAGATCTGGTTTGAGTTCTTAAAGGAGTAGTTTACTTATAAAAAGACTTTTGCTGATACTTTACTCACCCCCATGTCATCCAAGATGCCCATGTCTTTCTTTCTTCAGTCGAAAAGAAATTAAGGTTTTTGATGAAAACATTCCAGCATTTTTCTCCATATAATGGACTTCAATGGGAACCAAACGGTTCAAGGTCCAAATGAGCGTTTTAGCGCACACTGTTCAAAGGGCTTTAAACGACACCAGACGATGAATAAGGGTCTTATCAAAATGAACGAATCTTTTTTCGTGTCATTTGGTTGATTCAATGAATGAATTGAACGGATTGACTCGGAAAAAGATTCGTTCATTTTGATGAACGAGTTCGAACGGGAGAGTCACGAACGCGCATCACAGAAGCAAGGTGACCATTTGAACTTATAAAACTTTGTTTTTTTAAACGAGCGATCGTTTCGCTTGATAAGACCCTTATTCATCGTCTGGAATCGTTTAAAGCCCTTTCAACAGTTTGCACTGAAACTGTCTTTTGGACCTTGAACCGTTTGGTTCCCATTAATTAAACCTTAATTTCTTTTCGACTGAACAAAGAAAGACATGGACATCTTGGATGACATGGGGGCGAGTAAATTATCAGCAAAAGTTTTTTTTTAAAGTGAACTACTCCTTTAATAAAAGTGTTTTGTTTTTGTGTCGTGGCCATCCGTCTAAAAGTGTTTGTCTATCTGTCTCTTTGGAAAGTATCAGTCTATCCTTCTTTGTGGAAAAAAAAGTGTTAGCCCATTTGAAAAGGAATGTCTTTGTATCCGTTCGTCTGGAAAAAAAAGTGTCTGCCTAAAAAAAATCTGAAAACGTATCTCTATGCCCATCCATCTGAAAAGGACACCCATCTGAAATGTTTCTGTCTATCATACGGGTGAAAAAAGTGTCTGAAAAATACGATGTTTTCCTGTCTGTTCATCTGAAAAGGTGTCTGCCTGTGTGTCTGAAAAAAGTGTCTTTTACACTGAAAAACAGCATCTGTCTGTCTGAAAAAGTATCTGAAACAAGTACCTGTCTGTCTGAAAAATTGTCTGCATATTAAATCATCTGACTGTCTGTCTATTCATTCGTCTGAAAAAAACACCTGTCTGTCCATCTATTCATCTGACTGTCTGCCTGTCCATATATTCGTCTGTCTGTCTGTCAGTCTATACGTCAGTTTATGCATTCGTCTGACTATCTGTCTATTTATTCTTTTGCCTGAAATAAGTACCTGTCTTTCTATCCATTCGTCTGACTATCTTTCTGTCTATCCATTGGTCTGTCTGTCTGTCTATGCATTCGTCTGACTATCTGTCTGTCTGTCTTTCCACGAATGCATATTCCTTCGTCTGAAAAAGTACCTGTCTGTC
>NW_024121266.1:9046535-9059035 GCF_016745375.1 Pimephales promelas | reverse complement strand
GTCTATCTATCTGTCTGTCTGTCTATCTATCTGTCTATCTATCTATCTATCTATCTATCTATCTATCTATCTATCTATCTATCTATCTGTCTATCTGTCTGTCTGTCTGTCTGTCTATCTGTCTATCTATCTGTGTGTCTGTCTGTCTATCTATCTATCTATGTCTGTCTGTCTGTCTATCTGTCTATCTATCTATGTCTATCTATCCATCCATCTATCTGTCTGTCTGTCTGTCCGACAAAGTCTTTCTTTTTTTCTTTCTGTCTGTCTTTCCTTTCTGTCTATTAGCAAATTAGTTTCTGACACTCTATAATTCATTTTTATAAAGGCCCAAAATGGCCCTTTGATTTCAACAATAATTTATAATTAGGCATATAATACAAAATGTAAATGTTTAAAGTAAAAAACAACAACATCAACAAAGAAAACAGCAGAGGAATTCATTACTACAGCATTTTTTTTTTTTGTCATAAATTATTTTTGCTCCGACCCGTTATTAATTTCCATCCCTGCCTCTTTCCAATTAAGGACTTCAAAAGGCTTGAATCCCGACTGCAGTGCGGCGAGGCCGATCATAACCACTGCGCCATATTTCATCATAAAGGGTCACTTTATCAAACATCTCGGCCGGTTTGGAGGCCTACCAAATGTGCGATTAGCAGCGGATGTGCTGATAACGTCCAGATGTCCCGCGATGACTTTCCTCGCTGCTGACTTTAATGACTCAGGTGTGAGGAGGAGGAGGATATTGATTCTGTCTGGAAGGCTGTAGACGGGATGTGTTTAGGATGAGCAGGAAGACCGTGATGGCTTTGTTTCTCTTGTCGTTTGCTAATGCAGCTAGCGCTCGCGGTCTGTTTAAAACCGGCGCGAGATGGAGCTGAATCTCGGATTATTGATTCGAGTTCACTTAAGGATATGAACCCAGCCATTGAGTGTGTGTACCGTTAGGACGCTCGATTCAATGCTTGGCGCCACAGTGAAATACAGACATGACCGTTCGGGTTTTATCAAATCTCCGTCCACCAGGACAGAAACGTGCTTTACACTTTTCCCATCGAACATGCTTGAGTTGTGCTTGTGTTACTGAGACATCCTCAAAGCAGAGATGCGTGCTTATTATCATATATTATTATTATATCTCATCCCACACCATTTGCCGTAGGCCTATGAATGGGGTTTTTAAATCATGTGGTTTGAGGAGAGTTGCGCTAAACACTGACGTTTAACCCTCCTAGCAACAATCCCATAGTCACCACTGAAAAAAGTTGTTTTTAGATTGAGGCCTACTATTAATCAGTTCCTAAACTAAATACAAAACCCATCCTAACTGAGGGAAAACAAGTTGACAAAAAGATTGAATCCAATATTAGTTGATAATAGTGATTTATAAGCTTTTTTTTTTTAACAAATGTGACCGATTAGTTTTGTACAAAATAAAAGCATTTCAAAGCAAACTTCCTGGTTAAACATTAAAAACACTCTATTTTGTTGACTGTTGACACATTTATCCCAAAATAATGTTTTTTTTTTTAGCATTGTGGTGCATATAAGCTCAGATCAATGAGGCCTAAAATTAATCAGTTTAAAAAACAAAATGAAAAACCTAACCAAACTGAAGGAAAAACAAGATTTTAAAAGGCCAGGAGCACAAAAGGTGTTACCGGGTCTTCAACACATTAGTTATTTATTTATTATGGGCTTGTTAATTTACGTTGAGCTGATTCTTTCCCGCTCGGATACAGAAAGTCTGCATCATCATCAGCTTGGCAAAACCACCCTGATATCCAGTGCTAATTGCGAGGTAAAGCGTTTCCTAATTAGCTATGAATGAGCGGCGTGCGGCAACTCTCTCTTTGTGTTCAGTCTCTCTGTGTTGTGGCATAAAAGCAAACTGAATCAAAACGCTAGGCCGCGTTTAATGTCACAAAGCCGGAAGAGAAGTAGCCCGCCTCGACGGGAATAAAGCGACTGGTGTGAATATCAACACCCACCCGGTGGCTCTACTTCACACTGAGTCTAAATTTAAACTCTCTAGTCGCTAGTATTAGCTGCTAATGCTCTGGAGACCGTCACGCCCACTCGCCTTCCAGACACGCTTGTTATTGTTTGTATTTCCACGTTTCACTTCTCAAAGCACCTGTGCTAAAATAGAAGACGCCACCTCGTCTTGTTATCTCGCCTGCGTTCGCGCTATTTAAGTGCTTAACATGTTTTTTGTTTTTTTTGAGTCTATCCAGTAGCTCTAATCTTGAGTATTTAACATGTGAGAAGTAAAACAGTGCAGATTATTGTGTTAAATTCATGTGAATCAGAATCTCTTCTCTGATGACGAGGGCGGGGCAACCTGTCACTCACATGAGATCCACCAATAGCAAACCACAACCATCCAATCAGCCGCCCACAAGCTCCACCCACATTTGTTCTTGTTTCAGAATGCAATACGTGTTTATGACGTTTTCTGTTAAACCTAGTTCACACTACATGATTTTATGCCGATTTAAGTCCGATTTGCCAATCGTTGAGCTTGCCGACAGGTCAGGGTGTTATCGTGGGGGATGAACGCTCGCCAATCTGAGCCAACAACGCATCAAAGACGCTCGCAGACGCCCCACAGACGTCTAAGAGGTCATCATATTATAAGTTTCAGAACTGAAAACGTCCTTGTTAGTCCAATAAAAGCTTTTATTGACACCAGGCTCTGCAAACGAGTCGTTTTTCAAAGTGGGGAACTATGACATCAAAGAGGAGAAGCAGGTAACATGGCCGTTAGCCCCGCCCACCGATTCGCGCATTACATGCATAGCTAAATAACATAGGCCTACCTCGTGATGACAAACCAGGTCGAGAGTGAAACTCATTATAATATGCAAAACTATTATCCACTCACAGCAGTGGGTGTTTACTTCCAAGTCTTCTACAGAGATGCCCATAAAACCGAGCCTTTTTGAGTTGGGCTCAAAACTAGGGTAGAAAATAGCCTATTACTTGTTCATTTTGATGTTTTTTTAATGTAAAAACCAAGCGAACGTCATAAGTTGACCTCAGACAACAATATAAATTTTTTTAAAAAGCCAGTTCATAGCTGTGTCTGAAATCGCTCCCTATCCACTATATAGTGCACTATATCGGGTGTCGGCCATTTTGTAGTGGTGTCCGAATTCTGAGTGAACGACATCATTCCCTACATTCATTCACTACTTTTACCCACAATCCTCTCTGAATTCGAGTGTACATTCGATGTACACTCGCTGAAGCCCTATTTCCCACAATCCAATGCGGAGAGAACTGAGCGCGCATGAAAGTTTGGCGCGAGCAAGTTTAAACCAGAGATTACATTACATCCAGTGGAGGATTTGAAAAATATCCGTTAATCGTCGTTTTGAACATAATAACGGTCGCCGGAGGGCGCTCGACGACACGTCATCTGTGATGTACAATTTTAGTCGATGAAACTACAAAGCTGGCACGGAGGTATAATTACAAAATAAAGTCATTATGATTGTTATTGGTGTTAATATTATTTTATAAAGTAGGTAATGTAAGATAAAGGGAGTTTTATCAGTACGCGTGACGAAGCCTTTTCTGCGACAGCTCCAACTCTCCGACGCACAGTGTAAACGTCAGCGTCCGAATTCACTCACTTCATCTCGTTCACTCCTTGCAGATATAGTGCACTCAAATGCCATACACTATATAGGGATTAGTGAATGAGTGAACGAGTGAGCGGTTTCAGACACAGCTCATGACCCCTTTAAGAGTGTTAAGGTTAAGTCTTATGGCCAATCCCAATTCTACCCCCTACCCCTTCGCCTTCCCCTTGACCCTTGAAACAGAGTGGCAATGCGTAGGGGTGAAAATATTCCCCTAAGAAATGGGACACCACTACGCCTCCGTTAAACGTCATTATAAGTCGTCGCTAGCGCCTACGTCACAGGAGATGCGCCGATGTTTATCACAACTTCCAAGATGCTGTCGACAGCTGCAGTTATCTCAGTCGCGTGGGTTACAGCTATTTTCTTGCATTTATCTTGTGAAGTTCGCAGGAAACAACGGAGACGACGAAAATATGTTGCGGGACTATCGTTAGCAAACTACAGTAATTTTAGCTTTTTTTTTTTTTTTTAAACAAACGTTTCTGTGAAGAAACTGACCGTAAATATGAACACAATATTGAATGTAACATAAAGCAAATCATTATTTGTCGTTACAAAACTTATTAAAGCCACAAATACTTACATTTATGGGTCTCCTTTGTCGCTTGGGCAGCCATTTTGCGTCTGTAGCCTGGGTTAGCAGTGACACTTCTCATACCCCTTCGTTTGAAGTGTGCTCCCGAAAAATCTTCGTTTGAAGGGCTATCTGACCCTTCCCCCTAGCCCTCCCCCTCCAACCAAAAGAGAATTGGGATTGGCCCTTAATGCCATTGCAGATTATATTCGAAAGTACACAAAATGCACACAAAAGTGTCCCTGCTCTTAATGTACAATCATTAATGAACATCTTTAATGTTAATGAGGACGAATAACAACCCTGAACCGCTATACAAAAGTCCTAATACAAACTGAAATGTTGGATAAAATGGTGTGTTAAAGTCATTTTCATGGTAAGATGGGGGTGTACTTTCTCTTAATTTATTACACAAAAATAAAAATACACCAAGAAATGACGACATAAAAAAAAACGGCATGCCCGCCTTTACGACGCTCACATCTGTCCTGACAGCCGAGCTCTCGGGTTTCAAAGCGTATAGTTGAACAATGTGAAACTGCATCCTGAAAGCTTTAGGATACGTCTAATGCTCGTCAGATCTTTTCCAGAACATGAATTTTTAATTCTGACAGAGTTTCCTCCATAGTTTGCCTTTACCTCAGGGATGCGCGCGTGTTTTCCCGCCGAGGAATCTTTGATGACGAGGATCGCGAGTCACAAGCGCCGTTCCCATTATATTCCCCTCTTTTCTCTCATGTAGCCTATAGCTTTCCGTTTGAAATGCATATTTATGCTTTCACAGGAGCGCTTACTGGGGAAATACGAAAGCTGTTTGAAAGGTAAGCTTTTCTCACGTAGAGAAAGAACAGTCAGCTTAACGACAACACAAGAACACATGAGTGTAAACTGCAATCATACATTAATGAACATTTAAAAAGACTTGTTTTGCTTTATTATTATTTTTTTAAATAATATATTCAGTGGTGTGATGACGACAATGCAGCTGAACGTTAATAAATTACAAATTTATTCAAAATAAAATTATTACAGATTACTATAAAACATTTGACATATAAATAGTTATATTTAAATTTATAAGATAGTTATTAAATTACATATGTATGATCAGTGGTATCTATGATGATGCAGCTCAACATGAATTAATAACAAATGTATTTTAAAAAGTCTTTTATTGTTATTATTTTAATTTTCTGAATCAATGCATAAATTGGTGACCTAATTTAGGCTACACATGAATATTACTTTATGGATCGAATGAAAAACGGTATTCTGATTTTTAATAAATTCTGATTAATAAAGCAAGATGAATTTAGGAGCAATTTTTCATGCGTTTCAACATGCAAGCCCAATTAATATTTGTAGGAGCATTCAGGCAATTATTGTAAGTTTGACATTTCGTATTAGAAACGAGACCCGTGAAAGCCATTTTCATGCGACACAAGTTCAGTTTGCCCACGTGACTCGAACGGTCGTGTAGAAGTTTCCCAGCACATGTTGGACGTGGTTCTGTCTGGATGCGGTGTGTCTGAAGACGAGCCGTTGACTCACTGGATACGTCTTCGAGAGTCCACAGATTTGACGTGGGTGAGACAATGACTTTGGCCTGTTACCAGCGTGACTTCCAACAGCTGCTCTCTCTCTGTCCAGAACCAGCCGGAAGTCTTCGCAACGATCTGCGAACCTCAGTCTGGTAAGATATTAATGCTTATCGTATTTATACGGCCTGTTTAAACCAAGAACAAAAGACTGTCTCGTTCTAAATTTAAAACAATGGCAGTCCACAATAAAACTATAAGATAACAACAGAGAGAAATACACTCTTTCAAAACAGCCAATCAGAATCCATCTTGCATTTAAAGCGACAGACAACAAAACTGGGTAACGCTTTAAACAAAAAAAAAAATTCGCAGTAAATTAGGAATAATTTTATGTAACTAATTCTAAACTAAATCCTATCATCCCCTAACCCTATACTAAGTACATTTATTGCTTAATATTTCTCAGTGCTTAAATGATGTAAATTTAAGTAAACAGCCAATCAGAATCCATCTTGCATTTAAAGCGACAGACAACAAAACTGGGTAACGCTTTAAAAAAAAAATTTGCAGTAAATTATGAATAATTTTATGTTACTAATTCTAAATTAAATCCTATCCTTCCCTAACCCTATAGTAAGTACATTTATTGCTTATGACTGTAAATTTAAGTAAAAAAAAATACTGTAAAAAATAATTACTGTAACAGTTACACCTTAAAATAAAGTGTAACCCAAAACTGCAGTGCGCACTTAAAATAAACAAAATGAAATGATTCATGCACTTTAAGCGGGGTGTCCATTACCCTTCAAAATTGCGCAAATTTCGAATTGAAAATAGCCTATGCCCAATAGAAACGCAGTAATTTAGCAAAAACTCCCATATAAACCATAAAAAAAGTTTATGCACACATGAGGTGGTATTTCAGGCAGTTCAAAAAAGGAATATTTTGCAAAACTGCAATGGAAACAGTTTTTCCATTGCATTTACAGTCACCTGACGTAGATGACGCGGTGTGTTAACGAGACAAGATCAAAGACAAAAGTATTACGGTAATACTGGATTCTGGATTATGTGCCGCTCTCAGTCCTTGACATTAATGCCTGGAAAACACACCTACCAACATCTGTTGCCATAATTGTTGGAACGACTCATCACAAGAGGAAAAAATTACGTTTCAAGCGCATAACATCGGTTAATCGTCATTTCGCAATAGTATTTTTATCGTCATTTAGAAAATATCGCAAAGGTTTTGCGCAAATCTGTCATGTAAACGCGGCTATAATCGTGTTAGCAACGATATAACTTATTAATAATGTATTAACTTCGTTTGTTGTCGAGGTCGAAGATTGTGCGTCGGCTCAAATGGTAAAAGCTAGCCGAGTTAGCTAGATGCTAACATAAGGCTTTCTTTCTACTGTATGTGCTTTTTTTCACCACTTGATATGAATTCTGGGTGTTGAAGTGAAATGTTTGAATGTTTTATGTGTTAGTTGAAGGATCGTCGGTTAGCCTGGCTTTCTCTTTGTATTCAAACGCTTCAAGATGTTGCACAAACGCCGAGCAGCTCTCGCTAACCCGAGTTCTCCCGTCGCCCGAAGCCATGACTCAACCAAACAACAGCATGAGGCCGGTTTCTCCGTGGTTGTCCCGCGTCGTGAGCGTGACGTGTGTGGGACGGGTAAGAGGATCTTGATGGCTTCATGCTGGGGTTGATAAATGATGCTCCCAGATGCTGCTCTCTGATCAGACTCGCGACCTGCTAAGTGTCTCTGTTAAAAGCCCGAGTCGACCTTCGGCCTGTCCTGGGATCAGCTGAGGACGACATGTTTGGACAAACCTTCAGAGACGAACGCTTTCAAGTCTGAATGATGATGAACAGACCTTTGAGGACACTCGAAACAGCATTGCTGCAAGGGACACTTTATTTATTAGCATGCTAGCTTTTTTTTTTCTTCCTGTGCTAGTTAGTAAAAATTAGCTATTAATGCCGTTTATTGGTGTAGATATTTATAGGAAACTTGTTTTTTTCTGACCTTATACATTTTATAATATTAATATTATGTATTTATTTTAAACAATTAATTGTGATAAACGACAATAAGAATGCCTATTATTTTGTATTTATTTTAATTAATATTATTTTTTATTATTAATGTTTTTAAATAGTTTTGTCTCTATAAAAGTTTTTTATATTAAATGATTAGTTATGATTATTAATTATATTATATAATACAAATTATTTTTTATTAATAATAAAAAAAAATATTATTCAGTTAACTGACATTAGTTTCTTAAAAAAATACAATAGAATTATAATAAAAAACAATAAATAAGTATAATTTAATCTAATATATTTGTTTGAATAGTATTTGTTAAAATAAGAGAATAATTTACTGTAATGTAATTTGTTTTCATGATTATTTATTAAAATGATTAAACGTAATTAATACAAGATAGAGGCCGATAAACACACTCGACGGGATTGGACGAGGGCAGAAGATCAGTGTGAAAATGAACGGTGACCTTTCAGCATTCACTGACTCGAATCATGGCGTGTGTGTGTGAAAAAAACAATACAGTCAACAGTCTAAAGTTGCAAAAGCCAAAGAGGGCAAGCAGGAGTGTGTTTTCTGATGCTGACATGTCTGATGGGGAAACACACACACATATCTGCCGGCCGTGTCTCTGTAATCTTCCCATTACGTGTAGAAAGGCCTAGGGCTTTTCTCCAGCCGGAGACCTTAAAACAATCCCCCGCTGAAACATGATCCACGTCTGTGACGATGATAAATCCGATGCGTTCTCCAGCGACCCGACCGGAGAAATGAATCAGACGAAACACCATACGAGCCCACAGATGTCTGAAACAAGCGTCTCGGCTTCGTCACGGACACTTCCAGAGCCAAATCACCACTCGACGTTTTTAGCTTTGACAATTAAAGGGATAATTCACTCGAAAATGCACATTTGACTCCTTCGAGTTTTTGGAGACTGTCGTCCGTTGGACGGGAACTGGAGCTTCTGAAAAGCGTCATAAAAGTGTCCACACAGTATATTATATTCATAAATCAAACGTCAACTATGTGAGAGAAACCGGACAGAATTTAAGTCGTTATTTACTGAAAATATTTGAGAGAATTCATGAACGAATCGTTCTTTTGAATCGAATCTTTTTAAATGATTCATTCACAAAATTAACTGATCGATGGGTACTGGAGCTTCTGAAAAGCATCATAAAAGTATAATAAAAGTGTCCACACAGTATATCATATTCGTAAATCAAACGTTAGCTATGTGTGAGAAACCGGACAGAATTTAAGTCGTTATTTACTCAAAATATTCAAGAGAGAATTCATGAACGAATCGTTCTTTTGAATCGAATCTTTTTAAATGATTCATTCACAAAATAAACTGGAGCTTCTGAAAAGCATCATAAAGGTATAATGAAAGTATTCACACAGTAAATCATATTCATAAATCAAACGTTAGCTATCTGTGAGAAACCGGACAGAATTTAAGTCGTTATTTACTCAAAATATTCAAGAGCGAATTCATGAACGAATCGTTCTTTTGAGTCGAATCTTTTTAAATGATTCATTCACAAAATAAACTGGAGCTTCTGAAAACTATCATAAAAGTATTCACACAGTATATCATATTCATAAGGAAATGTTAGCTATGTGTGAGAAACTGACCAAAAATTAAGTCGTTATTTACTGAAAATGTTCAATTGTTCTTTTGAATCGAATATATTTAAATGATTCATTCACAAAATGAGCTGATCGACTGGAACTGGAGCATAAAAGTATTCACACATGTCATATTCATAAGTTAGCTGTGTGTGAGGAACCGACCAAAATTTAAGTCGTTATTTACTGAAAATGTTCCTGAGAGAATTCATGAGCAAATCAGATGAATTGATCAATCCGGGCTTAATGATTCATTCTCAAAATGAACTGATTCAGTTAAGTTTGACCACAGGAGCCAAACTACCAATGCAAATTTCTATCTTTGACAATAAAAGGGATAATTAACACCCAAAAATGTACTTTAGGTCATTATTTACACACAAGTTTTTGGAGGATTTTTATTGTTTAATTACCATTGGACAAGAACTGGAGCTCCAAAAAAGCATAATAAAAGTCAAACGTTAGCTATGTGTGACGAACCCACCAAAATTAAGTAATTATATACTGAAAACATATTTTGAGTCAAATGTTTTTGATGAATCTCGCCTAAATGATTCATTCACAAAATTAACCGTTTTTTTTACGCAATATTTCGGGGTATAAAACTAATCGAGAAACACTCAATTAAATGTATTTTATTTATTTGTTTTATTTTCAATGTGTTCATTTTTTTTTATCTCGTCTCATCTAGGGCACCAAGTGAGCCAAAACTAGCAAAAACACAAATACAGTTGTGTGACATGACTCACTATTATGGGGACCAGGTCTGGTTTAGGAAAGCGGAAAATGAAATTTGTTGGCGCATACAAAGACACAAAAGACGTTTCATAATAACTGGACTAATGCAACCCAGAAACATAAAAGATGAGAATGTCATGTTCTGATCAACTGGGGCGGTTATTGTGGTGTGTGAACGGCTCTGTGTGTTGTAGGGTAGTGTATCCACACACACACAAGCCAGTATTGAGTATCGACACACTCACGAGAGCTTGTTTTCTGCCTGTCGATCCGGCCTAAAACTGAACCCTAACTAGGGCACACTACACTTAATGAACGCCATGTGGTGATTCATTATATACAGTATATATATATATATTTTCTGCTTTCTTAAACCAGACTTGGTCCCCATAATAGTGCGTCATGTCGTACAACTGTATTTGTGTCTTTGCTAGTTTTGACTTGGTGCCCGAGATGGGATGAGATTAAAATATTAACACATTGAAAATAAAATACATTTAAAAAATACACTTCAAATGTTGACTACTGTGTCTGTCTGTCTATATATCCATCTTTCCGTCTGTCGGTCCATCCGTCCATCATAAAGTGCTTTGTATGCAGCAAAGGCTTCTGGGAAAGTCCAGATGCAGACTGTTTAATTGTCATCTTTAGAGATTCCCTAAGTGCTGCTCTTTTGAGGACAGAAACAATTAGAGTCGAGGCCGCTGGTTTTAGGGAGCGAGTGCGGTGTTTTTGGGCAGCTGGAAGGGCATCGGTGTGAATGGATGATGAATCGTCTCATTAATTCTTCAGAGAAGAGCCTGACACACACACACAAACACACACACAGAGGGCCGTGTAGAGCACTTACAGTTTTTTGGCCTGTAATTACATGACGGGACTCAGCCGTAGCTGTTTTATTTATTTAATTTTCTATTTTCTGTGCAATTTGAGCTTCACGGTGACAAATCTCACGCTTATTATAGGCAAACCATCTTATTATGTTTCCGTGAAATTATTATTTTTTTTATGTTGTGAAACGACTTGTGATTGCGTACATGACAGAAATGTTGTTATAACATTAGCGTTGATTTAGTCTCAAAATCACATCTAACCCAGTCCAAGACATATCTAATAATGCCGAAACACATATATATTTACTGTATACTTATTATTATTGAAATAAGTTACATTATTGTAATAATTATACAATTTATTTATTATGCATTTATTTCATTTATTGCATTTATGTCATTATAAATTAATTGCATTTATCATTAGAGTTATTATACCTATTATACTCTAATATATAATTATTATTGAGTAAATGAAATAAGAAATACATTTTAAAAAAATTATACGTTGTCATTTATTTATTTAAATTATTATGAATGTAAATGTGACTAATAAACTAATAATAAAATACAATTATTTTAATAATAAATACAATAATTAATAATAATAAAAATATAATAAACAGAATAAAAATGTTATATTTACTTATAAATAATATATGTATATTTTTTTAATTTAAATTATTGAGCAGTGATTTCTGGAAACACTTTTGAGCAATGATTTAAAGGGATACTCCACTTTTTTTGGAAATAGGCTCATTTTACAACTCCCTCTGGGTTAAACGTTTAAATTTTACCGTTTTCTAATCCATTCAGCCGATTTTCTGATACTATATATAATGGATTATAAAACGGTAAAACTCAAATGTTTAAGAGGGAGTTGTAAAATGAGCCTATTTCCAAAAAAAGTGGAGTAGACCTTTAAAGTCAATCAATGCTACTGTATATGGTATTTATTTATTACAGTTATATTTTCTATATATATAATATATATATATATATATATTTATTTATTTATTTATTTTCTTTTTATTATTTAAAAATACTGCTCTTTCAACTTTCAGAGTTAACCGGCATCACATCACTTTTATTTATATCCATCCATGGAAATGACTTTTATTCTATTTTGATAGTAAAAATGAAGACGTTGCCGTGCCAGCATGAGATGTAATGATCACGCTGAATATTTCTCATGCTTTGACATCTAATATTTCCATCCCGTCTCGTCCAGACGTCTCACTGACTAAATATCTGAGTGACACGCTGAAGATAAATAGGTGATCAAATGAAAGGAAAAGCTAAAAACGTCTTACGCTCTCATTAATTCAGCGGGAAATCGACACCTGAGCGAGATTGATGGTCATGTGACCTTTGGCGACGCCGCAGGGTTTCCCAGCTGAAACAGCAGGATCCAGATGATGATATTTCTGTATGCAAATCACTGTTTGTGTAGCGGGAATGACATCTGA
>NW_024121266.1:8933048-9046035 GCF_016745375.1 Pimephales promelas | reverse complement strand
TAAAAGTTTAAAATAAAATTCTATGTAAACTAAAACTTAGAAACTTAGACGTTTACTTTTAAAGGGGTAGTTGATAATGATTTCACTTTTTTAACTTTACTCAGTGTGAAATGTTGCTGTTTGATCATAAACAACATCTGCAAGGTTATAACGCTCAAAGTTCAAAGCAAAGGAAGATATTTGCTTTTTAAGGACTACAACAAACTGGTCGAGACTACACGAGCTTCCTCCCGGGTTATTGACATCACAAACCCTAAAATTTACATAAACCCCGCCCCCGGGACACACTTTATAGATTATCAAGACAGAAAATGCTAATCAATGACACATCAGCTACACAAATTCATCAACTAACCGTTCAGAAATGTTTCACTTCTTTGTCTGACTCATTTTGAAAATAAAAAGCGAAACGTTTTTGAAATGTTCAGTGTGTGTCTGTGTGAGGTAATCGGAGCTGCTAACAGACACGCACACACACAAGCTCTTGAAGCTCCGCCCTCTGTGTCGGAAGCAGCAGCTCATTTGCATTTAAAGGGATACACACAAAAACGGTGCGTTTTTCCTCACCCTCAAAAAGTGACATTTTGAAAATGCTATATTACAATATCTGGGGTATTTTGAGCTAAAACTTCACACACACACACTCTGGGGACATCAGAGATTTATTTTTATACCAACCCTTTAAGTTTATCAGCAGTTGTCCACTAGTTCAATCAACTTCTCATTTTCTCAAATCTACGACGATCTTCTTGGTGGACGCCGAGCGATTGTGCTGACGCACGACTCTGACCTTTCCGAGCCGGTCGTTAATTTCCCCTCAGATCGTCGGGTATCTCTGACGAGTTAAAGTCTAAACGCCTCCCGTTGCTTGCAGAAGTGCTGTGAGAGTTTGTCAGCTTGTTTTGGCCAGTGATTCATTTCATTTCGAGCGCCGGCTCGCGTTATTAAAGGCCTTTCAGTTGTTTCAAAGGTTTCCCTTTTCCTCACAAGACAGTCTCATTTCTGCCTTTTGTCCTGGACGGTATTTACGGCCATAATTGAACAGCGTCGGGTCCGCGAGTTCAATTGCAGTCAAAGGGGCTGGAGCCGGCGGATATGAAAAATGGGGCTCTTTTAAATGCTAATCAGCGTGGTTAGCGCCTAGCTCCTGCTTGCCTGGCAAAAATAATTGTGCAAATATACATGAAAAACTGCAGTCCTTATTTAAAGATGCGTCCCGTCGGCTCTGGGAGGGCAGTCATGCGCACAATATCCCTTATTTTACACTTCCACACTTAGCAGAAGACTTTGAGTGATAATTCCTGTCAAATATTTATCATTCTGAAGAGTTTTCGCTGTCCTGTTAGCGGGAAATGTCCAAATGTGAGGATTATTGTAATTACGGATCAAAAGAGACTCAGCGGCCGGTGAAATTAAATATATTACCATATTTTTTGGGGCTTTTGTGAGAGTTTGCTGTATAACTAATGTCTGAGGATGAAACCAAACAGAAAAATTATATATGACCTCTTTATTCGCTTTAACCTCGTATTTCTCTTGATCTCTCAGGCGTTTCGCATTACAATTCTTAGGAGACATAAAATCAGACCCAAATAAGTCAGTAGTACTAATTGATCTTGGAAAAATCTGATGAGTTTAAGACATTTTAGATATAAACATCTCCATTGCTCTCCATTCAGTCTCACTGCAGTCTTAAGAGGAACATCTGCCATATTATAAATACATGGCATTTTTATTTTTCGTTTATGCATTAAAACATTATTTATTTTATTATTAATTAAATTGTTTTATTTATTATTAATTATTTAGATATATAATAGTCATATTATACAACCTTGTTTAATTGTTATTATTATTTAATAAATGTATTTATTAAATTATTATACATATTACAATTGTTAATTATTTAATCTTTTATTTCATTTAATTTGAATGATTAATACAATTTGAATATAAATATTATTTATTTATTATTAATATTAATTATATTATTATTTATTAATATTTATTTATACAATATTTATATTATACAACCTGACAAATTAAGCTGAAATATTATTATTATTATTTATGCTTTTTATTAAAAATTCTGTTTATTTTAATGTAGTTTAGTATATATTAATATATATTATTTCTTATTATAATTTATTATTCATTAATAATAAGTAGGGCCTACTTAAATTTTAAAATCGTATTAGACGACATGACATGCTACATAAAGGTTAAAATATTAGTATTGTTTAATTAAGTGTATTTAATAGTGACATTATAAATATTATATATTTAAATTAAATAGTTAATAAATAAATAACTATACAAACTGATAGCTACATTAAAACCTAAAATAAATAAATTAAATTATACTTTAAATTAAATTTAAAATGAAATAAATGAAAGTAGTAATTGTAATTATACATATTTTAAAAACCTTTATTTTACCTTTATACCTATTATTTTTATTTTATTATTGAATTAATTTAGGTCAGTGCTCATTTGCACAGTTATATATAAGTATTAAACAAATCAAAATATCAAATGTTTGTTTTATTTATTTATTTATGCTTTTTATTAAACATTCTGTTTATTTTAATGTAATTTATTATATATTAATATATATTATTTCTTATTATAATTTATTATTCATTAATAAGTAGGACCTACTTAAATTTAAAAAAATAATAATTTTAAATCCTATTATACGACATGACAGCTACATAAAGGTTAAATAACATTATTGTTTAATTAAGTGTACTTAATAGTGATATTTATTATTAAAAAATATGGTCTACTTTAGAATCAAAGGAATTAAACTATTAAATATCTATCAATGAATCATATAGTTATAATAATGACACAACCTGGCAGCTTTACAGTAGTTCTCAGCTTGTAGTGTAACTAATTGCTTTCTTTAACACTATCTTGATGGTAGTTTGACTCTGGTCAGTGTTTTTACCTTTAGTTGCTCTCTTCCCTGTGTTCTCTCACTACAGAAGCCAAGTGTGTTGACGGGCGGGAATCGATTGTTCTTCTCCGGCTTCACAAACGAGTGCGTCGCTGTTCCACGAAAGAGCATGCTGGGTGGAAGAAAGAAAACCAGGAAAGAAATGCGGCAGATTTAAATGGCTGATAATCAGACTGGAGAACACCTGCGTCTCGCTGATAAGAACAGAACAACAGAAACCTGATGAAACGATACGGTAAACGGAGAGAAGAAACAAATCGACCGCAGAGGAGAATGTGAGTTAACTAAATATCTCTATTCAATAGCAGAAATGCATATCGAACAGACAGATTATTACAAATCACCAAGAAGATATCATAATAGACTTGTGATTTTATAAATGATATAAGTTTATGCTTGTCATTTTGGGTGTTTCTAATCGACATCAGGATGTTTCAGCCAAGAAACAAGCTGAGGTGTTTTAAATGATCATCTATCTAACTTTTAATGTCATTTACGCAAGCTATCAACACAGATAAGGACTGTGCCAGGTGTATTGGTTAGTATAATTGTGTGTCATCTGCATAAATATTGATAGGAAATTGTTGAAATTCAAAGATGGAGCGGATGGGGAGTATATATAAAGCAAATAGGATCGGACCCAAAACGGAGCCCTGCTGCACCTCACATGCAACAAAAGCATTTTCAAGAGTTGTTATCACAACATATTTTCTTTTGTCAAATCAACTTTATAATAATTTATTTAGTTGAGATAATGTATTATTTTGAGTTTCTGATGGTTAAATTAATATCCTTCATTGTATTAACTCACTTTTTCCAGTTCAATCAACTTAAAATTTTAAGGCAACCCAGGTTACTTACTTTTTTAAGTTAAACCAACAATATTTTTTTTACAGTGTAGTAATCACAACATTTTTTTCTTTTGTCAAATCAACTTAAATCATTTATTTAGTTCAGATAACATATAATTTTGAGTTTCTGATGATTAAATTAATCTACTTCATTTTATTAACTCACTTTTTCCAGTTCAATCAACTTAAAATTTTAAGGCAACCAGGTTACTTACTTTAAGTTAAACCATCCATATTTTTTTACAGTGTGGAAATGAAGAAAGTTCACCGGTTTTTACAACGAAACTCCTCTTAGTGAGATAAGACTCGCCAACCTCGTTTTTAACCTATTTAAAAGAATGCATATAAATTCGTGATTTGTATTAATTTTTAAATAAAAGTATTATATATTAGTTTATTTGTGTGTATGCTATATTTTCATATAAATAATACATATATATATGCTCATTTATTATTAGTTCAAATATTTTATTTATTATTAACTATTTAAATAAATTATATAATATTTATAATAACTATACAAACTGACAGCTACATTAAAAGCTAAAATAAATAAATTAAATTATACTTTAAATTAAATTTAAAATGAAATAATTTGTAAATTGTAATTATACATATTTTTTAAAACCTATTATACCTATTATTTTAATTTTATTATTGTGCTTATTTGCATAGTTATAAATAAGTATTAAATAAATCAAATATTTGTTTTATTTAAATGCATATTTTTGGCGTGAAACATGAAAATTTCCCGTTAAATAACTGTGCGACTATGGATAAATCATATTCGCCAGCGAAGTTATTGGTTAATATTATTTTCTCTACCTATACGCCAATTTACTGCCTTGAGTACCCAGAAAAGCACTAATTATAAATTTAACAAATTATTATTATTATAGGTTGCATTGAAATTATTATATTTGTAAGATAAACTCTCCTAAAGTGTCGTATTTTTCTTTATCCACAACTTTCCAAATATTTGTGTGTGCACTAGAACTAAAAAAAAGACTTTTTAACTTAGTAAGTTAAAAAGCAAGAAATATATACTATATTGGCCAAATATGTAAATTTCTCAACCGAAGTCGCCTCGTAATAACGACTTTGAGCTTGTAAATAGCATCTTCCCATGAGGACTTGAATCAGCTGGAAAGTCATTAAAGTTATTGCGTTTTGATGAAAGATTATGAAAACAAGCATTTCCTCCTTCAGAGTAACACCCAGTCTTGATTCGGTTGAAGTGTGTGTGCTGGATAACGGCGGAGGGTTTTATTACGGAAGTGAACTGGATGAGTTTTGATGTCTTGTTATCTTTCACATCAGCTTGAGGAAGGGATCCAGCACTCTATTCTCCGCACCAGTGAATCCACTCCATGTTCCAGACGTCAAAACTCCCTCCGTCTGTCACTCGCCCCAAACCGCTGTCGTTTAGCGGTGCCGTCACTGGGGTTTATTATTAGCTTCAGGTTCGCTAACACCCATCACACATCGTCTTTGTCCTGAGGGCAGAGTTTCAGAGTTAGATCTGAATTAGAAATCACAAAACATTGGACTTTGTGTTCGTTTGGAGATACTAAAAAGGCCCAAACTGAACCTGAATCTCGAGCTGGAGCCTAGCGGTTAGCTTAGATGCTAGTTTTGCACGTTGTTAGCATTGAGTGTCAGTTTAGCATCAACTTTTTCATTGTATCTTAAAAAAATGTGACATTACCCATTACTTCTATGTTGCTTCATTTAGCATATAGGTATAATTGTTCTCTCTACGTCTCTTTATGTCCATGTTAGCGTTAGCATGAGTATTGTTTCTTCATTCAATAGTCTACTGTCTGGTATTTTAGCACAAAACGGCTTTCAAAGATTAAAAAACAGACAACGATTCATTGCTAGCTTCTTTCAAAGCCTCTAAAATGTCAAATCAATCTGGAATAAGAGTATTTATCTTATCAAATGTAGCTTTTAGCTTTCCAGAGAATTTACGAATGTTCATTTTTTATTCTTTATCTTTAAATAATTTGACATCTATTTTTTTATATATATATATATATTTCCCCATTAGCTTGCTAAAAAAGCTAGCTTTCTTATTTTAGTCAGCATGAGTGTTGTTTTCATTTTAACACAGTCTAATGTGTGCTGTTTTAGCATTAGCATTAGCCTAAAGTCCTCCACTGATTAAAAAAAGGAAAACAGTTAATTGCTAGCTTCATTCAAACGCCTATAAAACATTATAATCTATGTGGAAGAAGAGTAATAAACATACATTTGTGTTTCTGTCACGTTTCAGCTCGTTCTGAACAGTTGTGCGCGGCGAGTGGGCGAACGCTGGGATGTTTCCCAGAGATTTTCCGTTTTCCACTCAAAGCCGCCCGTAATGAAAGGATCTTGTATGATCAGGGAGATTAGCATGGCAGAATCTTAATTCGCTTGTCGGGGGGAATGTTTGGGCAAGCAAAGTAATTGCATGTACGCTAATCAGCGTGTGGGCGCGCAGTTACACTTCTGCCTCTGTCGCGTTATTAATCACGACATGATTGGTCCTCGGTGAAGGGCGGCTCATGCTAGCGCGTACAGGTCTGTTGGGAACACGACTTTAGTGAGCAACACAAACCATCAGTCACTGCTAAAGCCACGCGCTACTTGTGGACCGAGGGGTTTAGAGGGAATTATAGCGGTGCTAGTGTGTTTGCTAACTTAAGAGCGTCTCTTTGCTAATATAAGAATGCTAATCTTCCAGCTATGCGAACTCAAATGCGTGTGCTATTGATTGTGCACATTTGTGTGTAGTATATGTACTTGCCTTGGTTTAAAAGCACATTTTATGGAAAGTCTAGCGCCTCCTTGAGTACTGGAGGACTTATTACAACACTTTTTTTTTTTTTTTGCGTTTATTAAATAAATATTTCATTGTGGTGTTTAGATACATGATGTATAGGATAGTGGAGCACAAGCTAACACTTTTTGACTTTGTTAGTTTGTGTAAATCCACTTTCCCACATTAATTTCCCATGTCTAGTACGTTTATGTGGTTTTGTTTCATTAATACAAAGTATTTTTTTTGTCTCTTGATTTGCCCTGAAATAATGGAAGTGAAATGTGACAACATGCCCCATAGGTGTGGCACATTATAACATGAACATATGACAGATTATAATGTTATATAATCTCATCAAAAAAATATACAAGACAAACTAAAACATTTTGTCAAAAACTCGAGGGTTTGAGCAAACAAACACACATCCTCAACCCATGTTGCTCCGTGACGTTCAGCGATCGCTTCGGCCAGGTGTTTATAGCATAAGGGGGCGGAGCTTTCGATTCTAGAGAGCATTTGATTGGACAGATGATGTGAAGAGTAGCTGAAGTCCGCGGTGATGTCATAAAAATCCCTGATCCGTTTTAGCGTTAGTGAGAGACTAAGTTTTGAATGCTTATATCTCCTAAATGTGAATTTTGTCATTTTTGAACACACCAGCTTATTCACAAACTTAAGCCTAACATATTCATACTGGAAGTTAAAAAAACATTTTGAGCAGTGTGTGTGTGTTGCGTGTCTCGTGTGCTCAGGGTGAAGCAGAAGTCATGTTGAGCGCTGGTGTTCAGACGAGCTGATGTGACAGAGACCCGTTCACAGCCCTGATTCAGTGTGTCAGTGAAGAGACTAATAACCTCCTGTGAACATCCCTCACAAACAGCCCTGAGCACACACACACACACACACACCTGCTGAGAACACACACTGCCAGCGCTTCACACGTCACACTGTGCACTGAGGCTGACCAGGTCAGAAATATTACAATAAATTACGTATAAACACTACCAGTCAAATGTTTTTGATCAGTGAGATTTTTAATGTTTTAGAGATCTCGTCTGATCACCAACCCTGCGTTTATTATTAGTTGTGTAGATTTTTATTTCAGGATTCAAAAGATCAGCATTTATCTGAAATAGAAAGATTTTGTAACATTAAACACCACCATTCAAAAGTTTGGGGTCAGACAGAATTGTTATTGTGTTTTTTTGGGGGGGAAATAAATAAATAAATCAATACTTTTATTCATCAAGGATGGATTAATTATTTAATTATTGATTGGGTTAGGGTTAAAAGTTACTAAAAGTTACAGTAAAGACGTTTATATTACAAAAGATTTCATTTAAAAAAAAAAACTTCTATTCATCAAAGAATCCTGAAAACATTGATATTATAATAATCATAAATGTTTCTTGATCATCAGATCCTCATATTAGAGTGATTTCTGAAGGGTCATGTGACACTGAAGACTGGAGTAATGATGATAAATTCAGCTTTGATCACAGGAATAAATGACACTTTACTGTATATTCACATAGAAAACAGCTGTTTTAAATTCTAATAATATTTCTGAATTTTACAGCATTATTAATCAAATAAATGCAGCTTTTGTGAGCGGAAGAGACTTCTTTTAAAAACATTACAAATCTGATATGAAGTTTCACGTATGAAATCAAGAATTCTGCGGTACATTTATTTAATGTAGTTTTAGAAATTGCTGTAGTTGACAGATATCAGGTCAAATGTGTGTATCATAATCCATGAAACACTTTACGCCAGAATCTCTATTAAAACTATTATGTGTAGATTAATGACTGAGACTGGACTCAATGACAACAGTATATGAGTTTATTATCTAATATAATCAGAAAATGAGGCAAGACCAATAAAAAATGTACAAACAGGATGAAACGAGATCTTTTCAATGAGAAATCATCAGACTGAGGAAACTTAAATTGATCATGGACTCCAGAACAAACAAAGAAATATATACATATATTTCAACAGGAAACAAGGCACATATATAGTACTTACAGGTATAAAATATGTGTATAAACATCTGATTGAGAAAGCGCTCTCTGATAAAAAATGGTACTTACTTTTTTTTTTTTTTTTGCAGATAATATGAATTATTTTAATCTGTTGACAGTCCTAAAAAATTGTTGTTTTTGGTAAAGATTTGTAGGACTTTGTTTTCTGCATAATGGGAATTTTAGATCATATATACATATATATATTTACAATTTTTCTTTGTTTTTCAATTTTCCAAAATTCAAAGGAAAATTGAGGAAAACAACAAAAGTCGCTTTCATCACGGGCTGAACAGTCATACGAACGGAAATAAATGGTTACGGTTGTATTTCCACTTGGATTGGTTTGGCACATTATGAACGTTCTCAAGCCGGAAACCGCTGGAATAAAACCTGACTAATAACAATACGTGAAGAATAAGTGACGTCGCCACTCAGGATTGGTCACTTGTCTTTTGCCTGGCTTCCAGTTTCTCTGTAGATGGCCAAGAAACATCTGATCATCCTCTCTTCACTTCTGTAAACTCTAGTGTTACCAAGACAAACACTGATCCCATATCAGTCCCACAGTGGAAAATGAGGCCATATCATGGAGTGGAGCGGTTCAGCAAAGAGAACGGCTTGACCCGACCGTGGAAAAGCAGATCAAGTGATTCATTCTAAAAGAAATGCTAAAATGCAAAGATTAGAGATGGAAGAAAACTTAAGAAGATTATTTTAAGGATATGTAGGTGAGTCTTTAAACATTTACATTTATTCATGTAGCTGACGCTTTTATCCAAAGCGAATAACAATTGCTATATTGGAGCAACTAGGGGTTAAGTGTCTTGCTCAGGGACACATTGGTGTCTCACAGTGGATTCGAACCCAGATCTCCACACCAAAGGCATGTGCCGTATCCACTGCGCCACCACCACCCCGTCTAAAGGTCTTTAGATGTTTCTTGGACTTTACAAAAGGACTCAGTTGTCTGGAAGGGTTGGGAAGATCCGTCCACCGCTGAGGAACTGTGAAAAGGAAGGTTCTGGTCAGTGATCATGTTCATCTCTGTGGAGGAATCAGGAGGAGCCGCTGACTCACAGAGACCGTCTTCTGGAGGGGACGAACCTTCATTAGAGGGAGTGGAGAGAAGAGAGACCTGAGAGACCAGAGCCGGTGCCTGTTCCTGCGAGGGTTCACTTTTGTGATAGATGGGCGTCTTCTTAAAGACTTTGAAGAGACCTAAACAGAGGTGTAATATGCTTTAATCAGATTCAAAGAACAGAATCATTGGATTCACATATGATTGCACACACACAAACATGTAAAACATTTGCACTTATGATGGGAATTATATCTCACAACAGGTCATTAGTACTTACAAAATTTTTCAGTTTTTTCCAGTTTCAAAATTACACACAGTCCAATCAGTACAACAATAAATGAGATGATGATGATTAGAGCCAGATACATGAAAGATAAAGCATCTGATGCAGATCCTAGAACACAGAGAAACATAAACACAACACACAATGAAAATCTTTAAAAAAACAATTAACAACAACAAAACAAAAGCAAACGTAAAAATAGGAAAAAAGTTAATTCTCACATATTTGGCCTCTAAAAGAAGTAAAATATACAGGTAGAATAATTAACCATGTTTAAACTCACTGTTCGTCTTGATGTGATCCTCAGTCAGAGTCTTCTGGATCGGCTCAGTCAAACTCTTGTGCTCGACCACACAGGTGTAGTTGTTCTTCTTCCATTCGTCTGGAAGGATAAACAGGGTAAGTGTCCTCTGGAAGGTCCCGTCCTCATTTGGTCGTGTGTCTCCAGACTCCACAAATGCACTGTAATCGCTCATAGCTTGTCCATTCTTCCTCCATGAAATGCTTGTGTCTCTGTAGAGAAAGCCTGTGACGTGACATGTATAATAGTCTGGGTTCTTCTGCAGCAGAGACACTTTAGGAAGCTCTAGAAGTGTAAACACAGAACAAAACTGAGACAGAGAAACACATGCACTTTATACTTATCACAGTTTAACAATCTCTAAAGTTGACCTGCATAGAGTTATCAAGCTGTCTGATAAAACATGGTTTATCTGGATCTCAAGAAAGAAATGATCGGTCTGTCCTCTGATACTGTACCTGCTTTATTAAAAGTGTCTTTAGACAGATGTAGGAACTCCCTCAGCCAGTAAACACACTCATGATTGTAGTATTGTTTCAGAGATGTAAGCAGTGCTGTGTCTTTATTCCACTTCTCCACTGTGATGAATCCCTGTGGTACATGTGTGATGTATCTGTCCTCCTTCAGGTCCAGTTTGATGAAATCCTCTCCATCATAACCGTACTCATCAAACCCATCTGAGTCTCCAGTCTCATCATCATATTCACATCCATACCTCCTCTGATACACATGAACACCTGAAAGAGAGAGTAGGATACTGTTCTTTATGTCTTCTAACGTGCAAACTAGTCATTTGATGTTGTTAAAAATAAACCCTTCAGGTTAATGCAAGACTCCTCATGATCCTGTCGAGGCTTATTCTGAGATAACAACTGACTGGATAGACACAGTAGCTACACTATACCGCTTATTACATGGCTACCTGTAACATAAGTAAATAATTATACATGAAATGTTGATTTGAGTTGAAATATTCTATTAGTGGGTGGGCTAACGAGTTATTTTGGGGTGTTTTGCTTGTTTCGACTCTGAATGGTTAAATTTTCTGTACAGCATCATGGGTAATGTAGTTTTCACCATAAATTCCATTTTTACATGATTATTTAAAGAAATAATTTGAAATAATGCGGACTGGCAGCTTCAGCAGACGCAAATATCGATTAACAACCTCAGTTCACAGTAGCTCTGACTTTAACAGTTTAAAATTAGTTAAAAATATAGATACAATTTATAGTTAAAAATGTATAAATTATGAAGAAAATGAATTTTTTACTTCCAGAACCCGACTGTTGGACCCTATACAGTAATGCTATTGACCTGGTCATTATCGGGTAATAACAGACCTCAGATGTCCCGATTGACACAAAAAAAAAATTGTAAAATTTTCTGTCAGGGGCAACAGCGCTCCTAGTAAAAAAAGTTAGTCTGGAACCTTGTAAGATATCACGATTGACCAATCAGAATCAAGCATTTCAGAGAGCCGTGTAATAATGTATTTTCTCTCACCGTGTGTGTGATTGAATCGCTCCATTATATCATGAATGTTGTTTCTGTGGATCTGCTGTACATGTTTTCTGATCTCTATGTATTCCTTCCACATGGGTGTAGATGCATAATCCTTCATCCAGTCCTGTCTGGGAATCAGCTTCTTTATGTTACTGTCATAATAATCGATCTGTTGATCATCCAGTGTCGTTACAGCAGAAAACTCTGAAGTTCCTGCAATCGTCTGTCCGGTTATTTCAGTGTGTGTGATGATGAATCTGTGTAACTCTGAACACACATTGAACACACAATCAACAACACTAAAAAACACAAAGCTGCAAACTGGTAAATATACTGTACAGTGTCACACATGAAATTACTATTAGTTACCAAGATAATTAATTCACTTTTTTCTTTTTCTAATTCATTAGGAAATCAAAATGTGTAATTCTAATATATATATATATATATATATATATATATATATATAGGGCCTATATGTTTTTTTCACAGTGCCTCAGTTTTTAATCTGCGTACACTTGTTCAAATTCCAGAAGCCGTTTTACTTTCATTTCAAATCAATCCTTTTGCACAGATAACTAGTGTATATTTCACTGAACACCCGCGGATGAAGCATATTCTTTCATTTAGCTACAGTAAAATGTGCATAACTTTAGTAATTCATACAGGACTGTTCTCAGACTTGTTTAAAGTTTTGCCTTAAATAGACCCTGTCTGCGTGAGAGAGATCGACGCCATTAGAAAACACTGGAACGATTTCAGTTCAGCTTCAACAAAACAAAATCCAGCTTCAGTTAATGACAGAAACAATAAGAACAAATTATTATCCTGGATATTATAAAAGTTGTTTAAGGAAATAATACACATCAGATTAAAAATATCTCCTGATTTTCTGCCAGCTCAACACACGGAAGTAGTCTAGATGAACGCCTTGTTGACGGAGAACTCATCATTTAAACAACTTCACAAAATCATTCTCACCTGAGTAAACCAAAGGGATGAAGATGAAGAATATGATGAACTTCGACATTATGTATGAAAATCCTTGCTTCTGAACCAGAAATTGTTGTGTAGTCATTGAAGAGCGCAATAAAACTCTTCAGCTTTTGCTACATATGATTCAACTGGTAAAACCAGTTTCTGAACTGACGTCACTGCAGCTCCAGAGAAACAGCCTCAGTACGGAAGTGAAGGGAGGAGGAGCCTTTTACTCACAGGTAACTTCACTCAAAACTGGTTTTATCAGTTTCATATGCAGCAAAGGCTAAAGAGGTTTTACAGCGCTCTTTGACAAGTCTGCATAAAGAATTGTGGGTCAGATACAGGATTTTCATCTGCAAGAATGATGAATTCTCCGTCAGCATGGCCCTCAACTTCTGTGTCTTGAAGAGACATAAAATCATGAGACATTTTAACAGAACAGATTTAATTATATAAAAAGTCAGCTAAGAATTTAAGGTGGGATTAGTTTCTAAAATTAATGTTTTTGTGTTGTTTGTTCAGAGTTACACAGATTCATCAGCACATACACTGAAATAAACGGACAGACGGCTGCAGGAATCCCTGAGATTTCTTCTGTAACGACACTGGATGATCATCAGATCGATTATTATGACACACGTGGAAGGAATACACTGAGATCAGAGAAAACTACAGCAGATCTACAGAAACAACACTCATGTGAGACACTTTTTAAATGTGAAAA
This sequence comes from Pimephales promelas, assembly GCF_016745375.1. The sequence continues at coordinate 9,032,510 of NW_024121266.1, read as the reverse complement.
AGTATGTTGTGAATTAAACAAAAAGACCAGATGTTAATTTTATCTCTCCCCGTCCCGTTATCTTCTTCAGAAGTTCATGCGTATCAGAGGATGTAGGCTATAGCTGTGATTATGATATTATCATACGGTTATGATGGAGAAGATTTCATGTCACTGGACCTGAAGGAGAGCAGATACATCTCACCTACTTCTACCAATTACCTACTATGAATACTACGATCATGAGTGCGTTCGCTGGCTGAAGGAGCTCCTGAAGTTAACGAAAGCAGATTTAGAGAGACGAGGTAACTTGTTCAGACATTCACTTTGTCCAACATTTTTTTTTATTATACAACCACTTATTATTATAATAAGTCATTAACGCATGTTTTTTTCTCCTGTATTGCTGTATTGCCCATGTTAATGATCTGAAGTATTAAATATTTTCCTCACATTTCTCTCGATCTTTTTCAGCTCCTGAAGTGTCTCTGTTACGGAAGGATCCCTCTTCTCCAGTAGAGTGTCATGCTACAGGTTTCTACCCATCAGGAGTGACTCTTAGCTGGTTCAGAAATGGAGTAAATCACTATAATGATGTGGATCTTGGAGATCTTCTGCCAAATGTGGACGAGACCTTCCAGAAGACATCTAGCCTTCGTGTTTCTCCAGACGAATGGGAGAACAACAGGTTCAGTTGTGAGGTCGAGCACCAGGGAAAAACCATCCAGAAGATTCTGACTGACCAGGAGATCAAGAGCAACTACAGTAAGTTATTAATAGTGCGGTAGAGTGTTTATGGTACTTGTTATAAAGTTTATCTTAGATCTAGGACAGAAAGCTTTCAGATTTTATTACAAAATATCTTAATTTGTGTTTCAAAGATGAACGAAAGTTATGGGTTACTTTGGAACGACATGAGGGCGAGTAAATGATGACAGAAATGCCCGTTTTGGCTGAAATTACCCTTTAAGACTGCACATATCTATCATATATCTCTTTTTAAAATCAAAATCACATATTAAAGTTGAAAGGGATAATTGACCTGAAAATGATCGTTCTGTCATCATTTACTCGCCCTGATGTCACTCAAACCCGTGCGACGCTCATAAAGACGACATACAGCAATATTCTGATCTTTCATACAGTGAATGTGACTGGGGGAAGAGTTTGTCAAGACAAAAACACAATATAAGTATTATAAAATTAGTCTATATGACTTGTGGGCTTTATATATATAGTCTTCCAAAGTCATGTTGCAAAGTATTCATCTTAGTCAAGTGTCAAGTAAAGTGTGAAGCCAGTCGGCAAAATACTTGAAAGATAAGTTTATCTATAAACCCACCAGTTGAGCCACTCGTGATCGACTAGTTTTACCGCAAATTAGTTAAATAATCTAGTCTAGAGCGATCATGTATGCGAGACAGATGTTGAGCTCCTAACGGCGTGGACACAAAACCAGGACTGGAGTCAAAGCCAATTCCTCTCCGCACTCTAAGCGTTCTGTTATCACTCCGATTAAATCCACTACGGGTTTTCCAGTCTCACTCACAGGAAAAACTGCTCCGTGTTCGCGTGAGCAAAGTGCACACGTTTCCCTAAAAACACCCAGCACAAACAGAATGCCTATTCTTAAAGTCTTGTGCTGTTTTATGAAATCATGGTTTCGTTTTTAGTTCATTGGCAAAATATACCGCTAGAGACCTTCATGTTAGTTTATACTTTTGCACGTTCGGCAAAAGGCGGATTTGAACTCGGGTCCAAGCGCAGCATCAAAAGCTCTTTCACGAACTACAGGCTCTACGATCTACGCCACTGTAGCTCTTGCATGACGGGCGTGTTTTTGCCATAAAGACAGGCACTTAGTGCAAATATAGGCTATGCATTTATCAGACCCCCTCCGGGATAAGTCTCACGCCAAGCTAAACTCAAAAGTTGGCAGCCCTGGTTAGTTGTTTCAGCCTTGTATTGCTGTGTCTGTACTGACGTCGTGGGCTCAGATTGGTTAGTTTGGTCCGCTGTGTCCGGAAGGTTAACACCCATTACCTTTACGGGCGAAACATGTATGTCATGAGCTCCGGTCCAGATGTAAATATGTGTCGAACTGCACTATCAGTATGACCCAGAATCAGACCGAAAAAGCCGCGATGAAGAGACTGAGAGTCAAACAGAACCTCACGACACACGATCTCTTAATAAACGGTTCTGAATGATAATTTGCTACATTTTTTAACTTTATGCACGTTTGTTTTACACAATAGCATCTGACTGGCAACAATAGCAACTGACTGGCTACTAATGTGATACTCAAACAGCGTTGGCATGTTTACATTCTTGATCAAATCGAAAATAACGTCATAAAGCATACATGAAAAATACATTTACAACATTAGCACTTATACAAAATTCAGGTCCATAATGTTTGTACGCGTTTGTCGTGGACACAAAATAGCATAACTAGTAGCCTATATAAAGCCAGCGCTGGCATTTGAAAAAAACTAAAACACGAGGCTACGTCTGGAATTATACTAATACATTTAAAATGATGAAGTCTTAGCCTACTTACAGGTTGTGGCCCAACAACTGCTGCCTCTGGTTTTAAAGTCGGAACTGCTTCATGTTTTAGTAACAGTTTCTTGTTGAATCCGGTGTTGAACTCGTGGAGATTCTGGAAGCTGTCTCTCGTTAAATGCGCAGCACAGAGAGCTAGATTACGATCGGCATTTTCAGGAACATAATCAAACATAAATAGTATCCATTGTTGACGAAGTACAGCGTCCGTGGGAAGCTCAAACACAGAAGATCTGACAGCTGCGTGAACAACACACTCGACGAGCTGGAGCTGCTGAAATATGGCCATGCCCTTTTCTGCTTATTCCGGAGGGAGGGTTGATGCAAATGTGTGGGTTAGTGACGTACCATAACCCAGCTGTAGTCCCAATCCAGTCGTTTTTGTAGGCAATTATACTTCCTGATTTTAAAAAGACGATATCTCTGCTTACACTGAACTTTCAGCGCTGCAACTTTGCAGATACTGTTCATGCACCAACAGCAACATTACAGACTATTTAAATCAAAAAAGTGAAATCGCAGTCAACCCCCCCTTTAATGACAGAGACTGGACTCAATGAGAACAGTAGGAGTTTATTATTTAATATAATCACAAAATAAGGCAAGAGAGATAAAAAAATGTACAAACAGGATGAAACGAGATCTTTTCAATGAGAAATCATCAGACTGAGGAAACTTAAATTGATCATGGACTCCAAAACAAACAAAGAAATATATACATATATTTCCACAGGAAACAAGGCACATATATAGTACTTACAGATATAAAATATGTGTATAAACATCTGATTGAGAAAGCGCTCTCTGATAAAAAATGGTACTTACTTTTTTTTTTTTTTTTGCAGATAATATGAATTATTTTAATCTGTTGACAGTCCTAAAAAATAATTGGTTTTGGTAAAAATTTGTAGGACTTTGTTTTCTAAATAATGGGAATTTTAGTTCATATAATATATATATATATATCATTAATTAAATATTAACAATTTTTCTCATTTAGCAAAATTCAAAGGAAAATTGGGGAAAACAACAAAAGTCGTTTGTATCACGGGCTGAACGGTTGTAAAAACGGAAAGAAATGCTTACGGTTGTATTTCCACTTGGATTGGTTTGGCACGATTACGAACGTACGAACGAGTAGGAAACCGTTGGAAGTATATGTGAAGTGACGTCGCCACTCAGGATTGGTCACCTGTCTTTTGCCTGGCTTCCAGTTTCTCTGTAGATGAACAAGAAACATCTGATCATCCTCTCTTCACTTCTGTAAACTCTAGTGTTACCAAGACAAACACTGATCCCGTATCAGTCCCACAGTGGAAAATGAGGCCATATCATGAACTGGAGCGGTTCAGCAAAGAGAACGGCTTGACCCGACCGTGGAAAAGCAGATCAAGTGATTCATTCTAAAAGAAATGCTAAAATGCAAAGATTAAAAGTGGAAAAAGATTATTTTAAGGATGTAGGTAAAGAGTCTTTAAAGGTCTTTAGATGTTTCTTGGACTTTATAAGAGGAATCAGTTGTCAGGAAGGGTTGGGAAGATCCGTCCACCGGCGAGAAACTGTGAAGGTTCTGGTCAGTGATCATGTTCATCTCTGTGGAGGAATCATGATGAGCCGCTGACTCACAGATCACTGACTTCCGGAGGGGACGAACATTTGATGAACTTTCATTAGAGGGATTGGAGAGAAGAGGGTTCTGAGTCGGTGGATGGTCTGGCTTGTAAGGGGTCATCATCTTCTTGCTGTCTGTGAAGAGAGATAAACAGAGGTGTGTCATGCTGTAATGTAATTCAAAGAACAGTGTCAAAGGATTCACATTATGATTTCTCATACACAATTCTTATAGGTTGGTCATTTTCACATTTCACATTCACTGCACTCTTCATGTATCGCCACACACAGAAACATGTAAAACATTTGCCCTTATGATGGGAATTATATCTCTCAACAGGTCATTAGTACTTACAAGCTTTCAGTTTCTTCCAGAGGTTCAAACGTTCACACAGTCCAATCAGTCCAACAATAACTGGGATGATGATTAGAGCCAGATACTTGATATTTGAAGAATCTGATGCAGGTTCTAGAACACAGAGAAACATAAACATAATACACAATTAATAATATGGCATAAAAACCTAAACAGCAACAACAGAACAAACAAACCTAAAAAACAACACAAAATTAAAGTCATTGTCAGTGTACAGTACAGGTAGACAAAATAGCCATGTTTAAACTCACCGTTCGTCTTGATGTGATCCTCAGTCAGAGTCTTCTGGATCGGCTCAGCCAAACTCTTGTGCTCGATCACACAGGTGTACCGGTCCTTCTTCCATTCGTCTGGACGGACATACAGGGCAACAGTCCTCTGGAAGGTCCCGTCCTCATTTGGTAGTGTGTCTCTAGACTCCAATTCCACAGAATCGCTCATAGCTTGTCCATTCTTCCTCCATGAAATGTTTGTGTCTCTGAAGAGAAAGCCTGTGACGTGACACTCCACATAATAGTCTGGGTTCTTCTGCAGCAGAGACACTTCAGGAAGCTCTAGAAGTGTAAACACAGAACAGGGAACAAAACTGAAGACAGATAAAGAAACACATGCACTTTATTCTTATCACAGTTTAAAGGGTCACTTCACCCATTTGCATTAAGCTTTATATCTTTAGAAACCCAGTCATATTTCTGAATGGTCATGGTTTATTCCCTTATTTTCCCCTGAGATGGGAGAAATAAGGATTTAAGTGTTTTACTTCCTGCTTATCGTGACGTAAAAATAGTCATTTTGCGTCACGATAAGCAGGAAGTCATATTTCATTTAAATCTGTTTAGACTACAAACATTAGCTCATTATTATTCCAGGGTGTTGGACCCACTCACCCACAGGCCTATTACAGATCAGTGGGTAGGACTTCACTTGCAGAAACTGAAATCAATATCCGCCATCTTGTTTGGAAGCTAATCTAACAAGCGCTGTGGAGATAGTAAGTTATGACAATGATGGAAGAAACTAAACATGATATTGAAGAAGATGATTTAGAAAGTCTGCTGCTCGAATCCGATGTCCGTGGCTGTCTTTACGAGTCGCAGTATAGTTTAGAGCAGCTGAGGCTCATTGAGGAGCAGGAGGCGGCTGCCTGTCGCGCTCGAGGACCCCGGACTGACTCTGGCGCTGGGCGGATTGCTGGTGCCCGTGCTCTCGCTGCATGCTACGGCCTACGGACACAGAGTCCGTCTGCTGCAGAGAATTTCAACAATGGCAATTTCTCCTGGAGGAAATCTCTGAATCAGACGAGCACACGGATGTTTGTGTTGTGATGTGAACCATCATAGTTTCGCCTGACTGAACATCCAGGTAACATGCAGTAATTCACCATATTTAGAAAGAAATACAAATGAGGAGTAATTCACTAATGAGTTTGCCAATGTAACGTTAACGGGGTTTGTTGTTGTGGGAAGAAGGAGGTGGGGATCGGCGAACATTTAAACATTTTAATAGTAAAATGAACAAATACAAAACGAAAGTATAAGCCAGCAGCCCCTCATTGACGACTGATGTCCACACACAACAGAAAATCAGGCCTGTTTCTCTCTCGATCTGCCATTTATGCTCCCGCTCCCCTGTGAGAGACACGAAGACAAGATACGTCCTGCTCGCCACAGCCAACTAACTAGAAATTTTGCGTGAAATGAATTTCAAACTCTGATGGCAGCTAACATTAGCCTTGTTGACGAAATAATTATCTCTCTGATGGGCGCGCAGTTCCGGATTAGTGGGTGTGGCTTGCTGAGCTGTGCAATGTGGTGCATTGTGGAAGTTGTTGTCTTTCATACAAATGGTCAAGAGGGCACCATATTCAAAAATTATTTTACCTTTCGACTATATATGATCCACTTTCAATAAAGATTAATGCTGAAATGGGTAAAATGCTCCTTTAACAATCTCTAAAGTTGTCCTGCATAGATTTATCAAGCTATCAGTTAAAACATGGTTTATCTGGATCTCAAGAAAGAAATGATCGGTCGGTCCTCTGATACTGTACCTGTTTTCTTAAAAGTAGCTTTAGACAGATGCAAGAACTCCCTCAGCCAGTAAACACACTCAAGATTGTAGTATTGTTTCAGAGATATAAGCTGTGCTGTGTCATTATTCCACTTCATCACTGTGGGTATTGCCTGTGGTACATGTGCGATGTATCTGTTCTCCTTCAGGTCCAGTGAGATGAAATCCTCTCCATCATAACCGTACCAATCAAACCCTTGTAAGTCTCCAGTCTCATCATCATATTCACAGCCATGCATCCTCTGATACGTATGAACACCTGAAATAGATATAGAGTTATTGGTATACTCATTTTTTTTGTACTTACTTTTTGTTTTAATGTACAAGATAATCATTTGATGTTTAAAAATGTAGTATAAGTAAGGGATAATATAAATAAACCCCTTCAGGTTCGCAGGGATTACTGAGACCGTCGGTCGTCAAGATGGTGGCGCAAAGCTACAGTGACATCATGTGACCCGAAACGAATACTATAATATCCACGACAATATCCGCAACAGATTAAAGCGCACGTCCGAGTGAATACAGTGCGGTGTGCGCAAGCCACACGAGAAAACACTGTATCCGCACCACTGATCACAGCGGCAACAAGCACTTTGATCACTTGTTTTAAAAAAAAATATAACATATGTGTTTTACTAAATATTAATACATCAAAAACTGTACATGATATCAGTGTCATGATGGGTTTTACTTCTTTCAGATTTTGGGTAACTGCACAAATTTGAGCGCACCGCCAACAGGGTGTGTGTGTGTGTGTGTGTGTAACCATTGCGACAAAACAACCAACTTTCGGACCCTGCACTTACTGTAAGCTTATAATTTCGTTTTTAAAAATATAATTATGTATTTAAAAGTTGCAGAATGGATTCATTTGAAAACTTTCGAAATCGGCAGATATAGGCAGGCAATGCAAAACGAAATCTTAGAGTTATTGCTTAGCTTCAACAACACAAGTTTGTTTTTTTTCCCCTCTGGCCTCGACTTGGTCTGTCTTGGTCTTGGTAGTGTCTTGGTCTTGATACCCTCTGGTCTTGGTCTTGGTCTCGATACCCTCTGTTCTTGGTCTTGGTCTCGATACCCTCTGGTCTTGGTCTCGATACCCTCTGTTCTTCGTCTTGGTCTCGATACCCTCTGGTCTTGGTCTTGGTCTCGATACCCTCTGGCCTCGACTTGGTCTGTCTTGGTCTTGGTAGTGTCTTGGTCTTGATACCCTCTGGTCTTGGTCTTGGTCTCGATACCCTCTGTTCTTGGTCTTGGTCTCGATACCCTCTGGTCTTGGTCTCGATACCCTCTGTTCTTCGTCTTGGTCTCGATACCCTCTGGTCTTGGTCTTGGTCTCGATACCCTCTGTTCTTGGTCTTGGTCTCGATACCCTCTGTTCTTGGTCTTGGTCTCGATACCCTCTGGTCTTCGTCTTGGTCTCGATACCCTCTGGTCTTGGTCTCGATACCCTCTGGTCTTGGTCTTGGTCTCGATACCCTCTGGTCTTGGTCTCGATACCCTCTGTTTTTCGTCTTGGTCTCGATACCCTCTGGTCTTGGTCTTGGTCTCGATATCCTCTGGTCTTGGTCTCGATACCCTCTGTTCTTGGTCTTGGTCTCGATACCCTCTGTTCTTGGTCTTGGTCTCGATATCCTCTGGTCTTGGTCTTGGTCTCGATATCCTCTGGTCTTGGTCTTGGTCTCGATACCCTCTGGTCTTCGTCTTGGTCTCGATACCCTCTGTTCTTGGTCTTGGTCTCGATACCCTCTGTTCTTGGTCTTGGTCTCGATACCCTCTGTTCTTGGTCTTGGTCTCGATACCCTCTGTTCTTGGTCTTGGTCTCGATACCCTCTGGTCTTGGTCTTGGTCTCGATATCCTCTGGTCTTGGTCTTGGTCTCGATACCCTCTGGTCTTCGTCTTGGTCTCGATACCCTCTGTTCTTGGTCTTGGTCTCGATACCCTCTGTTCTTGGTCTTGGTCTCGATACCCTCTGTTCTTCGTCTTGGTCTCGATACCCTCTGTTCTTGGTCTTGGTCTCGATACCCTCTGGTCTTGGTCTTGGTCTCGATACCCTCTGGTCTTGGTCTTGATACCCTCTGGTCTTGGTCTTGGTCTCGATACCCTCTGGTCTTCGTCTTGGTCTCGATACCCTCTGGTCTTCGTCTTGGTCTCGATACCCTCTGGTCTTGGTCTTGGTCTCGATACCCTCTGGTCTTGGTCTTGGTCTCGATACCCTCTGGTCTTCGTCTTGGTCTCGATACCCTCTGGTCTTGGTCTCGATACCCTCTGGTCTTGGTCTCGATACCCTCTGGTCTTGGTCTTGGTCTCGATACCCTCTGGTCTTGGTCTCGATACCCTCTGTTCTTCGTCTTGGTCTCGATACCCTCTGGTCTTGGTCTTGGTCTCGATATCCTCTGGTCTTGGTCTCGATACCCTCTGTTCTTGGTCTTGGTCTCGATACCCTCTGTTCTTGGTCTTGGTCTCGATATCCTCTGGTCTTGGTCTTGGTCTCGATATCCTCTGGTCTTGGTCTTGGTCTCGATACCCTCTGTTCTTGGTCTTGGTCTCGATACCCTCTGTTCTTGGTCTTGGTCTCGATACCCTCTGTTCTTGGTCTTGGTCTCGATACCCTCTGTTCTTGGTCTTGGTCTCGATACCCTCTGTTCTTGGTCTTGGTCTCGATACCCTCTGGTCTTGGTCTTGGTCTCGATATCCTCTGGTCTTGGTCTTGGTCTCGATACCCTCTGGTCTTCGTCTTGGTCTCGATACCCTCTGTTCTTGGTCTTGGTCTCGATACCCTCTGTTCTTCGTCTTGGTCTCGATACCCTCTGGTCTTGGTCTTGGTCTCGATACCCTCTGTTCTTGGTCTCGATACCCTCTGGTCTTGGTCTTGGTCTCGATACCCTCTGGTCTTGGTCTCGATACCCTCTGGTCTTGGTCTTGGTCTCGATACCCTCTGGTCTTGGTCTTGGTCTCGATACCCTCTGTTCTTGGTCTTGGTCTCGATACCCTCTGTTCTTGGTCTTGGTCTCGATACCCTCTGGTCTTGGTCTTGGTCTCGATACCCTCTGGTCTTGGTCTTGGTCTCGATACCCTCTGGTCTTGGTCTTGGTCTCGATACCCTCTGGTCTTGGTCTTGGTCTCGATACCCTCGTTTCTTGGTCTTGGTCTCGATACCCTCTGGTCTTGGTCTTGGTCTCGATACCCTCTGTTCTTGGTCTTGGTCTCGATACCCTCTGGTCTTGTCTTGGTCTCGATACCCTGTGTTCTTGGTAGTGTCTTGGTCTCAAGACCCTCTGGTCTTGTCTTGGTCTCGAGACCCTCTGTTCTTGGTAGTGTCTTGGTCTCGAGACCCTCTGTTCTTGGTAGTGTCTTGGTCTCGAGACCCTCTGTTCTTCGTCTTGGTCTCGATACCCTCTGTTCTTCGTCTTGGTCTCGATACCCTCTGTTCTTGGTCTCGATACCCTCTGTTCTTGGTCTTGGTCTCGATACCCTCTGGTCTTGTCTTGGTCTCGATACCCTGTGTTCTTGGTAGTGTCTTGGTCTCAAGACCCTCTGGTCTTGTCTTGGTCTCGAGACCCTCTGTTCTTGGTAGTGTCTTGGTCTCGAGACCCTCTGTTCTTCGTCTTGGTCTCGATACCCTCTGGTCTTGGTCTTGGTCTCGAGACCCTCTGTTCTTGGTCTTGGTCTCGAGACCCTCTGTTCTTGGTCTTGGTCTCGAGACCCTCTGTTCTTGGTCTTGGTCTCGATACCCTCTGGTCTTGGTCTTGGTCTCGAGACCCTCTGTTCTTGGTCTTGGTCTCGATACCCTCTGTTCTTCGTCTTGGTCTCGATACCCTCTGTTCTTGGTCTTGGTCTCGAGACCCTCTGTTCTTGGTCTCGAGACCCTCTGTTCTTCGTCTTGGTCTCGATACCCTCTGTTCTTCGTCTTGGTCTCGATACCCTCTGTTCTTGGTAGTGTCTTGGTCTCGAGACCCTCTGTTCTTGGTCTTGGTCTCGATACCCTCTGTTCTTGGTCTTGGTCTCGATACCCTCTGTTCTTGGTCTTGGTCTCGATACCCTCTGTTCTTGGTCTTGGTCTCGATACCCTCTGTTCTTGGTAGTGTCTTGGTCTCGATACCCTCTGTTCTTCGTCTTTGTCTCGAGACCCTCTGTTCTTGGTAGTGTCTTGGTGTCGGTTTAGGCGGTTTTGACTACAAATCTACTGTGAGGGGTGAATTTTTATTTTTTTTAAATAACAATTTCCTGTTATCTGGGAGTGATGCGCTGGCAAAATAGCGATAGACGGCCAGCTTTTCAGCTTTAAAAATGCTCTTCAGAAACCCACGGTGACGTCCCGGAGAGCGCGTCCATATTTTTTACTGTCAAAGGTTGCTAATGATATCAGTTATTATCGGGGAAAAACAGACCTCGGATTTTCATGACTGACCAGTCAGAATGAAGCATTTCAGAGAGATGTGTAATAAAGCATTTTAACTCACCATCTGACTGAGTGAATCGCTCCATTTGAACATAATTGCTGATTTTGTAGATCTGCTGTAGTTTTTCTCTGATCTCAGTGTATTCCTTCCACGTGGGTGTAGATGCAAACTCCTTCATCCAGTCCTGTCTGGGAATCAGATCCTTTATGATACTGTCATAATAATCGATCTCTTCTCCATCCAGCGTCGTTACAGCAGTAAACTCTGGGATTTCTGTAAACCTCTGACTGCTTATTCTGGTGTAAGTGGTCAAAAATCTGTGTAACTCTGAAAAAATAGTAAACACACATCATTACACACACACACACAAAACACAAAGCTCCAAAAATGGTTAATATATAATCTACGGAAGAGAATTCAATGCTGAATAAAGTCGTAGTTTTTGTTATTTTTGGACCAAAATGTATTTTCGATGCTTCAAAACATTGTAACTAACCCACTGATGTCACATGGACTACTTTGATGATGTACACACATTTTACTTTGATACCGTACACACATTTCCAATGGAGGGATAGAAAGCTCTCGGATATAAATGTAAAATATCTTAAACTGTGTTCCGAAGATGAACGGAGGTCTGACGGGTTTGGAACGACATGAGGGAGAGTCATTAATGACAATACTGAAGCCTGATTGAATCAGACAATGGGCTCTATGCATGGCGGTATTTCCGGTGAAGGTTTAAGGATGCTCGATAACTTCCGCCAATCGTAGAGTCAAATGCAATACCGAGAATTTATATTGAATTTTATACTCCATGGTTATACTAAAGAAACGTTAGTCACAAAAACAGATAAAACAGACACCCCTCATTGTGTTTATGCTTCTTTTTAAAATTATATTAAATAAACATAACTATATATAAAATTACATCTAAACGTATGAAAGTTTCGTTTCAAAGACGGGAGGACAGTAAATTTTGAAGACTGCCATAATCCCGTTTTCCTCCGCTTTAATCTCCACAACCGGAAACTGAAGAACATCCTTGCGTCAAATGCGGAACTTATGCGTGCATATAGCCCACTGGCATTTCAGCCCTCTAAAACGGGCAGGGAAGACTATCTATACAAGTTGATGCTGAATGCTATTTCATCTGAATCGTTTGACCTCTCCTCGGTGATCGAACCACAGCCATTACATACCAGGCCCTGTGAGAGAGACTGGGGAGTTGAGGAGAGCTGTTTTGACCACATCCTAGATCTTTATAAAATTTCCATCGCATGGCCAATTTCCTGGGTCGTTTTCTTAGTAGCGCTGCACATCTCCTTGAAAGCAGCAGGGTCTGGGCCAGACTCATCCATAGTACAGATCGCATCTGGAAAGCAGATCAAGCTTGACCAGCCATAGAGTAGGCTCTGACTGCTAAGGCGGATGTGGCCCTGCTAGGTTTAGAGTGGTGAACAAGGCAGATATACGCGGCAATGCCGTCCTCCAGGAGTTCTCGTAGTATTTTTTTCTCTGTGGCGTCAACAGAGATGAGGGCGGGCGAAGCAAAAGAGTGGACACAAGCCAAGTGGAAGTAAGCGTCATGACTCGTGAAGCGTCAGTTCATCATGAACTTCGGCAAAGAATGAAGTAGTTCTACAGGAACTGTTTGTCAAGGTAGCTGCGGGCAGGCTCTCACTCCAAGCCGGGCTCTTCATAAGCCTTGGTCAGGAAAAGTTTGACGTCCAGACCAGGCCTGACATCAACTGGCTCCTTAGGTGGCGGGGGGGCAGAGTCCTCCTTGAATCCAAGGAATCCCCTCGCGTACACTGGGGAGGCGAGCAGGACGAGGCTGAGGGCTGTGAGAGAACGCCGCGAGGCCGGTTGTATGATTGCTGATGAGTGACACCTGCGGTCTAAAATGGTCTTAATAAGCCTACTTAGTCCTGTCTGCTCGGCCCTGTGACTCTTCTGTTAACTTCTCTCAAGCTCCTGAGAGGAAGAGAACGGCAGAGCATGAGGGACGGAGTAGCTTTCTTAAAAGTAAGCAGACTGAAAGTAGTTAGGTGAGCACTCACAACAAGAGCAATTCGCCTCTTCATCTTCTTCGGAGTCAAGCAAGCAGATGATCTACACGCTTGGAGAATGATTCAGACGAAATGGCATTCAGCGTTGATTTGTATAGTTAGTCGTCCCTGTCCGTTTTGGCGGGCTTAAATATAAGGGTGCTCCAACTGATCGGTCGCCGATCATAATAATTGCTTTGGGATGTGTGATCGGTCTCTATAAAGGCCGATCCAGAAAAGCAAGCAGGGACATGTTTGCGTTTTATTTTTTGTGATTTCACCGGAATGAATAGGGTATTTGTCAAGTCCTAAGCTGTTCCCAATAACCAAGCTGCTCGGTTAATACGCTGGACATGTTGCTCGCAAATAAACACACAGGTGTCAATTCATGATGCGTTGTCTTTTCTTAAATGTAATACTTAATGTACATTGTTGTTAAACGTAGTTTAATAATAATGCTACATGATAAATAGAAGTTTTCAAATAGACCCTGTGATCGGTATCGGGTAATACAGCTTCCAGTAATCGGCCCCAAAAATCCTGATCAGAGCACCCATTTGTCTGATTCAATCACTCTTCAGTATTTCGGAGAAACAGGAGTTTTCCCCAAAATGTCACACAATGGGAGTGAACCATAACAAAAGGATAGCAGTTTTTTTTTTCTCTCATATAGACACCTTAAAATCAAAATTGACAATTTTATGGAATATTGCAGTAATTATTATGAATGAATTATTTATCTTGCCCTACATTTGTTTTTGTAACAGAAGCCTTTTTTACTTTTTAATTTTATGTCATAATAACAAAAGACCAGCGCAACCTTTATTTTAAATCAATACTTTTGCATGGATAACTTTATCTATCACAGAACCGTGACATTTAGACCTGCATTGGAAGCAAATTGTTTAATTTACATTACAATGTGCATAACTTCAGTCATTCATATAGGGCTATTCTCATTCTTGTTATGGTTTTGCTGTTACCTGCCTGCATGAGACAAATACACAGAATTGGAAAATACTGAAACAATTTCAGTGTAGCTTCAATAAAACAAAATCCTTCTTTTCAATTCAACTTCAATTATCATGGATTATGTTACAAACATATGTAGATGTAAAAATATTACACATCAGATTTGAAAACTTTCTGTCACGGAAAACACACTTTTTAACACACGGAAGTAGGCCTTGTTGAAAGAGAATTCGTTGTTAAAATTACATCACAAAATGAATCTTACCTGAGTAAACCAAAGGCATGTAGATGAAGATAATTAATAACTTCATTGTATATGAAAATCCATTTATTTGACACACAATTCTAAGTGTAGTCGTCGAAGATCGCTGTAAAACTCTTTAGCCTTTGCTACATGATTCAACAGGTAAAACTGGTTTCTGAACTGACGTCACTGCAGCTCCAGAGAAACGGTCTCAATTACGGAAGTGAAGGGAGGAGATTTTTACTCACAGGTTGTCGTAACTTGCTCAGTACAATTTCTCTTCGGTGACTACACTTAAATTGTGTCTCAAATACATGGATTTTCGTCAACAATGATGTTAATAATTTTCTTCATCTACATACCTTTGGTTTACTCAGGTGAGATTCATTTCGTACATTAGTTTAAACGATGAGTTCTCTGTCGGTAAGGGCTTCAGCCACTTCCGTGTGTTGAACTGACACGCAATCATGAGATGTTTGTAATAGAATTGATTAAAATATCAAAGAAAAAAGAAAGTAAGGAAAAAATTTCAGCGGGATTGGCGTCTCAAATTATTGTAATATTCATTTGGATAATTTTATTTTACAGTTATTTGATTTGACATTATGAGATTCTTAACCATGTTTGTGAGCGTTATGTCTTGTGTTGTTTTGTGGTTTGTTCAGAGTTACACAGCTTGATCAGCACATACACTGGAATAAGCGGACAGACGGCTGCAGGAACTCCAGAGTTTTCTGCTGTAACGACACTGGATGGAGAACAGATCGATTATTATGACAGTAACATAGAGGAGCTGATTCTCAGACAGGACTGGATGGAGAAGTTTACATATAAAGACATGTGGAAAGAAGACACTGAGATCAGAAAACATGTACAGCAGATCTACAGAAACAACATTCCTGTTCTAATGCAGCGATTCAATCACACACACGGTGAGAGAAAATGCTACTACATTTATACTACATTTTTAAATGTGAAAGGATTACCTTGTGCATAGGGCTGGGCTATGTGTCCGCGCACAGAAAGCCGCATCTATCACCATCTGATCTCAAATTCAGTTCTTTCATTGCGCTTGAATGGTCAAACACACATACAATTATGTCAAAATGCCCATCGTGTGGAGTATCCATGTTTACTTTACTTTCACTTGAGACATAACCAGTTGTTTATGTCTCAAGTGAAAGTAAACAGTTGGTTGTAAACTGGATGTGTAACAGTATAATGCCTGAATTATTTTTTTTAGATTTAATATGAATGCATTTATATTTAAATCATACAGTGAAGACTATGCAATATATATATATATATATATATATATATATATATATATACACACACATTTGATTATTACATTTCTGTAGCAATTATAACTACAAACTAAAAACTTAATTTTGTTTTTCAGATTTTTGTTATATTATATTTGGCCTAGTTTGTGTAATTTGCTTCTTTTTTCCTCTTATTTTGTTAACAGAAATGAGATCAAATAACACAAAATAAGTATATTGTGATCTTTATCGTTATTGTAAAATACCATTTCGGTAACACTTTATTTGAAGGGGTGTGCATAAGACTGACATGACACTGTCATAAACATGACATAACACCTGTCATGAACATGAAGGAGTCTTTATGAATGTTTATGACTTTTGTCGTGTAAATTATGTCATTCGATAAATTATGACACTTCTAATGCAAAGTTGACATTGTTTAAAATGTCTTGATTATGACAACTTTACATTAACAAAGACGAAAAATGTCTTGATTATGACAACTTGACATTAATACAGACAGAAATGTCTTTGTTATGACAACTTGACATTAACCAAGAAATCATAACCTGTCACAAATATGTCATAACAGGTCTAATTATCAAACTTAAAGAAGTTATTTAGCTTTGCGTTAACATCACATTACCCTGTCATAAGTGGTGGGTTTTGACTTTGGCCGTCATGACACCATTATAACTGTGTCATGAATATTTTACTTGTCCTCAAGTAAAGTGGAACACACTGTACTAGTTATAAAGATGTCATTAAGGGTTATTACACTGTCAAATGCTGTCAAACAACAGTGTCATTAATATTTCCCCTTACCTCAAGTAAAGTGGAACACGTTGGACTAGTTATGAAGATGTCAGGTTGACAGGTTATGATTTCTTGGTTAATGTCAAGTTGTCATAACAAAGACATTTTAAACAATGTCAACTTTGCATTAAACGTGTCATAATTTACCGAATGACAGTTAATGACAAAAGTCTTAAACATTCATAAAGACTCCTTCATGTTCATGACAGGTGTTATGTCATGTTTATGACAGTGTCACGTCAGTCTTATGCACACCCCTTTAAATAAAGTGTTACCCAAATTTCTCATATAAGAATTTGGAATTTGGTCATATCGCCTAACCATACTTGTTGTGCATTAAACAAAAAGAGGTGAAGTTACTTTCTGCACCCCCTTTTTCTTCTTCAGGTGTTCATAAGTATCAGAGGATATATGGATGTGAATATGATGATGAGACTCGATTCTTACAAGGGTTTGATCGGTACACTTATGATGGAGAGGATTTCATCATACTGAGTGTGAGGGAGCGCAGATACATCGCACATGTACCACAGGCAATACCCACAGTGGACAAGTGGAATAAAGACGAAGAACGGTTTATATTGCTGAAACGATACTACGATCATGAGTGTGTTTACTGGCTGGAATATTTCTTGGCGTTGAGGGAACCGGGTTACAAGAGAAAAGGTACCTTGTTATTGAGAACTTCACTTTGTTAAAAAAGTAGACTTTTTAATTTATTATAATGATTCATTGGTGTTCTTATTAGGACCAGCAATCCAGTGTTTATGTTTATTTATATATACTCTATTATAGTTTTGTATTAATATTTTGAATTAGATTTGTTCTACTTCATTTAATTTTCGCTTAAATTCTTTAGTTCCTTAGCTGTTATTTAGTTTTATTTTAGTTTGTTTTATATTTTATTTTTTTATTTACAGTTAGTAATTACAGTACTTTGACTTATTTGAGGTATTCTCCATGGAAAGGAGTTCATTGTTTGATTTTCGTTTCATCTAATATGTATATATAATTCGATTTTAGCTGTATTTCAATTAATAATTTTGTTTGTTTGTTAATAATAATAAACTAACTAAACTAATTTTTTTTATTATTGATCATTATCCATTTCATCAGTTAGTTGTTTCAGCCTTTTATTGCCATTTCAATATATTATAGTATTTTCAAGTGTTGTTTGTTTATTTTTTTTAGAATCTCCAAGTTCAAACTCATTAGCACTGATGATATGTGTGATGGGAGCATTGACAGTTCTGGTTATTGCTATATTCTTTATTGGCAAAGTAAGTATATGTTTATATGTCTATTTTCTGCTCTTATTTCTCATTCTAGTGGTTTCATCAGCTTTAGGATGATGGGAATGTCCTTAGCAATCACACAAGCATTCAAAAGTTTACATTCACACTGACATTTTAATGTGTTTGATAGAAACCCCAGTAAGGTGGAATTAAACAGGGCAACTGCTTCACTAATACTGAAAATCACTATTACTTATCATAATGTTATTAAACTACACAGCCTCATCTTAAATAGCCATCAATTCAGTTACATGTGATAAACTTTAGAATGCTATTGTAATCTGACTCCAAAATGTCAGGAAATTAGATATAGGGCCCTATCTTGCACCCGACGCAAATGACTTTATACACAAACGCATGTCTCATTCCTATTTTGCACGAGCGCAAAGCGGCATTTTTCCCTCCACAGACGCACGTCGGTAAACTAGGAAATGAACTTGCGCTCCCTGGGCGGATCGGCGCAAAAAGGAGGCGTGTTTCGGCGCAAACATTCCCTGGTGCTATTTTACACTTCCAGATAACAATTGCGCCACTGACCAGAAAAAACCTGGTATAAAATCAGTGGCGCGTTGTTCATATTGCTATTTTAAGCGCGCATGCTTGCCCATAATGTAGCGGGACAACGCGCATACACTGATTCTCTCATCAACACAGATGCAGCAGTTTTTATTTTTGCAAATCATACATTATAACAAGGAAAAATATGAACACATGTGGGAAATCATTGTGGTTTACATGAAGATGAAAAAACCCGAATTACCCATTTTTTAAGGCTAATTGTAGCTAGTACTAAAGGATCAGACCTGTTTGCCCAATAGTGGCAAGAAACATACGTATATAATGTTTAACCGACGCTGAAGTGCGAGAGTTTCTCCGTCCCCATACAACGTCACCTCTCTGTCTTTCACTGTCCTGACAAGAACGTCGGTCTCATCGGCTGTGAACGTGCCGGTAAACCCGCCATTATAATAACAATCCGTCATGCAACATGCGCACCTGTTCTTAAAGGGTATGTTGGATGGCACTCTGATTGGTTTATTTCACGTTACGCCCAAACCACACCTGAATAATGAAGCTACTTCAGACCAACCCCTTTTAGATTTGCGGCACGCAATCTTATATTATCATTATAATATTATCCCGCCGGGAAAATAGCAACAGCGCCGGGACCCGCCCACAAAGTTACTTGCGCCATGCGCTTTGACACTTGCGTTTCAGATCATTAAAATAGGGCCCATACTGTTTTTATGCTTTTACTTGGACCAGAATCAAGGTTTTTGCTGAACACACCCAGTAAGTTTGCACATTAATAATAACAGAAACATAACAACGTCACTTGTCAAAAAAAAAAAAAAAAAAAAAAAACCCTGCATCTGTTTGCTTTTTAAAGGATTGTTTTTGCTATAATGTATTGATTTAAATTATCAATCATTAATTCATTATTAATCATTAATTAAATCCACTAATTCTGTGAACACTCCGGCACAACTCTGGCCTCGTTTAGATAAAAAAAAGAGTCATGTCAATTGTTTTTTTTTTGTTTGTTTTTTTTCATTTTAATTCAAAACGTTTTCACTAAAATAGAATGCATTTTTACTATTTGGTTCATGTTTTCACTGTCAACAATTTCTAAAGTTGAATTTAAGTTTTAAAAGCTATATTTACAAAAACAGTCAAAGCCAAATGTTTATCTTTAAACACATTTTAGAGAAAAATAGTTAGCAGAATTTGCTGTTTTAACAATTGCAGTTTGTAATCGCAAAACTATGGGATTTGGAATTGACCTCATGGTGTTTCAGTGGTCATACAAATTGTTTAACTAAAATGACCTTATTTAATTAACATTTATAACATTACTTTGCAGAAACGAAGCAGGTTTAAGCGGGTATGTAGTCGAGAAGAGTTCTCGACTACATACCCTTCCTACTTCGACAAAAGTCTATGAAGAGTGTCCTCCAGCACTTTCTGCAGATTTCAGTCCGGTTTTGAATCTTCAGGATGAGGGAGAACCGATATTTCCATCATGCTTGTGGGACACGTTTCAGTGTTGATTAATATTCATGAGCATGGAGATCGTGGAATTGTTTTCCCAAAGAAAAAGAACATCAAGACACTGTCTGGAAACAAACTTTTTAATATGTGTAATTGGCGCATGTTGCACTGCAGTGATTTTGTCTTTCACCACTCGCATTTGTATATATTTTAAATGATATGGTCACTTGTTTGTTAATGTGCAGTTTATTTATTTTGAAGTTGTAATTCACTGATTACTAATAGTTTGACAGCTTTTGTGAGTTTCAAATGGAACAAAATAAACACCGAATAATTTCTAAAAATGTGCAGTTATTTTTTTAACTAAAACTTGTACATAAGAAAGTCTTTATTTTTCATAAAGATGAAAATAGTAATAGTTTGTAAAGTATGTGTAAAAACTAGAGAAATACTAGTATTTTGAACTAGTATATCGTGATATCTTAGCCTCTAATTATTTTTTTTAAATACTAGTTAATATCTTGTATTTGAACGCAAATTGCAAAAATATTTTATTTAGGAATATTTATTTATTTTATCTCAATGCCTTGCGGTACAGGGAAGACATCCTCCTCCCTCATGTGGTACCCTTTATACATGGTCATCCGGACATGATCCTCCAGCAGGACAATGCCACCAGCCATACTGCTCGTTCTGTCCATGAGTTTCTGCATGACAGCGATGTCAGTGTTCTGCCATGGCCAGCGAAGAGCCCGGTTCTCAATCCCATTGACCATGTGGGGCTAGGGCCATTCCCCCCAGAAATGTCCAGGAAATGGAAGCTTTAGCGTTAAGTTCTGCCAGGAAGACTCAATTGTTGGTCACTAATTACCTTCTCATCTATCCAATCGTGCCTAATACTTAAAAATAAATAAAAGACCGGTACTTACATGTGTTTGAGTTCACAGATGCTGATGCTACCATTGACCTCCATCCCCCCCACCAACTCCAAGATGGTTCCTTCCCTTCCAACCTCCCCACCACCAGTGATAACTGGAGATTACAGTAACAGATTGTTTTGGGTTTACAGCAGCGCTAGAATACAGTTATTGTACGGCGAAAGTTAGTTTTGATTGATTCACTTCCGTCGCAAAGATCATTAGTGATTAACTTTGGGGCCGCTGACACGACACTTTATCAGAACACACGTAACGCGCTCCGATCGCTCATTCGCACAACAACTAAACAGTGTTTTTTACGCTCGAGGTGCCAAGGTGCAAACCCTGAATAAATAAAAAAACATTATCATCTCTGTGTAAACTTGATTAAACTTCAAAACTGGCAATCTGTGAAAACGCTGACGGCGTGCACATGCGTATTATACGTTTAGTCTACATATGTGTGCAGGCCTGTAGTCTTGACACTTGAACTGTGCGCTTTAGACCATGATCACAAAGGACTGATGGAAGAGAGAGAGAGAGGAGCTGAAACAACGTCAAGAATGGGGAAAATAATGTGTTTTGAACATTCAAGCATGGAAACCTTTTCCAGTAGAGCCCAGAAACAAAATCAAGACTTTGTAAAAGGTTATGATACGGCCTCTTTGTTAATATTCTCCTTATTTCATCGAAAGTCTCGCACATTCACATATGGTTATTTTCCACATTGCAAAATAAGGTGGATAAAGTGATCATGTTGAGATCCATTTAATGCTACCTTTTTAATCTTTAAAAAGCTTCCTCTAAACGTCCGTATTGAATTTATCTAGAGCATCAGTGACCACAGTTCTGCATCTTCCGTTATTAAGCTCTTCCTGTTGATTCGTGGTGAAGACTAAAGTGCATGTAGTGAAGACTAAAGTGTGTTTACAGCGCTTTTTTGGCGACTTCCTTTGAAGAAGTGTGTATCAAATACAAGGATTTCATCCATTATGAAGTTGATCGTCCTCTTCATCATCTGCGTACCTTTGGTTTATTCAAGTGAGTTTCATTTCGTAAAGTCGTAGACGATGAACTCGTCGAGGCCTTCAGTTACTTCCGTGTGTTGAACTCAGTGCTACTCTAGTTTTATTATTAATTTCAAGTAGCTTCTTTTTGATAGAAGTTCAGGTTTACGGTCAAGCAAATGTTCTGAACTAAACATTTTATTTTATATATGTTTTGTTGTTCGACTTCAAAACGGCGTGCTTTCTAATGATACCTTAAGTACTGAAATATCTGCAAAAGTATTGATTTGAAATTAAAAATATGAATGACAAGTGAATGACTCGAACTGTAATTTGATTTCTGACACTGTGTGTGGTGTTTAACTGTGATCGAGAGCTTCATGTCTTTGTGTTGTGTGTTCAGAGTTACACAGCTTGATCACCACATACACTGATAGCCATAGTCCTGCTAATTGGTGCTGTATTCTGTATTCAGTCCAAAGTAAGTATATGTTTACAAGTCTTTTTTCTGCTCTTGTATTTCTCATGAAAGTGGTTTCAGCTTAAGGATGATTGAAATATCCTCAGCAATCACACAAGCATTCAAATGTTTGGATTTACACAGGCATTTTAATGTGTTTGATCTGGAATTTGGAACTGGTCACATGCTGTTTCAGTGGTCATAAAAATCGTATAATTAAAAATATCCTAATTTAATGAATCTTTATGACATTACTTTGCAGAAACATAAGCATGAGCAGGTATCCCGTGAAAGCGAAGAGCATATTTTCATTGATAAAGGTCTTTGAAGAGTTTCCTCCAGTCATCAACATCCAGACTTTCTAGATGTGGACCTTGTGTTGATATCAGGTGTAATGGGCACCTTAGATGTTTCACTGCTGTGTGTGATTTTCACCACTTGCGTTTGTATATATTTTAAATGAAAATGTCACTTATTTTTGTAAATATACAATTTATTTTCAAGTTGTAAGTTCACTGATAGTTTTACAACTATATCTTTTGAGTTTCAAATGAAAAAAAAAATAAACAATGAAAGATTTAAGAACATTTTCAGTTCTCTTTTTTCAACAAAGTTGGTGTGCGTTTATAAAAGTAGGTTTATGTGTTCACTATGTGAGTTATTTGTTATTATTAAGTTATTTTTTGACAGGTGCTGTTGTCCATGCAATAAATATGATACGTCTTCAGTTCCCAGAATGCACCATGGCATGTATTATGCAGATTACTGTTTATGCATTTATACTGCCATTTGTACTTGGTTTATACTTATTAATACCAGCCCTGAGTCTAGTTAATTAATAAAAAAATATGGTGTTATAGGTTTTTTGTTGATAATGTCAGATAAATTGTTGCATTTGCCTTTTATCCTGAAGACTTTTAAACATCAAACTGGGACTGAAAAGAGGGTAAGTATGATGACAGTTTTCGTTTCTGGTTGCACTGTACCTTTAAATAGTCTCTGAGCATTAGTGATCATGAAGTGGAGCTCAAGTATCAAAGTCCCAAACTTAATTGAAAAATTAACACTTGAGCATACAACAGCGTGGTTAGAGCGACCTAAAATTACAGAAACCATCTTTGGAAATTTTTTTAAGTTTAATTGGATTTTTTTAGTTCAGCTCACGTCCCATTGGATTACATGGAGAGGGTGGGGCTTATGACCAATACTGCAGCCAGCCACCAGGGGGCGATCAAAATGGCTTCTGCTATAAAAGTTGTTTTTTTGTTTTAAAATTGCTTTCAAATTGATTAATGTCGATTAATCAACAACATAATTTGTGTGGGCCGAATGTGTGTGGGGGCTTGACCTTTCAAGGGACCTACAAGGGACTTTGACCTTTCTCTTTGAGTTCATTCACAGCCAAAGTAGCACATCCGGAAAGAAAGGTATAGACCTTTTTCAGAGCAGCGCCATGACAGGTATGAAAGTGAGGTTGTGAGGGATAGACTTGCCGTGTTTCCAATGGCATCCGCTGTAAAAAGCTGATAAAAGCTTATATTGTCGGAAGTCTTTTGTCAACTAAAATTTCTTTGAAAGATATTTTTCCAGTGTTTCATGAGCAGAAAAATCCCAAAACACATTAAATAACAGTACAGCCCATTGAAGAGATGCAAGTCTATCACAGCCTCGCTTTCATTCTCATTAAAAATCAAAGATGGCGCTGCCGTGAATAAGGCGTATTGGGGAAGGCCGCGGATGAGAGTCGGCGGCTGCACCCAAAAACCAATCATCCAGCCGCGAGCGCTCGGGACACTCTAACCCGATGCTTGCGGCGGCCCGGGAGAGCATGGCAGTCATCTCGGGATCAGGCTCGGCAAACAACTGCACACCCGAAGGAGGCAGCACTGTCGAGTCCTCACTCTATGAATCCTGCCCACCCTGTGATGCAGTGACAGACATTGCATCATCCTCTGTAGCGCCAAAGGAAACTCGCAGGACATCTGAAGGTGGACCCGCGGGAATCCCCTGGACGCTAAATGGCACAGTCATGGGAGGGGTTGGTGCGGGGCAAGGACAAATAGTCCACACCGTCACCCTCAGGTCACCCTGGCCACCAGCCGAAGTACTAGCTGTAGTCCTAGAGGAAGTAGATCGGGGTGTGGATGAGGGGACTCTCACTCTTGCGAGATCCTCTTTTATGAGAGGAAGCTTGGTCTTGACAAAACCACTGCACAGATGAGAGATCGCCGTCGCACCAACACCGGAGAATCTTGCTCGTCTTCTAAAAGCTGACAATTCAGAAATGGCTTAAACTTGGCTCTGAAGCGAAAACATATCTGCATATTGCTGGCTTCCTCTAGCCTGGCGAGCCAGACCTATCAAGATGTTAGGTCTGGGAACTCACAATAGGCATACCTCAATCCGGGGGGCGGGATAAACGATTGTCTTTCAACATCCCTCTGCTCGCCATAGGATAGCGCTAACCAGCCGGAGCAATGAATGGCTGTGGCTGAGTGAGTCCCATGCGTCTTCCCTCCAGCGGAGCAAGTTGATATATTAAACTTTTGCCGTATCCGGTCGTCAAAACTCTGAACACATCTTCCTTTTATAAGAATGACTTAAAGGAGTAGTTCACTTTTGAAAAAACGTTTGCTGATAATTTACTCACCCCCATGTCATCCAAGATGTCCATGTCTTTCTTTCTTCAGTCGAAAAAAAAAATTAAGGTTTTTGATGAAAACATTCCAGGATTTTTCTCCTTATAATGGACTTCAATGGGAACCAGGTCCAACCGAGGTCCAAAAGACGGTTAATAACAGCTTCAAATGTCTTTAAACGACACCAGACGATGAATAAGGGTCTTATCATGCGAAACGATCGGTTATTTCAAAACTTATTCCAAAAATGTAACTTTTCTAAGGACAAATGCTAGCCTTGCTCTATTCTGTGAGGCGCGTTTGCAACGTCATGTAATACGTAATTACGTTCAAAAGGTCACGGGCGACGTAGCCGAAAGTACAGAGTCAGTGTTTACAAGTTGAACGCATAGGTTGAACGTGCAAACTAACTCAAACGCCGTTTACAAAAAAGGAATTAAAAGGTAAAACAACGATGTCGGACGATTTTGATTCTGTTCTTCCGGCTACGTCGCCCGTGACCTTTTGAACGTAATTACGTATTACGTGACGTTGCAAACGCGCCTCACAGAATAGAGCAAGGCTAGCATTTGTCCTTAGAAAAGTTACATTTTTGGAATAAGTTTTGAAATGAGCGATCGTTTCGCATGATAAGACCCTTATTCATCGTCTGGTGTCGTTTAAAGACATTTGAAGCTGTTATTAACCGTCTTTTGGACCTCGGTTGGACCTGGTTCCCATTGAAGTCCATTATAAGGAGAAAAATCCTGGAATGTTTTCATCAAAAACCTAAATTTCTTTTCGACTGAGGAAAGAAAGACATGGACATCTTGGATGACATGGGGGCGAGTAAATCATCAGCAAAAGTTTTTTCAAAAGTGAACTAATCCTTTAAGTCACGTTCTCTTAACTCCAAGTCATCCAGAGTCGCGGCCAAAGTCGAATCGAAAAACCGCTGTTCGCCAGCAGAATCTTGTTTGTTTTTAAGTAGCAGGGAAATCACCTATGGAAATCACGCCACAGAACCGTCACAACTCTGCCGTCATTGTGTTAAGCCCGCCCACCAACTCTATACACGATGTGATTGGCCGGACCAGAGTTTGGTTTTTCCACTTCGAAAGCCAACGGAGAGTTGCTAGACCACACTTTGCTGCAAAATAATTTTTGCTGCCGCTAGGGTGCGTCTAGATTTCTAGGCTAGGCTTCCTACTTTTATACCCACGAGGTGGAGCTGAGTTGCGCCATGCAATTTCCGCAGATCCATGGCATTTCTTTGCCATTTGCTCGTTTTATAATACTCAAATTTGATGGGCTTTCTAACCGAAACTCCATTCGTCGTCATCCGACGTAAAGTCTCCGTTCTCTACTCAGGGAGACGTTCTCGGGCAACCACCCTGGTGGCAAGTTCCTATAACTACCTGGTGCGAAAGTCCCTTGTGAGAAAGTGTCTTCTTTACACAGATGACCTGGTTCTTTCGCTTTCTAAGCGAAACCCTATTCGTCATCATCCGACTTAACTCGGAGGGACAACGAAAGGGAACTAATGGTTCCCGCACCGCAGGTAGGATTAAATGGAAGTATTATACATAGAAAGTAGACAGTAATAAAAAGTTATTAGCGTATAGCGTGTGGTTGATGTCCAGAAATACATAATCATGTTTCTCTTGGTCTCCTCAAAGTTGCGTTAGATTTTCTCCTCAGCATAAAGATTAAGAGCGTCCTCTATCATATAGAGTTCATAGAGTTGAATATATACGTAGGCTGTAATCTGTGTGCTTAAAAAGCCTTTTTAAAAATAAGAAAGTCTAAATATCATTTCAAAATTTTAGGCCAAAGACTTAGAAGTTTTGACAATGCTTGTTTTCATCACAAAGCTTTTAAAATAAATATTGTTAGTCATTTTGAGAAAAGAGAACGACACAAAAAAGGTGCAAAACCATAACAGATTAAACGATTGAGTCACCGTTCATTCTCTTTAAAGTAATGCTGGCCTGAATGAGTTAATCAAGCTGTCTATAGCCCCTTTTCCACCAAAGCATTTTGAGAGCCGGTTCGGAGCCGGTTCTGCGCGCGAACCAGTTCTTTGTGTTTCGACAGCCAAAGAACCGGTTCTCGGCTGGGAAAACTGCTTCCAAAGCGGCACCAACTCTTTGCTGGACTAGAACCGTTCTTTTACCACGTCATGCTTACGTCGGGGGCAGAAACACGATGGAATCCGCCTTTGTAATTGTAACGCAAGCGTTTCTATTTTTGTAATTTTTTTATGAAGACATTATTAGCAAAGAAGAAAACAGTCACAATATAAAAGATTACATATCAAACGAAAAGATTAAAAGACTTACATATTTCAATTGTTTTTAAAGCTTTCTTGGTATACGAGTTAGAGATAATCCCAAAGTAATGTTGTATTTGCAAGCGTTTCTAGCGTTCGTATGGCGACGTACACAGTGATGCAATGACGTCGTTCCCTGGGCGCTCTCGTCAGTGGAAAAACAAACAGGTTCTGAAGCGGTTCGCCAGTTAAACCAAATCCGAACCAATTTTGAACCAGCACCAGTTCCGAACCAGTTCTTTTTTTTGGTGGAAAAGGGGTATATTAAAACAAGGGTTTATCAGGGATGTGCACAGATAAAAAAAAGAAATTTTCAATTGTCTGTCTGAAAAAAAAAAAAAAAAAAAAAAAAACACATACTGAGCAAAGTGACCACAACTCGTGGGTAAAAGCTGAACTTCCGTATTGAGAAAGTTTATAGGGCATCAGCGTCTGTTCTCCACAATCTCACCACATTTTCCTGTTGAATCACATGTGGTGAAGACAAAAGAGTTTTTACCTTTGACAACTGCACATAAAGTGTGTGTCAAATACAAGAATTTGTATTTGCACATGGCGCAATGCAGTGCCGAGCTAGTGTGTTTTGCTAGTTTCAGCCTGACGCGATTTTCATTTTCAAGCCCTATGCCATGTTGTTTAAATAGCAAATGCACTTGTGCCCATCTGTGCACCCATGGACTGCTGGTCTGAGAATGAGTGTGTTCAGGCGCATTGTTGGCGCTTTGCTATTTTGAGGAAACTGAAATAGACAGAGCCATTGACCAACAAAAAACAAGTCAATGTTGAAGTATTCATTTATTTTTTGTTATTTAAAGAGCGTGTTAGTAATATACGCCAATGGGCTGGTCCAACACGCACATACTCTCTGCTTATTACACCACAGGGACGCACAGTAGCACACAAAAAACATGCCAAATATTAAAAATAAAAAGGATTACAATGTAAAAGACATGGTGAATCTGGCTTGTACCGTACATGGTCTGCTTGTGCTTTAACCTCGCGGATGAGAAAATCCTACGCTATCTCACGACCAATTCGTACGAGTGATTAAAAAGTGGCTAATTCGTACTAATTCATACGACCTCTCTCATACGATTTGTCCAAACCCACGTGATGGGTGGGTTTAGGGGCGGGGTCAGGGGTAGGTCATTCGTACGAATTCATACGAATTGGCCAATTCGTAAAATATGTACGATTTAGCAAAAATCGTACTAATTCGTACGAGTGAGTTCGTACAAATTGTTACGAATTAGCCACCTCGTATGAATTCTCGTGAGATCGGGTTGGAAAATCCGTTTGCGCTCTGCAAATTTTTCTGATGCAAATATTCCTGTGTAAATAGCGAATCCACCAAGGGGCGAGCACGAATGGGAGGGTCCGATTGGTTTATTGCACGTTACGCCCAACACACACACATTACTTGTTGAGAGATTAGAGACAAAACACACCCATTACTCATTACGAGAATAGAGACAAGCCTTTTAGACCATGCGCCAGGACCGTCCACCATTTCCCATCGTTAAACTAGCAAAACTGCTCTTGCGCTTTAGACCATGTGGTTAGATGGTAGACATGAGAGAGAGAGGAGCTGCAACAATGTCAAATATGGGGAAAATAATATGTTTTGAACATTCAAGCATGGAAACCTGTTCTAGTAGAGCCCAAAAACAAAATCAAGACTTTGTAAAAGGTTATAATATGGCCTCTTTGTAAATCTTCTTAATACTTCCGTTTAGCGGCTGTAATGAATCGAAATTTCTTGCACATTCACAGATGGATAAAGTGATCATGTTGATCATATCGAGATTAATTTCATGCTACCTTTATGTTTTTTTGGAGCATGAACATTTTGAATATATGTATATAAAAGCTTTCTCTAAACGCCCGTATTGAGTGAGCATCAATGACGTCAGTTTTGCGCAATCTGCATCTTCCTTTGGTAACCTCTTCTTCCTGTTGATTCACATGTGGTGAAGACTCAAGTTTTTACAGCGCTCTTCGACAACTGCATTTAAAGAAGTGTGTGTCAAATACAAGGATTTTCATCCAAAATGAAGTTCATCATCCTCTTCATCTGCATACCTTTGGTTTACTCAAGTAAGTTTCATTTTATAAATTTGTTCAAATGACGAATTCATTTTAGCTTTAGCCTTCAGCTACTTCTGTGTGTTGAATTCTGTGCTACTTTAAGTTTTATTATTATTTTCAAATGGCTTTTATTTTTATATTTTTAGTTGATATAATCATGTGAATTTGTTCATAATTTAATTTATGTGCTGTTTGTTTTAATTTTTTAATTATTGCTATTTAGGTTTAATTCATTTTTATTTCAGATTTATTTTTAGTTAGATTTATTCATGTTTTGAAATAGCTTTTATTTTTATATTCATAGTTTATATTTTAATGTAAATTTTAGTTGAGTTTTTTAGCAATTTTTTTAATGTGCTATATATATATATATATATATATATATATATATTGCTATTTTTGTTGAATTCTTTTTTTTTTCAGTATTTATTTTTTTGTTTTCAGTTAATATTTGCGGTGCTTCAATTTGAATGTATTTCCAATTATTGCTAAGGCAACATTTCTATTTTTTCATTGATATTTTTTGAACAGATATTTACCATATTTATTATTAATTTTATTTGATTTCATCTTAATTTCAGTTAAAATAAATGTTTTTAATAGTTTCGATTGTTGAACTGACAGAAAATCATGAGATGTTGATAATCTGACTCCCCAACTAACAATTTTAGGTTTTAAAAACGTTTTCATAACATTCCCATTAAGTTATAAAAACGTTATTTCTGAATGTTCTAGGAACGTTCAAAACGTCCAGTTTTTTAGACGTTGTATTAACGTGATTTCTTGGTTTTAAGAACGTTTTTGATAACTTTCAGAGAACCTTCAGAACGTTATGCAGGAAGTTGCTTTGCAGAATAAAAAAAAGCTGTATAACTAATTTGTAATGACTAATATATGTTTAACATAATAACGTTTTTAAAACGTTCCAATAACAACGTGAGGATAACGGTTTAATGCTAACGTCTTTAGAACGTTTATCAATGTAATATAACGTTGGCAAAACGTTATAATAACGTTACAGCAAGAACGTTTTTGAGAACTTTCAGAGAACCTTCAGAGAACGTTAGCCAATGTTCTGAGAACGTTCCCTGTTAGCTGGGTCGGTGCTTGCCGTTTCTGTAGGGAGTTGAAAAGCAGTTCCCTATCAGTCGGTCACCATGCCGTATGTCGTGAACGACAAATAGGAGGCTATCACGGGCGAGCTATCTATGACGGATGAGCTATCACAAGCTGTTCTCCCGGGAGAATGGCGACTCCACCCCTAGGCGTTCAGCTGATCTGGAGAGAGTTCTGGGAGGCTCAGGTAGAGCTGTTTGCCACCTCAGAGACCTCCCACTACCAGCTGTTTTACTCCCCGCCTAAGGGAACACTCGGCACGGGCAAACATGTGCTCCCCAGTGAGCCTACTTGTGCAGACACTGTGCAAAGTCAGGGAGGAGGTCCTTCAGGTGGCTTTCTATTGGCCCACTCGGACTTGGTTTCCAGAACTCATGCTCCTCGTCCTCGCCACAGTCCCTCCCTGGCCCATTCCTCTGAGGAAGGATCTTTTGACTCCTTCATCAACAGTGCACTGGTGTCCAGATCTCTGGAAACTCAATGTCTGGTCGCTGGACGGGACGCGGAGGTTCTAGGTGACTTGCCTCCTGAGGTACTTCAACACGGGCGCCTCCACGTGACGTGTCTACGCCTTAAAGTGGAACTTGTTCATCGAGTGGTGTTCTTCTCACCGAGGAGACCCCTGAAGATGTTTGATAGGGTCTGTGCTTTCCTTCTTGCAGCAAGAGTTGGAGCGAAGGCAGTGTCCCACCACCCTCAAAGTCCATGCCGCAGCTATTTCAGCATATCACGACCACATAGATGGCAAAATAGTTGGAAAGCACGACCTGGTCGTCAGGTTTCTTAGGGGGGCGAGGCGATAAAATACTCCTCGACCCCCCCCACCTTACCCATTTTCAGTCGACGAATCATGCCTAGAGTTTGTGCCGGTGACAACCACGTAGTACCAAAACCCCGGCCTGGCTATTTGCCCAAGGTTCCTACCACTCCCCTCAGGCACCAGGTAGTGAACCCTGGCTTTGCTCTGTCCTGTTACCGCTCTACGAATGTACATTCACAGAACTCAAAGCGTCAGGACCTCAGACCAGCTCTTTGTCTGTTACTGAGGCCAGAAGAGGGGAAAGGCTGTCTCCGAGCAGAGGATGGCCCACTGGATAGTGGATGCCATCGCCTTGGTTTACCAAGCACAAGGCGTGCTCTGCCCGCTCAAGTTGCGAGCACACTCCACGAGAGGTGTCGCATCCTCCTGGGTGCTGGCTCGTGGCTCCTTGCTAACAGATATCCGTAGAGCTGCTGGGCGACACCTAACACATTCGCAAGATATTATGGCTTACTTGTATAGCCGGTCTCCTCCCATGTTCTCACCCTAAATGGGTAGAAGCGCCAAGAGGTCAATCTCTGTTGGCTTGCAGCACCCTACTGAGCACTCTTAACGCTCCAGAGTAAAAACCTGTTGAGTCCTCCAAAACCCTTCTGCCTGGACATGGCGGAGCGTCTGGTGCCAAGCCTTTATCCACTGAATCCTTAAGAACCGGATCTTGGCTGGGTTCCATATATGTGACCCTACGGGGATGATGTGTATATTCTCCAAGTCTGCTCCTAACGGAAGCCAATGTCCTTCCCTTGAGCTAAGTCACCCACTATTTCACATGTAGCACCGCCTTTTGGGTAGTCCATATGTATTCCCCACATACAGGGGTTGGACAATGAAACTGAAACACCTGGTTTTACATCACAATAATTTGTAAGTATGGTGAGGGCCTCATTTTGCATCCAAATACAGCACCAATTCATCTTGGGAATGACAGATAGAAGTCCTTCACAGTGACCAGAGGGATTATGAGCCGTTCCTCTTCCAGAACAGTGTCCAGGTCACTGTATGATGCTGGTGGACTCGCTCCTCAAACACCTCAATAATATTTAGATCTGGTGACTGTGCGTGTTCAACGTCACTTTCATCTTCATCAAACCCTTCTGTCACAAGTCTTGCTGTGTGTGTTGGTGCATGATCATGAGCATCAGGTGCTCATGATCCTCCAGAAGAGTTTGGTAGTCCTCGGCAGTGTCGTGTCCATCAAATACAATCGGGATTGTCATGATATTGGAGCTCAAACCATCACTGATCCACCCGTGCTTCACTCTGAAGATTGGCCGCCAGGCATATAGATGTGAAACCTCCAACATTGGCCAGTGTTTCAGTTTCATTGTCCAACCCCTGTTACTCCTTGAAGAAAGTGGCTTCTGCAGCGTCCTCCTTCCGACATTCGCCATCGTGACTGACTAAAAGGGAACGTCTCGGTTACATATTGTAACCCTCGCTCCCTGAAGGAGGGAATGGAGACGTTGGTCTCATCCCCACATCTACTGCCGCAATGTGCATTGGCTTGTTTAGTTTCACTAGATTCACAAGATTGCTCTCTCTGGTGAGATTCCTCTTTGTCGGTCACGACATACGTCTATGGTCCCTCCTTCAGGGAATGAGGGTTACCATATGCAACCGAGATGTTTTTTTTTATTTTTATTTTTTCCTTCCTTGTAAAGTTTACTGCTAAAAAGTTTTAAAGTAGCATAACCATTGTAAAACGATCGATCTCAAATTAGTGTCACAGAATTAATTTTGAGTGTTTTCCTGTGAAAAAGTATTTATTTGAGATTAAAAAGAAAAGGTGAATTATTTAGTAATCTGACTCGGTAATTTGAGTTATGAAGTTGTATGTTGCGTTTGAGAGCTTCATGTCTTTGTGTTGTTTGTCCAGAGTTACACAGCTTGATCAGCACACACACTGAAATAAACGGACAGACGATTGCAGGAACTCCAGAGTTTTCTGCTGTAACGACACTGGATGATCAACAGATCGATTATTATGACAGTAATATAAAGAACCTGATTCTCAAACAGGACTGGATGAAGGAGTTTGCATCTACAGAAATGTGGAGGGAATACACTGATATCAGAGAAAAACAACAGCAGATCTACGAAATCAACATTCCCGTTCTAATGAAGACATTCAATCAGACACGCGGTGAGAGAAAAAACTTTATACTACATTTTTAACTGTGAAAGATTTTCTTGTCCATTAATAAAGAGCAGATGTTATGGTTTCCTC
The DNA here is from genome assembly GCF_016745375.1 of Pimephales promelas. The sequence goes on along the minus strand of NW_024121266.1, from coordinate 8,999,276 downwards.
TTCTTCAGGTGTTCATGTGTATCAGAGGATGTCTGGCTGTGAATATGATGATGAGACTGAACACTCACAAGGGTTTGATCAGCATGGTTATGATGGAGAGGATTTCATCACACTGGACCTGAATGAGTACAGATACATCACACCTGTACTACAGGCAATACCCACAGTGGAGAAGTGGAATAATGACAGAGCACAGCTTGAATTTTTGAGATACTACTACGATCATAATTGTGTTTACTGGCTGAAGGAGCTCTTGAAGTTCTGGAAAGAGGCTAACAGGATAATCGGTACCCTTCGTTCACCAAATAGATCAATATATATACACACATGGCAGGGATGCACTGATTAATCTGCATCATCAAAACATTTTCATTGAACATAGAATTACATTTTTTATGAGATTGGAGGAAACAAATATATGTCAATGCTCTTGCGCTGTCTCAAAACTTTCGCATAGTTTTATATGGGCCTTTTCATGCTATAGCGGATTAGCCGATATTCTGATGGTTTTATATCGTTCAATATCGGCGGCTGATATATCGGTGCATCTCTAATAATGAGTCATTGTTTGCCTCTGTTTTATCTCATGGCTTCATTAAACCAAATATAGCTACTTTTATTCATAAATGTATTTGATCGGAAGTAGTAAACTTTGTTCTCACATTTCTCTCGATCTTTTTCAGCTCCTGAAGTGTTTCTGTTACAGAAGGATCCCTTTTCTCCAGTAGTGTGTCATGCTACAGGTTTCTACCCATCAGGAGTGACTCTTAGCTGGTTCAGAAATGGAGAGGAGTACCTTGAGGATGTGGATCTAGAAGAGCTTCTGCCAAATGAGGACGGGACCTTCCAGAAGACATCTAGCCTTCGTGTTTCTCCAGACGAATGGAAGAGCGACCATTTCACTTGTGAGGTGGAGCATGAGGGAAAAACCATTGAGAAGATTCTGACTGACCAAGAGATCAAGAGCAACTACGGTAAGCTGTTAATAGTGCGGTAGAGTGTCTTTATGGTTATGCATCTTTAATTCATAGATTTCACCTGATTTCCCACTTTTATATGTCTCTGCCCACTTTTCCTTCCAGGGGCGGAGTGGCAGTCGGGAGTTTCCCCAGTGGGCCGGTAGTGTTTCGAGGCCGCGAGGGCCGGTCTGATAAAATGTATTGTTTGCAAGATCGCCATGCGCACTTGAGGCCCAAGCGAGGGGAAGAAAAAAAAATATTTTTACATTTTCGATAACGGAGTGTATATTTGCACTAAGTGCCTGTCTTTTTAGCAAAAAGACGTCCGTCACGAAATAGCTACTGTGGCGTAGGTCGTAGGGCGTGAAGTGCTAGAAAGCAGCTTTTGATGCGCTTTTTAGAAATCCCTACTGTTTTTAGTGTCCACAAAACTTGCATTTTGTTCAGATATTTTCGTTTGTCTTCTTTTGAGATGGAAATTTGACAGGCCTGTGCTGCAGTTTTATGACTGTTTTGCCCACAAGCATATTTCTAGTCTTCTGAGATCATACGATAGTTTTGCTTGAGGGACAGACCAAAATAAAAGTTGTTCTTCATTGCCAGACTGATCTCATGAAGTAGCGTGTGTATGACACGCCAATTCGTATTTCCATTTTTTGGCGTGCTATCAAGACGCATAATCGCTTTTCAGCGTGTTTATGAACACCGTTGACTTAACGTTATATAAATATATGACTTACCTCAACCCCGTCCCTAAACCTAACCGTCACTGGGGTTAATGGCATTTATGACTGGAGATTTGACGTTGTGTTCAGACACGTGGAATGACGCAGACGTTAATGGCGTAGACATACATGCAAACATGCGGATAGCTCAAAATGCGTAGAGATAACACGCCATTTGACTCGAAAGTGGCGTGTATGTTTACGCAAAAGTCATGATGTCATGTTGTCATTGCAGTGCATTATGGGCCGACATTGGTGGATTAACTTAAAACCCATTTCAGTTACTGTAGGTGCCAAGGTGGCAACATTCATAACTTTCATTTATTTTGTTTTTAATCTAATATATGTAAGGGTTAATGCCTGACGAGGTGTCCATTATCAGGTATTAATGGACGACGGCGAGGCGTGAACCGTCCAACGCGCAGCGGAGTCCATTAATACCTAGACAATGGACACCTCAAAGGGCATTAACCCGCTTATACCACCATGACGTGCTAAATAACACATTTTTAAAACAGTATTTGAATTAGTTTTACAATCGAAATCTAAAGTTTTCACAAACAATAACTTGGTTGCCCTGGTTACGCCTGACGGTTTATTTAGCAACCGGAGCTATTTATAGTCCGCTCAGCTCGCTAACTTACGAGACAGAAACTTAACGAATTTTTCTTCATGTAAGTTCGACTTGTGTAGCCATGGGCGTTAACCTTTAATTAAAACACACAGGTAGGCGTAGTATAACGGCTAATTAGATGTTTGTTTTGATGCAATAAACTGTAAACGGATACTTTTGCTGCCAGTTGCTATGGTTACGGTAAACGATTTCACCAGAACTCCTTTACTAGTGTCCTCCATCACTTTTTAGTGGACACCCTGCAGCCAATCAGAATCGAGTATTCACCCAGACCATGGTTTAAATACATATTATTTGATTTAAACTATATTTTAATTGACAGTTTTTTGTTTTGTTTTTAAGGACCTACCCAAGAATACATGTCCTTCTGTGTGTGATGGGAGTATTCATATTTGTACTGTAGTTCATATGAAGTAAGTATATGTTCACATGTCTTTTTCTGATCTTTCTCTGAACTGCTTTTAGTTCTCATTCGACTGGCTTCATCAGTTGTAGGATGATGGGAATGTATGGAGCCCCTAAAGGGACATGGTGATGGGAAAACATATGGGAGGAAAAATTAGATGTCAAATGCAATGGGGATCGCAAAAGTTGTACATGAGAACCTAAAGTTTCTCTGGCCATAGGCAAAAGTTTTACAAGTGAACACAACGTTTCTCTGGGGAACACAAAACTTGTGAGCTAATGCAACGTTTCTCTGCAATAATTTTGTGAGAGAACGCAAAATTATTGAATTTTTTTCTCCATCACAATGTCCCTTTAGGGGCTCTGTAGGACTCCTGACCAATGACACGCATTCAAAAGTCTGGATTTACAGAGACATGTTAATGCATTTGTTATAAATCCCAGTAATGTGGAAATATGATGCAACTGACAATAGTTAAGGAAAGTTTTTTAAAAGTTACTGTATATTTTCAAAAAAAAAAAGGTCATAGCCAAAAGTTTTTCTTCAAGCAACATTTCAGATAAAGAGATTTGCAGAACTTGCTGTTTTTACCATTTCAGTGTATAATTCCATGAATTTGGAATTTAGAATTGGAATAAAAAAAAATCATGTAATTAAAAATGTCCTCATTTAATCTTTATGACATTACTTTGCAGAAACTATTTTGAGCAGACGATCAGTCAAAACGAAAAGCAGAGCTAAAGTGACTAAAATCTTTGAAGTTTCCTCCAATCATCTTCATGTGAGAGAACAGGAGATTCCCAGCATGCTTGTGGGACAGTGGGACCAAAACATGTTTTATTTTAGTAGAAAAGCTCCTGTAAATATACATTTTCAATCATTTTTTTCAAGTTGTAACTTTACTAATATATTTTTTTTTCAAGTTGTAACCACTGATTTCAAGTAGTTTAAAGGCTTTTATGATTTTAAATGTTTAAACATTAAAATAAAAATTTAAAGAACACTTGCCATTCTCTTTTTTTATTCAACAACAAACCGTAAGACAACAATATAAAGCTGAAAAATTTAAAAATAAGCATGTTTTAAATTATATATTAATAATAAATTAAGTTATCAGGTAAATTTGTAAATTCAAATGGTGTTTTGAAAAGAATGTGTATTTTTAGTGCCTAAAAATCTCACAATTTAGCCTTTTTTCTGTGATTAAAAAAAAAACTAAACATAAATTTGTATTGTAATCACTGGGCATCATACAGGCTCTTATCTTCATTTCTTTGCTGCTAAGTCACTGATTTTCTCATTATAAGTAGATTGGCATTTTATTAAGTATGTGTTCAGTATGTCAATTCTTTGTAATTAGAAAGCATGGCAAGACTTGAGTTCCCAGAATGCTCCATGGCATTAATGTATTATGCACATGTTTTACTGTTATATTACTGTTCCTGTATCTTTCCAATCATTTACAGTTGTATTAATTAAAAAATATGTTAGTATAGTTTTCTTGTTGATATTTTTAGATAAATTATGCTGCATTTGCCTTTTACCCAGAAGGCTTTTAATTATCATTTTATCAGTTATCATTTTTGGGTGCACTGTACCTTTAAATAATACACCACACCACCTTATGCATTTGCTTTTTAATGTATCTGTTGGTTGTCACTAATATTGTGGTGTGTTTATTAATTTCATAAAAGTTAATATATAAATTTACACACACACACTGTTATATCCCAAAGTGAGCATTTTTTAGTATTCACTTGAGAACAGAGCCGTTGTCCCTTAGGTCTCCCTCCATCGCACCACTGTCTCTCTAAATTAAAAAAAAGTAAAGTAAACAGTGTTTCAGATGATAAAACCCTAAATCGCGTAATTTTCTACCTCATGGGGCCGGGTGTGAGCGCCAATGAAAATGAAGAGAGACACTTTTTGGCTCCCGATCACACCGTGGCGCTTCAGGAGGAATATAAACAGGTTTTGCCGGCGTGTTTTGGCTCACCTTCTTTGCCCTCTTGTTTCTAACAGCGAGGGTCTTTCTCTCTGCTCGTCTTTCCTCCCAGCAGGTTTATTCCTCTCAGCGGGTTTATTCCTCTCTCTCGGAGGCCCGAGTGCTTGCAGCGGCCATTAGCTCGACGAGAGGTAGAGAAGATAAACGCGCGCGCGGGCGAGTAAACACACACACACACACACACACACACACGCTCGCTCCCCGCTGTTCGCCACGGGCCAATAGTTTCTGAAGAACCCTGAAGATTTCCCAGACCAAATCACATCTTCACTTTCTCTCATCCGGAGGTTCACATTGTCATCTCTGACCTACAGAACAAACACTTCCGTGACACACACGTGTTCTGCCTCAAACACTACAGTTTTAGGTGTTCAATTCCGTGTTATTTACTATTTACCGCACACGTTTTAGATACAAACTAGATTTATTATGTAGATTATAACGCTTCCTTTTACAGTACAGTATAGCCTACTGGATAATAATATAAGGTAAGTACATGGGTTAGTACATTACTATAATAAGTATAGTATGTATGGGTAACATGACTGTATGCTTCTGTTGCCATGGTGTTGCTATGCAATTGCTTCTGTTTTTTGGTATCGTTACGTGGTTGCTAGGATCCTTTCTATTGTGTGGTGTTGCTATGCAGTTGGTAGTGTTATAATGGTCGCGTTTACTAGGGTCGTTGCTAGGGTGTAATTGCTACATTGTGTTTTGTATGTTTGCTAGGGTGTTCTTAGTTGTCAGGGCATTGCTATTCAGTTGCTAGGGTGTTAAAGTAGTTCTAAGGTGTTACTAGGTGATTTCTAAGGTGATTTCTAAGGAAAAGCAATGCATTCAACAGGGTTTTTGTGGCGGCTTTCAGGAAAGTTGCTGTTATTCCAATCCAATCCGACTTCTGACCTGTAATGCCGCCTGAATCGTAATCATACACTGCTCGTCCGTTGGCCAGAGGAGAACTGAGCGACTGAGTCTGGTTTCTCATAAGGTTTATTTCTCCATTCTGTCACTGGTGGAGTTTTGGTTCGCCCTTTTCACCTTTGTTGCCTTTGGCTTGTTTAGTTGGGGATTCAACAATAATATTGATTTCAATAACAATATTCAACAATAATATTTTTTATATATTTTATATATTTTGCTGTGTGATTTCTAGGGTATTTTGCATAATTGCTTGGGCATAACTAGGTTGTTTCTAAGGGGTTGCCAAGGAAAAGCTATGTAGTCAGTTTTTTTTTGGGAGGTTGCTAAGCACTAATTTGCAATTGTTATAATGCTCCTAGGGTGTTGCTAGGATGTTATTTCATGTCTGTGGCTAAAATGGTGAGCCAAAGTGAATTCTGAAGTCATTCTGAAACGCCTCACAATGGTGACAATTTGAAACGACTGCTCTCATATCGTCACACAGACGTAATTTGATTGGGTGTGAAGTGTTTTTTAACACATCCAGACTTAAGGTGTCGCTGTCGTTGATTTGCTGTCAGCAGCTGTAGAGTTTTAACAGCAAATCAAGACTCTCAATGAATAACTTGATGAAAGCATCAAACCCAAATGTGAAGGTGAGAAATGTAAGATGACACTGTATGTGTTTCTTTAGATATATGGTTTCTAATTAGACTCTAATAAAAGATAGACGGCGTGTCTTCACTTCCTTTCACTGTAGAAAAATGAAGCCAAATTAACTATGTAAATGGCTCCTCCTCCTAAGTATCAAGGTCCCGCCCACATTTCCCATTAGCAGAGCTGTCAATCATAATGTAAAACCCCAACAAATAACTGACTAAATCCAAACTTATTGGAAAAGCGAACACTTGAACAAACATCAACGTGATAAGAGCTACCTAAAATGACGGAAACCATCTTTGGAAAAATTTGAAGTGAAATTGGATGAAGTTGAGTTTGGCTCGAATCCCATTGGATTACATGGAGAGGACGGGGCTTATGACCTATACTGCAGCCAGCCACCAGGGGGCGATCGAAATACTTTTGCTTCAGGACATCCTAGTTTTAATTAGGGATGTCCCGATACCACTTTTTCACTTCCGATACCGATACCGATGCCGCACCTTTGGCTTTTGCCGATACCGATATTAGTCCGATATTTTTTTTTTCGTGGTCCGACGTGCCGTATACGGCCCACAGGGTGGTTTATAGGTTTAACTTTGTGAAAGACAAAACAAAACAAACACAAAAGTAAACATAATACATATCTTTGGAAAGCTGAGAAACTCGTGATTCGAACGACGTAAACCATTTTAAGATACAATCAACACAGCGGGCACAATCTGTCTCTTTGTCAGACCACCAACAGCCAAAACAAACCAACACAAACTGGAAGAAACTCACCAATTAGCCATCTGTTAGTCCACATTCCAACAAAAATGGTTTGGTTTCACTGTAAAGCGTCCATACAATCCAATTTGAAGAAGTTTTTAGTCCAAAACAATTGTATATATGAAACATCCATGGAATGTAAATAGTAGCATTTCGCGTTAGCCGACAGCGCTATCACAACTTCGACGCACTAATGCTACGTTCACACCGGACGCGAATAGGGCGTCAGGCGCGAATGATTTCAATGTTAAGTCAATGCAAGAAAAATTCCTGCGGCGCGAATGAGGCGTGGAGCGCGGCGCGGAAGACGCGAATACGCCTCATTCGCGCGTCAAGTTGGCGAGAATTGAGCGTTGTGCATTCACGCGTTTGACGCGAATTCGCGTCTGCCGCCCGAGTTGAAAAATCTGAACTTTGGCGTGAATTCGCGCCGCGTTAACCAATCAGGAGCCTAGCTGCTTGCTCACGTGGTGAAGTGTCTGGATGCTTCAATAAATTATTTTGTTAATATGACTAAATGCATGGTGGGATTATGCACAACAAAGCAAATGTTTCATCACATAAAACATTATTTCTATATGGAGACATGTTCATTTTGTATTGAATGTTATTCATTCCATATCTAGAAATAGTATTATGTTGTAAAGACAATCAACATATGTGCATAAATTCGTGTCTGGACGTGAGAGAGAGAAAAAAAAATCACAGGACAGGTTAATAACTTTTGAAGGCTGGCTCTATTTATTATCAAAACAAAAATAAATGACAGCTAGATTAGATGGATGAGGGGCCGGGCGAGGGTGATCCTCGCTCAGATGCGGGACAACAGGTCATCAAACTGGGCGCGTGACAGGCGGAAGTACCGCTGACAGCGGCCGTTATCCAGCGCAGCTCCTGGAGCGAGCAAATGGTGAAACTCGCCAAACGGTTCGGCTCCGAAGGGTCCGGTGGACACAAATATACGGCGACGATGATCCCCACGCCGCTGTTCTGCTATCCAGAGTAAATACAGAGCGGTAACTCTCTTGATGAATGCTCGGTCGACATAAAAACAATGACCGCCAACGGATTTTGATTCTGACGCGCGTCACGCGCGTAAATTTCGCTTCAAACTTTACGCGCGCCAGTTTCGCTCTTGACACGCAAAGCGAGAGTGATTCTCTGCGCGCGTGTGCGTAAACACAACAATCATCACGTGACAGGCTGCGCCGCTAAACTGGATATCGCTCATATTTTTTTCTCCCCTCCGATCTCCGATCTAGCGTTCTGGGCCGGTATCGGCGCGATACCGATGCCGTGGATCGGATCGGGACATCCCTAGTTTTAATGCTATAAAAGTATTTTTTTTGTTTATAAATTAGTGCCGACAAAAACGTTTACGTTAGATGCGATTAATCGTGATTAATTGATTTGACAGCACTATTTTAAATGCATAAGTTTGTCAGGTTTTTTTAATGTAAAATTTTTTTGCAACTTTGTTGCAAAACAACATTGTTGTCAGCAATGTTTTAAAACATCTTTACCACGTAAAAATGTCCACTGTGCTTTTTATTAAATTTTAAATGCACAGATTTTATTATAATTTCAACTGAATCGTTCCAGAAACATTTGTTTTTAAGCTAAATATTTTGCTATTTTAACAACATTTCAGAATGTTACTGGTTGTATGCTTTTAAAATACAACTTTTGACCAAAAATGAACGTCTCGAGTGTCGCGTAAAATACCAGAAAGAGCTAGCACCGCTAGCTATGATTTGATTCATTTGAGCTATCATTTTAGCATTTATTAAATGCATGTTTAGGAGCCTGTGAACAGCCATAGAGACACACGAGAGATTATACATGAAGAAGAGTGGCAGAATCGTGCCAACGGCTGGTATATATAGGTCTTTACCACACAACATGTATTATGAATTCACAGACAAATGGGCTTTTGCTGTCTCTGCTCTACCGATGACTGTATTTATGAGTTTTAAACATGACACACACGGCCACGGAAAGGAAAGACTCAGTCTATTATGTCCCAACAAGCACAAAACACTTTCAAAAACACATGAGCTGAGTGAATAAAGACTCGACATTGGTTTTTAGGTGAGCTAGCGGGTCGCGAGCTAACTGTGGGTTTGTTTCCCGCCCGGCGAGAGGCTCCTCCATTCTTTATGATTTGCCGGCTTTCAGGAACGATTCCTTGTTCATTTGAGCTTAACTCTCGCTGACTGCTTGTGTTTGCAGAGCGCGGATAGCTCTGGCGGGAGAGAGTAACGGGTCTATCGGGTAAATCTGCAACCTCTGCTTGATTTCTCTTCACACAGAGCTTAAGATGAAGAGGACGTGTCGTCCCGTGAAGCCGAGCTCATCTGTGCTTATCATTTTGTCTTTCCACAAAGAGGATTTCTTCTCTAAATAAGAGCGTAATGGGGAAAGGAGATACATCACCATTCCAATAAATGTAATATGTAGATATAGAGGCATTTGTCAAAGCAACTTCAGCGAGGGCGGCCATGTTGTTCAAACTCGCTCGACTGGAATCCATTGATTTTATTTAGTTTAATTCACATATTCGGATCTGGAAAGATCCTTTTTGCACATTTAAATAAAAATATGTACTTAAAATAAATATATATATATATGTATGATCATGTTGTTTGTGAGATTGACCTGTCCTACTGTATATTGGTCGGGCTGACATGATTTGGTGTTCGACTGTTTTTCCTGACACTCCCTGTATCATATTTTTAGTTTTTAATAGCCGTGTCGTTTCTGGTTTCCCACAGACATGATGAGAAGCCGTGACAACTTGAAAGCCATCAAACAAACACGCGAGTAAACAAACGCTCGCAGTGAGAACGAGACGACGGCGTCTGATGAAAATGTACATTAGGAAAGCAGTCAGAGAGCGGGTTGAAGTTGAGCAGGATAACACACTTCATGTCTGTGTGGTTTAGTGTGTGAGATTAAGATTAGAGCAACTGCCATCTCGAATTGCTTTTACAGGGACAGTTCACCAAAGAAATTAAAATTAGCCCATAAATTACTCACCCTAGGTGTGACAATATTCTTTCAGACGAATACAATCAGAGTTATATTAATAAATGTCCTGGCTCTTCAACTGCATCTATTCACATAAAAGTGCATCTGTCCATCATAAAAGTGCATCTATCCATGATAAAAGTGCATCTATCCATCATAAAAGCGCATCTGTCCATCATAAAAGTGCATCTATCCATCATAAAAGCGCATCTGTCCATCATAAAAGTGCATCTGTCCATCATAAAAGCGCATCTGTCCATCATAAAAGTGCATCCATCCATCATAAAAGCGCATCTGTCCATCATAAAAGTGCATCTATCCATGATAAAAGTGCATCCATCCATCATAAAAGTGCACCTATCCATCATGAAAGTGCATCTATCCATCATAAAAGTGCATCCATCCATCATAAAAGTGCATCTATCCATTATAAAAGTCCATCCATCATAAAAGTGCGTCTATCCATCATAAAAGTGCATCTATCCATTATAAAAGTGCATCTATCCACCATAAAAGTGCGTCTATCCAGTGGTGTAGTCTACGTGATACGCAGGTATACGCCGTATACCCACTAGAAAATGTCAAGGATTTGCGTATGCCCACTAGGAAATGTCAAAGATCTCCGTATGCCCACTTTAAAAAGCGTGAGGATTCGTAACAACATCGTTTTGTGAAATACATTTCCTACGACATCAGCCCCCCTAAACGTTGGCGACAGAATTCCGTGTTCCCTAAGTAAGTTCTGTTATCAGATTCAGCGCGCGAGCAGAGAGCACGTCAAAAACAGAGGACAGAGTGTGTGTAGTGTGTGTGTGTGTGTGTGTGTGTGTGTGTTCGTGTTCATCTGAGCCTCATTGGTCTGTCACTGCTCGTCAATGTCAGAATATTTGAGATGACAAATCAAATCAAAGTAGGCGGGCTTTATATAGACGCTGAGCGCGAAATTTCAGCAGAGCAACTCGACGCTTCAGTTTACGGGCAAGTGCGAGATAAGATGTAAGTGCATGGCTAAACTTCATATTTTACATTTTTTAGGTCATAAATGTTAAACGAATGACAAAAAATAACCAGGCAAACTAATAGTTTTGTCTAATTTCGCCATTTTGAACTGAAATAAATAGGCCTGTAACGTGACTCATGCAATTTAATAGTTTACTGTCATTGCGAGGGGACAAGAAACATTAACAAAGACCTTTTCATCATTTTAGCCACAAGAGTAATAACGAATGTGTACATATTGAGAATATAATAAAAATTGTCTTTAGTACATTAAAAAAGCTCAGCGAGGATGAGAATCTACTGCCCACTGACATGGTTTTAAAGCTATTTCTTATTCTTTTTTTGGTCTTCAAACGTCTTGAAATGCACATCAGAGAAATTAAAAAAAATTTGAAGCCCCAACCTCAAATTTAGGACCTCTGTGATTATAAAGCCCTGTCTATGGCCCTGTAAGATCAATAATGAATGTGTAGCCTATATGTTTTGAATGCATTTAATAAACTTAATTACCTAGCTTTACTAGCTTTCAGTGAATAAACGTGTCAGAGAAAAATTATTCATAGGGAAAATCCACCTATCAGTTGACCCCATGTTTACTGTCTTCATTGACTGATAAAAATGAAAAGCCTATATCAGTCAAAGCTCATCTTTAGGAGGGGAAGAAACAGGGCAAGATAAAAACAAAGAGAAAAAGAGGGTGATGCTGATGAGGAGAGAGAAATAATCAGCTGCCCAGTGCCCACTGACATGGTTTTAAAGCTGTTATCTATTTTTTTTTTTTTTTGGCCTTCAAAACATCCTAAAATGCACATATGTAGATCAGAGAAATAAAAATTTTCTCAGGGAAACCCTGAATCCCCATAACTAACCCACCTCACATTTGGGACAACAGTGATTATAAAACCCTGCCTTTGCATGTAATGAAACTGGTTAATAGTGAGCATTAGATCCTAAACTAAAGTGTTACCTTTTTTTTAGAACAAATCCTAAGTAATGATCAAAATCCTATGACGCCCCTGCTTCATGCAACCTGTCAAAATCAACGTTTTGTATCACTTGAAGAAAATATAAAAAAAAATATATTACTATTGCACAGTAGAGTATAGGCCTATTTCAAGTAGGCCTAATAATACTAATAATAGTTTATTAAAACACATTGAAGCTCAAATTTACAACAGTTTATAGAGATAAATAAAGTAACTCGATAGAATTATGAAAGAAATTGCATAATAAAATGTAATTTTAAAAATAATAATCAAATCTATTAAAACAGAATTCTAAAGGAATATCACACAAGTTTTAAAAATTTTTCGCAAATGGGTGGCGGTGGTAGCGGGGGGGTGGGGGTGGGGGGTACGCTGGTATATCACAGTATACTCACTACAAAAAAGTAGACTACACCACTGCGTCTATCCATCATAAAAGTGCACCTATCCATCATGAAAGTGCATCTATCATCATAAAAGTGCATCTATCATCATAAAAGTGCATCTATCCATCATAAAAGTGCATAATATAACTCTGATTGTATTCATCTGATAGAAGAAAGTCATATAGTGTTGTGAATTTGGTCCTTTAATTATACCCTTTATTTGTATTTTTTTATATATATACATATTTGCACTACATATCCCACAATTCTATGTAAGCCTCACTACATTACCCATACACCCCCTGGTCGAAGTCTATAAGTCGACCTCACTTCCTCCCTTTTTTCCTTTTGTATTGGTGAGGTGTGGAGGTTGGAATGGACACCCAACCATGTCCTTGACTCAGGATGCGTTGAGTAAGTTTGGTTTTTGCCAATTGTTGAGAATATATGTTGATGATGAATTATATGAGTTTAATTTCCTTTATTGTATTGTTTGTAGTGACTAAAGGCCATCGTGTACATCCTGTTTATCCTGTCCATCCATTAACATCTGTTCATTGGCAACGAACTTCGGATACATTTAACATCTGAGATCCAACACCTAGGATGACTTGAGTGTGAGTAAATCATGAGCTAATTTTCATTTATGTGTGAACTATCCCTTTAAAGATGTGTGTTTTGATTTGAGGTGTGTGTGTGTGGTGTGTTGTGTTGAGGTCACGGCCTGACCGATGGAGGTCTGTGTTTAGTCTGTCGTCGTCTGACCCAACGCCGCCACCGAACTCCTCATTAACAAAACAAACTCACTAATGAGGCGAAATCCACTCGTGTCTTTCCTCCAATAATGGCTGAAGTCATTAGCGCTCCGCTGAGACTCTTAGCAGGTGAAAGTCGCTTCACCATTACTTTAAACATTACGCACAAACGAATATTACATCTAAATGAAGAAATAAGGTAACAGTTTACATAAAGGTCTCATAAGCAAATACATTGTTACAGTATTTATTCATCATGCCGTTCAATGTGTGTTCATGTTATTTTTGCATTTTTTTTATATATATATATATATATATATATATATACACACTGTAAAAATGAATATGCTTTATCTAATCAATAAAATTGTGGAAACAGATTACAAGCAATATTATTTATTAAATTGAACAAATTAGAATTGAATAATAGTTAATCAAATTAACATTCTAATTAATTATAATTTGTACAATTTAATTAATAATATTTCTTGTAATATGTTGCCACAATTTTATTGATTAGATAAAGCATATTATTTTTTTCAGTGTATATATATATATATATATAATTAATTGTAAAATAGTCAATATTTGTAAACCTATGCCTGCACATTAGTAGTTAAGATTTTGTATTTGCCATTTGTTGCATTCTTTTTTTAATTTCATATATTTCATATTTTATAACATCATTAAATATTTAAGTTTTATTAATTTTGATCAATAATTATAAAATCATAAATGTGAAATTATTATTGATCCTTTGTACTGTATATTTTCTCATATTGCTGTTATTTTTTTATTTTATATTAAAGCTGTTACACATAAATTAACACTGCAATTACGCTACTTAATATGCAATAAATAAATGTAAATGATAATGCGATTTACTAAAGCTCTGTGAAAGCAGTGTGAAACTACACTGATCTGAAATCTGTGACAGGAATATTTCCCAGATGTTTTTTCTGCTACTGTTACACACTGTTTCTATCATGTGATTCGCATTAGGGGCCTTTGAATATTCATTCATCACCATTAAAAGTAATTAATTCAGCAGAAATCATGCGGGAAATATCATCAGTGTCGTCCAGGTGATCCAAACCAGAACACATGAACATCCTCAACATTTTGGGCTGTCAATCAATACACCTATCTGCATATCATCATGTGATTAATTCAGTCAAATTAACCACATACTGTATATCAATGTGAATGAAATCAGTGCTGTTGTTCACTGTGTCTCCCACTTACACAGTTTGATTGACACATTAGTTTTGTTTGTATCATTTAGGGGAGGAGTTTAGCCGAAATAGTCACCGTAATCGTCGAGGAAAAATTCATTATAATCAATCCGATACTGTGAAAATAAAAACTCTTATGTTTTAAGTATTTTTGATACATTTTTCGCGACTCGTACTGTAAATGGTGTTCATGTGCATAAACACATTGAACATTTAATCGGTCATATAGCAACGTAATATTACGACTAAAGATATCTAGCTATTCTGACCCTTAAATGCATGAGTGTTTCGCCAATCGTTATTACATATTCGGGTCTTTACTTACCTGGTTCGATATCTGATCGATCTGATCGATCTCTAGCTGCCGCAACAGTATAAAACTCTGATATTTTAATAACAAATACAAAAAATAAAAACAAAGCATATAAACCAATATTTTCAAATTTCAAGTTTCGCTGATATATTCTTTTGTTTTATGCCTGTGTGAACCATCATGTTGTCATTGTGACATCGCCACCTTGAGGAAAAAAGGTGAATTGCACTATTACATTCCTTGGGTCACTAGCGACCCTATACTAAAAATGTGTCAGAAAACATGCATTCTTCCACTTATATATATTTATTTCTTGTTATATTGTTTATATTTAGATGGAATACTAAGAAGGTTGAATGAATGACGTCCCGAGTCTATATAGTCGACTTCGAATGAAATGGCTATGTTACTGGTCCTACTTGACCCGCTGTGAGAGGGATTCAAAACAAGGATGCTAAAAAACGCAGCCGCTAGTGTCAATCGCTAGAGCGCCTCTTGAGATTAAGGTAGTGAGGTTTATAGCTCTCACTGGCCTACGTTACATCCGGGTCACGGCACCAAATGTAACCGGTCCTACTCGACCGCTCAGGGGTGTGTTTCCCAAAAGAATCGTTAGCCAACTATGGTCGTAAGTTACGTCGTTATCAGCAGTTTAACGAGTCGATGTTTCCCCGAAACCGTCGTTCCAAACAGCATCGCAGAGTTGTGTGTGTGAGCGACAGATCTCGACCTGTGGTGTCAATAAATCCTCAATAAATCCTGATCTTGAGCAAAAAGTAGCAAGCTGACATTCAGCGCAACCTGTGTGTTTTATTTAGAATACATACGAATGTCATTTACGTCTTTGAGTTTGTCAAGAGATTTAAAGCGTTGGTTTTTGAAGAGTGCGGGTGTGCGAACGAGCTCTAGTGCGCAAGAACGAGTCAATGATTGAATCTGGAAATAAAGCAAAATATTGTAGAAAAATGAGAAATAGTCGTCAGATGCATGGCTGTAATTTATAGCAAAACATCTAGCGTTAATTCGATCTCAAACAGATTCATTAAAAGTAGTTATTATTGTGCATCACCTTGGTCGCAGTTCCATTATAATTCCACTGGAGGTGATCACGGGCGAGAGCAGAATGAATGGGAGTCTATGGGGCTAAACGGCTAAATGTGTCTCTTTCGCCTGCTTGTCGTTAAATTAACATAGATTTTATTGCTGATTCCGCAAGTTCAATATAGATTATAGGTCAAAAGTCGAATGAACGAGTATTTATGTCCTTTTGATTTCTTACAGGTTAGGCCGTTGTTGTCCGGAACGCGCTAGCATTCTGCTATTGTGTGACGTCATCACATTTTTAACGGATTTTTAGAACAGATAAGTGAACTTAAAAATGCAAGTGTATTTTATTTTGAATGCAACTTTCAAATTACTTGACAAAAAATTACATCCTGAGAAAAGTGGATTTCCAATTGACTCCCATTCATTCTGCACTCGACCGCGAGCGCCCCCGCATGGACAGAGACGCGTTACTGCAGCCAGTCCAGAACCCGGAAGTAACCAGCCAATGCCAATTCTCTTCAATTAGACATTCTCTGTTATCACTCCAAAACCTGTGACGTGGGTTGAACGACCAATTTGCGATATTACGGTTTCGGGCAACAGTCGTGACTAGCTAGTCGATTTCTTCAACGATGCATCGTACTATGAGAGTAATCTTGGGAAACACACTCCTTAGTAGGATTCTGGTGTGGGCGCTAACAAAGATGCTAAAAGCACTAGCGTCAATCGCTAGAGCGCCTCTTGTGGCGAATTTATACGTGTGATTTATACGCACAACTCTTACTGGCCTACATTACTCTACTACCATAACAGGAATATCTCATATCTGTAGGACAATGACAGCAGGAGGTGCTGTTTTATCACCGGGGGAGAAACTCACTCGGATGACTTTGACACACACACACACACGAGCAGGTGACTTTGGTGTTGAAATAGCTCCAGATCATCTGGCAGCGATTCTGCAGCGGTTTGACATTGCTGGCGGTGTCCGAGTCCGAGCCAGACTGTCTTTCCTGGGGCGAGTGTTTCCTCCGGTGAATCGAGCCGCCGCTCTAAACGCTTTACTGCGGGCGCTTTTGGGATGCAGCTTTCCTCTGTTGTGGGTATTTGGTTTCAGTTGAGAAAAAGTGTCCAATTAGGGAAGCCACAGTATCGATCTGCAAAACGAGTCAATTTCAAACACACACACAGAGAGAGAGAGAGAGAGAGAGAGAGAGGGAGAGAGAGAGTTTAAAATAGCAAGTCAGTGTTGAGTTTGTCTTTATCCACATATTTACTGCTCAAGACAAAACACATACTGAAGAAAAGCCATTGTGCCTTCTGGACAAGACACTATGATTTTAAGATGTGTACCATGGTAATAGCGTTTATTTTTGGCGTTTACCATGTTATATATATAAAGGCAACTTACAGTACTTGTTTGTAAGGGTATCCACGTATGTATTTCTCAGTATTAGCTAGTTTGTTCAGTTAGCGCTCATGTAGAGTTTCAGCACAAGAAGCGAGGAAACATTACACAGGGTTTCCTTTGAAACCGGCTGTGCGCTGATAAATACTTGTTGCCGTAGTTTCAATGAAAGTTTGCTGAGAAAGTCTTTCAAGACCCCCTTTGAAGCGCTTTCTATTTGTGTGAAATGATCCGCGTCTCACGCTGAGAATGAAATTAAACTGGAAAAAACATAATCACCAAGTCACTGTCTTTCATAATCACAATGTGGTACAAAAAGCAAAAAACACAAACTAACTCAAGGCTAAAATGTTAGGGAAGGAACACACTAGCCGTTTTAGCTAGCCACCATTATTGATAACTCGTCTGCTAGTCACTGTAACCGTCTTCAAATTTCAATGCTAATTGCAATTAGCCATAAATTATACTTGTTTTGTCAGAACAATTTAGTCCCTATTTACACGAGAACGCTCGCACGTGAAAACGTACAAATATTTTATCGGATGTGCCTTTCGTTTACACGGCGACGGCGTTTTTGAGGCTTAAAAACGCAAAAAAGTGAAACCACCCTCCAGTGTGGAAATCTTAAAAACGCTCCACCGCCGCGTTCCCGTGTAAACGGTAAAAACGCAAAAGTCTGCTTGATAGTGAAGGTTGTACGCAGGCGCGTGGACTTGGTGTTGTTGTAGTATGCACTCCTAGCCGCCTGAAGTGCACACTACATTGAATTTCACACACTTTTGCGTCACCATTTGCACGCGGATTTCCCACACAAAACGCTCGTCTAAACGCAGAATAAAAACTGATGACGCAACGCCACTTTTGCGTTTTCTCTTCAGAATTGTTTCCGTGTAAACAAGCTCCCACCGCGACACGCAGATGAACATTAGCATGAAATGCTAACTAGACTGGGAAGGTGGTTTCCCAGTCTAGTTAGCATTTCATGCTAATGTTCATCGGCGTGTCGCGGTGGGAGCTTGTTTGCTAACCCACTGTCCTTGTGAATGAAAATTCTCAAGCAAGAATATCATTCATTTGTTTTTAGCCACCAACGAGCCTTAATCAGGAGAACAGTACGTTATCCGCCATGTGTAGCGGAAAACATCTCAGTTTTAGCTTATCGCACTTCCTAAACAAAAACAACCATGGCGTATCTTTAGAATACCTATAATCACATTACACACATGATGATTATGAACTAGTGTTATCAGTAAATGACGTCTGAGCTGCAGCAGAGTGATAGTCATGCTAAAGTAATCAGTGATGCTAGCGTGTAGTCATGTTAGCGTAGTGCAAAAGAATCAGACCTGTTTCCAGGAAACACAAACCTCATGGTTTTTTATTCAGGAGCTGTGCTTTTGAATAAATGTTGTGTATTATGATGGGATTAGCAATGATGTTGACCCATGTGGTTTCAATCCACAGACAGGAAGTTAGCAGCGCTAGCGAGGAAACCGAAGCGGTTCTATGAGTCTCAAAGCTGTGATTTTGGATTTTGGATATTAATACACTTAAGGATGCATTTTCAGCAATTATGTGTTTCACAAAGTTATATCAAAGTTTTATTTTTGTGTAATTAGCATTGCTTGCTTAGATTAGCATCGCTAGTGCTCAGATTAGCATCGCTAGTGCTCATACTCAAGGTTAAGAGTTTGTGGATGATAAAAAAGGCAAGTAATCCATTCACAACCATCTTTTACATAGAAACATGCAAAAAAAAATCTGAGCACATTAGCATAGCTATGCAATAGCAATCATTCCGAATTACCTAGCAATTGGCGGCTTTCCAGCTAACAGAACTAATGTTATCCGAACTTTTAGCTAAAGTTGTGACAAGGTTCTCTCAGAGTTATGAACAAACATTATGTCCAGTAACATTAATAAAACATGATCTGGTCTTTAGTAATGTTTTCAAAAAAATTAGCGCAAAAACGTTTTTATACATCGTTCATGGAATGTTTCTATCAGAAACGTGTAGATGTAACTATGTTTAAATGTTACAACAAGTTTCAGAATGTTTAAGAACATTCAAAAGTAATATTCCCATAACATCTAAAGAATGATCAAATGTTTCCTTAACGTTCACATAACTAAGAAAAATGTTAAAAAAAGATTTGTTTAAAACTGACGCGACCAATGTTTACACTTTCATGTCAAGATGATAGGCTAATGGATAATGTTAGCCCATAGCTAATTAGCCAAGTAGTCATTATTTTAAGAAATCCAATCAAAATCCAAATTAAGTCAACATTTCATTTCTAATTAACAATCTGTTGCGTTACAGAAGTGACTTAAGTTGTGAATGTCGCTCCTTGTAGACTGTTTTGACCTCATTAGCATGTAGCATCCGTTTTTGATTTTTAGCGCAGGTTAATCTTGGCTAGCAGCTTGTGTTTTCCATACTAGCTAATTGATGTGTTAGTTCAGCCCCCTTCCTTGCTCTCCGTCATAATGATTATATTTAGCATTAGCATGCAAAAAAAAAATCCCATTTCCAAGTGCCAACATTTTGAGTTTCGTGTTTAGCTGCTCTTTATGTGTGCGCTAAATAGCCTCCGCGATGTCTGTTTATGTTGTACTTGGGGTTTGTGTGTGGGGTTAGCACTAATAAAATCCAAACGCTTGTAATCCAGCTAGTCCTAAGACTTTTAAACCCAACAGATGGATGACACAATGACTTGCGGCTAGCTACTTGCTATCATGCTAATCTCACAATATCACAAGGTATTTTCTCATTAAAGTCATGATGTAGCCTAGTGATCAAAACCCATTTTACTTTTGAAATGTGATTGTATTTCAGGAGGTATACTGAAAAAAGTGTGTATGACTTGATCAAACTTGATATCATGTTTACATTTCGTCCCCAAACCGTTAGCGTATGTTGTAAGTTAGCAGATGTACGTTGACTGACAACCAGAGGACGCTGCTGTGTAGCTTAACCGCGATGCCCTGACTTTTTGTTATTGAGTTATAATGAGTTCCTTAACTGTTTATCTGCTAATTTATTTATGATGAAGTTGTAGCGGCGTGTATGCCAAGACTGGAAGTCATTAAGGGACTAATTAGTGGAGTTTTGGTGGCAGTCATGTTTGGTGGCGGAGAGAGTTCATGGCTTTTGCATCGCAGGCGAAGACACACTCTCGCTCTCCTTCCCCCGGTGCCGGTTGTAACAGCGACGCTCTGGCGTTTTTCCAGGCCACCTGGCGTGAGGCAGAGATAGCGTCTCGAGGGCAGGTTAAAACCTGGCGCTCGCTAGCAGGAGCTCGAGGGGACTTGGATATGTAGAGGCCAGCAAACGGCGATGCTCTTTCACAGATACGCGACCGAATTCGGATCACAGCTGCCGGGTCATCACCGTTACTGGCGGCTGTCGTTAGATTATATATTCAGAGACGTGAAGCCGTTAGCATTGCTAGCTTTACTGTTCTTACTGACAAAAAATAATGTTTCCTGTCCCTTTTCTGGTTTTGGGAAGTTTTAAAGAGGACGCGTTACATTTTTTTTGTGTTAAAATAGTCAAGTGACCTTTATTTATAACAATACAGATTAACAAAGCATCTTTAAAATTACTTACAAACTACTTACAAACTAGACGTAAGCCAATTCTAATTTGAAGAATATACAACATGGATTCAAAATAACTTAAATTTGTTATATTTTAAGTGTATATTGAGGTTATAAATAATTGTAATGTTAATATTTGAATATTAAAATATTAACATATTTTAAATTGAATTTATAACATTTGGGTTATAAATAATTGTTTATTTAAAAATAGATGTATTTATATTTATAGTTTTAATATTTTAAGGGTAAGAACATGCATTGATGTTATAACCGATTATATGAAAATCAATTCTATTGAAAATGTATTTTATATTTCTAATTTTAATATTTTAAGTGTAAGAACATATATTGAGGTTATTAATAATTGTAATGTTAATATTTTAATATTAAAATATTTAAATAAAATATTAACATATATTAAATTGAATTTATAACATTGAGGTTATAAATAATTGTTTATTTAAAAAAAGATGTATTTATTTTTATATTTTTAAAGAACATACATTGACGTTATAACTGATTATATAAAAATCAATATGTATTTTATATTTCTAATTTTAATATTTTAAGTGTAAGAACATGCGTTTGATGTTAAATAATTTTAACAGTCATGTATTATTAATATTTTAATATTTATACTATTTTTTTATATATTTCTAATTTATTATATTAACTGTAAGAATATATTAAGAAAATATTTAATTACATATCCAATTAAAGTTACGAACCTGCTTGAGGTAATAAACATTTTTATTAATAATTTTTTAATATTTAAAATATCGATGTATATCCCTAATTTCAATATTTTAAGTGTTACTTGCAGACATTCATAAACTATAATCTATTTTTTCTTTATTCTGGAGTGTTTGGGAAATATAGCACATTATTTAATTTTCGGTTCATATTTCATCTCCGTATTTGTGCTGTAAGTCCTGAAGTGCAGGATTTGTGTGAATCGTGTTTACAGTACCTGTGTGACGCGATTGAAACGCCGGTCACGCGCACAAACACACATTTATGCGGCTCCAGGGTTCAGGCTTTAAAGCCAGACTTTCACTAAGTACTTTATCCTTTATGTTCAGATTTCTGCCACCATCTTAGTTCTTACAAACAGTCAGCATAATAATCTCTCCTCCGAAACAAACCAAACAAGAGCTGGATCTTCCCAGAGGACGTCACATGACCTCGTTAGCCGAGCTAAATTGGTCTAAGTATTAAAGGCTTGTTGGATGTCGGCTCCATTAGTGAGTATCGGTGCAAAAACAAGAGTGCAGTGGAAATCACACTGTTTTTAAAGCCAGTGTTTGCGTCATTTACCTCGTCTCGAGATTAAAAGCATAATCAGTTTGATGCTGTCTGAGTCCAGGAAAGACTCTTGTGAAATTAAATTAAATCAAAATGTCTATTAAAATCCCCCAAAAGTATTATTTTTGATGAAAGTGTGGATAAGTGAGTCAGAAAGGCAGCAAAGTCAATAATAAACTCCTTGTTAGGCTTTGGTGAGCGGGACAAAGTGGCAACAATGGTGAGTAGCCTCAAATGAGGGATTTTGTATCATTTTATAACTAAACACCATTATTTTATAAATATTTTAATTACATATAGATCTTTAAAATATGTATGTAAAATTAGAATAAAATAATAGATATTCAATTTTGAATATACTTTAAATAAATATTGGTTGTATTTTTTTATGTAATTTTATTTTTTAATATAATTAAATCTACTTTAGATGGGCAGCTGCAGTCATGTGTGTGTTATTGCTGGGATGGAGTGAGTCCTGTAGACTGGTTTTTATCAGTATTTGGGTGACGATGACACACACACACACACACACACACACACACACATATGAGTGATGATGATGAAGGATGCTGTTATTGCTCTGCAGATGTTATCGCTCAGGATCTTGACCTGTACTCTGCACTTATTGCCTCCTATATTTAAAAGCACACACATGGCAAACTCATCTACTGATGCCTCATCATTATATTACATATTAAAAAATACTTTTCAGTCAATTTAATATTAGTATTAGAACCTCAATCCTACATGTTCTGGAAGTGAAGTATTTATTTCTGCAGAACTGAAAAAAACGAATTACTGATCAATATATGCTTTATTTATTTTTTTATTTTTTACAAATATTTATTTTATTTTATTTTTTATATCTTATGATTATTATCTAAAAATTGAAATTACTTTCTTTTTTCAACATTTTATTCTGTCTTATTTGTGTATTTTAATTATATATATATATATATATATATATATATATATATATATATATATATATATATATATATGAAGAGTTCAGATGCAAAAGCCTGTGCAAGTGCCATTTGAAATTTTCTTCTAAAATGATCATTTTTATCAAGCTTGTATATTTAAGTTCAGTAATTTCACTTGAAATTTAAGTGAAATTACTGAACTTAAATATACAAGCTTGATAAAAATGATCATTTTAGAAGAAAATTTCAAATAAGCTTGATTTTTACTGAGTTTTTTTATTTAATAATTTTTTTTATTTAATACATTTTATTATTTAAATAAATATGTATTTACTTTTTATATTATTTAATTTATCATGTTTATTTTTATATTTTATTTTATTATATATTTTTTATTTTATTTTCTGTATTTTTGTTTTATTTTACTTCTATCTAATATTTTTATTGTATTTTTATTTTATTTTTAGTACTTCTACTTTTGTTTTAATATTTTTATTTCATTATTTCTGAAGCTTTAATTTTTATCTTATTTCTTATATTTTATTGTTTATTTATACTGTTTATTTTTATTATCTGTATTACTTTTCTTTAACTGCTTTCACTTTATTCTCTTAGTTGTATTTCATTTTTATATGTTTTTTTTTGTCATTTTATTTTTTATATTTGATTTTATTCTGTTTTTTTTATTATATTATTGTATTTTTATTTATTTATTTTCACTTGACTTATTTTAGCATTTGTATATTTTTATTTTTTTAGAAGACTATCTTCTGCAAGAAGGCTTATAAGCGCACTGATAACTAGTAAACATATCAGTCAAAAAGAAATGGTTATAGAATGTGCATTTGTTTTCTTTCAGAAGTAAATGCGCATCCCATCCAATAAACATATTTATTTTCTCATATTTACAGACACATCCGTTTCCAAAAGCCTGACCCCCCACTGCTACTTTCTTGGACTGCAAACACACTCAGTTCTCCTGTGGCGATCGTCCCACATCCATGCTCAAATCCGTCCCATTAAACACTAATGACCCCACATTATCGGTGTGTGTGTGTGTGTGTGTTGTCTATCTAGGGATGAATATTAATAGTTTCATCCAGACAATCGCCGCGAGGAGAAGATGACCTCCAGAGACTCGAACACAGATCACCTGTAACATGCTGTTAGTTAAACATGTAGACACACTGTTTTTGGCCAAACTGTGGTGTGTGAGTCTCGCTGTAGTATAATCTCACTGTTATACACCCTGGCGGATGATTACAGAGATCATTACAGCAGATTAAGTGTTTCCTCCACCATGTGTCTGTGAGAATACAAACGCTCTGCACAATAGAGGAAGACGTGTGTGTGCAAGTCCTTCTTCAACATCTGACATCCCGCTCTCTCCGATCTCAGGTCTTTCCGTGTACATTTACACAGACTCTTTCGGCAAATAACACGTTTGTGCTGGATGAAATTGGCTGTATTTTTACAGGACCCCCCTTTTTTTACAGCAAAATGTTTTACGACATTTTTATGGTAATTTGTTTCTAAATATTCTTGCTTTTATTGTGCATGATTTTAAATATCTAGTTTCTTTATTATATTTATTTATATATTTTATTTAATTACTTGTTTAAATTTATATTAATTTTTATATTATTTTAATAGTATTTAATATTTTATTTAAAAATCAATTTTTTCGCAGTAAATATATATATTTTTTCACTAGGAAATGTCAATATGTCGTTGCTAAGGTTGCTAATTCATACTGCGGTAGTAGCGCTAGTTGCGTTAAATTGGCGTATTAGCGTATTTTAATCCAATCTAGTCCGACCCTATTTTATTTCTTGGTTAATATTTCTTACTAGGAAAATTTTTATATGCTGTTGCTAATATTGCTAATTCATGCTACAGTAGCAAGCGCTAATTGCGTTAAAACATTAACGCAATGGGACCCATTCTACGCCATTTCGCTCTAAATATCCTTTTCACAAGGAAAGTATGTTATGTTGTTAATTCATGCTATTGTAGCAGCGCTAGTTGCATTAAATCTGCGTGCTTGTGTATTGCAATGCAATTGAGTCCCACCCTACGTTATTTTGCCATAAATATTATTTTTACCGAGTAATTCTTTGTCAATATGTTGTTGCTAATACTGCGGTAATTGCGTTAGTTGCGTGTATTTCAATCCAGTTGAATCCCAGACTACGTTACTTCGTAAGTAAATATACTTTTTTAACAAGGAAAATGTAAATATTTAATTTGCAATAAATATAATTTTTTACTGTAATTATTTTTATGTTAATATGTTGATGTTAATTCATACTGCGCTAGCAGCGCTATTTTCATATCTCAATCCAGTCAATCCCACCCTGCGTTACTTTAATATCTGTATCATTGTTAGATATTAAATTAGCATATTAAAGTCTGCTAGGAAATTATCAGTAATCTACACTATTTAAACGTTAGCTCCTTGCCCTAAATCGGCTGCAACATCTTTACGAGTCTTTCAGTTTCAGGACTATTTTCGAGTAGTTAGCTAGCTGGCTATTTCCGTAGTTAGCTAGCTGGCTAATTCCGTACTATTTTCTAGTAGTTAGCTAGCTGGCTATTTCCGTAGTTAGCTAGCTGGCTAATTCCGTACTATTTTCGAGTAGTTAGTTGGCTGGCTAATTATATACTATTTTCTAGTAGTTTGCTACCTGGTTATTTCCGTAGTTAGCTAGCTGGCTAATTCCGTACTATTTTCAAGTAGTTAGCTATACTATTTTCTAGTAGTTAGCTAGCTGGCTATATCCGTACTATTTTCAAATAGTTAGCTATCCTATTTTCTAGTAGTTAGCTAGCTGACTATTTCTGTAGTTAGCTAGCTGGCTAATTCCATACTATTTTCGAGTAGTTAGCTGGCTGGCTAATTCCATACTATTTTCTAGTAGTTTGCTACCTGGTTATTTCCGTAGTTAGCTAGCTGGCTAATTCCGTACTATTTTCAAGTAGTTAGCTATACTATTTTCTAGTAGTTAGCTAGCTGGCTATTTCCTTAGTTAGCTAGCTAGCTAGCTGGCTATTTCCATACTATTTTCAAGTAGCTAGCTATACTATTTTCTAGTAGTTAGCTAGCTGACTATTTCCGTAGTTAGCTAGCTGGCTAATTCCGTACTATTTTCGAGTAGTTAGCTGGCTGGCTAATTCCATACTATTTTCTAGTAGTTTGCTAGCTGGTTATTTCCGTAGTTAGCTTGCTGGTTAATTCTGTACTATTTTCAAGTAGTTAGCTATACTATTTTCTAGAAGTTAGCTAGCTGGCTATTTCCTTAGTTAGCTAGCTAGCTAGCGGGCTATTTCCATACTATTTTCAAGTAGCTAGCTATACTATTTTCTAGTAGTTAGCTAGCTGACTATTGCCGTAGTTAGCTAGCTGGCTAATTCCATACTATTTTCGAGTAGTTAGCTGGCTGGCTAATTCCATACTATTTTCTAGTAGTTTGCTAGCTGGTTATTTCCGTAGTTAGCTAGCTGGCTAATTCCGTACTATTTTCAAGTAGTTAGCTATACTATTTTCTAGAAGTTAGCTAGCTGGCTATTTCCTTAGTTAGCTAGTTAGCTAGCTGGCTATTTCCATACTATTTTCAAGTAGCTAGCTATACTATTTTCTAGTAGTTAGCTAGCTGACTATTTCCGTAGTTAGCTAGCTGGCTAATTCCGTACTATTTTCAAGTAGTTAACTGGCTGGCTAATTCCATACTATTTTCTAGTAGTTAGCTAGCTGGCTAATTCCGTACTATTTTCAAGTTAGCTATACAATTTTCTAGTAGTTAGCTAGCTGGCTATTTCCTTAGTCGGTTAGCTAGCTAGCTGGCTAATTCCGTACTATTTTCAAGTACTGTAGTTTGTTATACTATTTTTTAGTAGTTAGCTAGCTGGCTAATTCCGTACTATTTTCTAGTAGTTAGCTAGCTGGCTAATTCTGTACTAATTTCTAGTAGTTTGTTAGCTGGCTAATTCCCCACCCAGCGTAAGTAATCAAACGCTAACTTGCGTTTAGCTTCCTGTGGCGGAAGACAAGCACAGCAACAGTTTGGTACTGTACACAGCGATCAGCTGCAACAGGACGCCGTCTGAACTAAGGCTACATGGCAGTTAGCCTGTAAATACACCATGACTAATGTGCACGTAATGGAAAGCAAATCTGTTGTTGCGCGAGATTATCCCACAACCTGGGTTCAGCGGGACGCCAGGCCAACCTCACACTGAGAGGAGAATATCTGTGACCAATCCACAGAGTATCTGTGACTTCTTGTCTTTAGCCCCAATTACGAGCGTTTGCCAGACATTTTCAATATTCATTTCCCACTCGTTGCGCGGCGGGTGCAGTCGTTCCTCTGGAGAGCGAAACAGGAGGCGAGACGCAGATGGTGCCATCTTATCTGCTCTCGCTACACAAACACCATCTTGAGAAACATCCACTTTATTTCTCCTTCCTTTCTGTCGGCGGTTCAAGATGAAGACGCGCCGTATATCTGTGTTTTTGATTTGCACTCGTTTGTAATCCTTCACGTCTTTCTTTTTGTCTTTGTGGTAGGAATTTGTAATTTGATTGAATATTCTCCAGACTACTGCTAAAATATTTGGTGATTTGTAGTCCATTTAACATTTTGAGGTAATCTTGTAAAATCTCAGTGAATCTTCTCTTCTCATTTGCAGTGTGTTCTCCCACTTGAATCCCTCATTGGGATTTCCCAGAGTGCAAATAGAGATCCGCTGTGTGATGAATGGAGTCGTCTGGATAATGGACCCAGGTGTCTTGACAACTCTCATTGTCCTGTTCGGAGGAAAGAGAAGGTTTCAGTTACGCACAACATGACTTTGTTTTTGTCAACTAAAGCCGCAACAATAGAGCTGACATGAATAGCTTTTACTTAAACTGACTTTCATTACGACTACTACTGTTTATTCGCCGCCTACCTGACAATTAAAGAACAAAAAGAGACGTTCAGCTCCTGAACAATATCGTATAAGCTCAAAACCTGCTAGTGAATTTAAACAAAGCTTATTCTTTCCAAGTGCCATTTTTTGTTGGGTTCCTCAAGGTTCTTCAGATCAGAATTTGGGTTTATGGGTTCTCAAAGCTACAATGTGTAACTCTTTTAGTTTATTCTTAGCTAAAAACACGTAGTTCTTTCAAAAATATGCGCTCATTAAAGTATATTTAGTAATAAAGTGTATAATATGCCATTGAAAATTCATACGGGTCGGTCGCCATGTTGCCCCTCCATCTTGAAAGTACGTTAGCCAAAGAGGGACATACCCGTTAATTCAAGCTTCGCCTTTCGCATTTGCGTTTGAGTTAAAAAATCATGGACGAGTTCGAACTGGAAGCCATGTTAATCTTGGACCACATTGGCCACCGTAGGAGTTAAAAACGAAATCGGAATTGAGAGGAACAGAAACTAATATTCACTGGATGGTCATATACTTTTTCACCACTAGATGGGGATAAAAATCACACAGTGTAGCTTTAAAGCAGCAGAACATTAAAAAAAGCTCTTTTTGGGACTTGGACGTACAGTATTTTGGCCACCAGAGGTCGCCATTAATATGACGCAAAGCATTATGGATGTTGTCGTCAAGCTGACGGATCTTTTACGGATGAGTGAATACAGTGATGTTTTTATCATGACTGTGGTGAAGCAGGCCGCGATTGCTAATGAGAGGCGTATACCAACGCCACGCGCAACATCCCGCGGAAATCAAAACATTTAATTCTACACGCACTACACGCAAGTGCTGGATTAATACTCACAGGTCAGTTTATTAGACGAATCAAACTTGAGGTAGTTGGGTCAATGTTTGACGGACCTGCTCGCATAGTAACGGTTGCTATGATGTGTGATTGGACAATGGCCGTTTTGGGGGAGGGGCCAGCGAAATTTTAGTTATGCACATTCCTTCTGCTGAAAATCTTCTGTATTTCTTCCAGAAGAAAGAATGGTTTTGAAAGGACATGATGACGGCACGTAAAGTGTCTTTTCAGACTAACGATGTTGGCTGAACGCTTTGTTCTTCGTGTAAAGCTCCATCGGGAGATCCACGGAAAGACGATTTTCTCCATCCTGGAAGACGGAGGGTTAAGTGTTGGTGCGTGGTTTCACACTGGTGGGCGTGGAGCTGCTGCCAGCATCCCTACATCCATCTGTGCTGGCGGTACAGCGCCGACAGCTCTCCAAACACACGTCGTGCTCGACTCTCCCTGCAGACGTGGCCAGAGAAGACTCACCCGGCCTCCTCGCAAACTCTCGCATGCATTCATTAGAGGTTCCTTCGCTGGAGATCGGCACGTCCTGCTGGAAGGCCTCTTAAAGTAACTTTATTTATTGCATTTTTACTTTTAAAGTTGCTTCCTGAAACTTTATCTTGTGCAACAGGAAAATGTCACTCACTATAGAAGAAATGTTATCATAGAAACATTGGATTTTGAGGCGGATATGCACCGTAATCAGTCAAAATGACATTTGCAACCCTATAACTTTTAAAATACTTTTATAACTTTAAAACTTAAAATAAATTTTTTCACGTGAAATTTGATATTCGGGAACTGAATTATTCTTGCGATGGCCGACTAGTCAATTTTTAGCCACAGAGCACCGTGTTTTTTTTTTTTTGTGAACAGAAATTTCAAAAAGTCATGGGATTCAAATTTCAAATTCAAATTTTTTTTGTTTGTATTAAAAGTTTTTTTTTTCCTCAATAAATTTTTTATTATTATTATTTTCACGAAACATTGCAAACTTTTTTCTTTTGAATATACTGAAAAAATGTATTTAAAAAAGACAAATAAGTACATGTAAATCCACATATTTGTGCATAAATATAAAATGTTTAAAATATACAAATAATTAATTAAGTACATAAATAAAAGTTCAAAAAGTAACGCATACAATAAACAAACTTAATCGTGCATTTTACAACCATTTAATTGTGTTTTATATCGTAACAATTTATTTTATTTATATATTTGTGCACAAATATGTGGATAAATATATTAATTTATCGGCATATTTATTTGTCTTTTTTATTATTATATATACATTTTTTGTTTTCGTTTTTTGTCCTCCGTACACTGCTAAATCGTTCGCATTAAGTCCAGGAATGGGTCCGTTTGGATTTCCCGCTTAATTGCGATACAATCTGGAGCTAAACTCGCGGGATTAAAAACCTTTGTGTTTTTCTCTCACCCTGACATGATAACAAACCATAAACAAGTCACGCACCATTGCAGGAATCTTTTAGGGCCGTCCATAAAAATGCTAATTACGGAGTCCCAGAATGCCATGCGTCGGTGCATCAATAAATCTGTCTGTTTTTGGGGTCTCCGTCCAGATGGGGTCAGATTTACGAGCATGTCATCAGTCCTCCACAGTGTTTTAGCAGTCGTGGCACAAATTCGCAAAATCAATCGTCCTGTCAGGATGCACCGTTCGTTGTTTTCGAAATCCGTAACTGTGAGTTTTGACCCTCCTAGAGTGTCGTTTTATCATAATTCTCCTCTGGGTTTTATGTAACTAAGCAAGTTTGTAAATGATAGTTGTAATGTGCTTGTGTCAAGCAGCAGCTTTTTTATGGGCCGTTGAGACTGTTGCCTTGTTTTATGGCGGGTTTGATGATGGATGGAGAAGTGAAGAGCAAATCTCGCTGATCGTTTATGTTTCGCCACCTCAGCTTTCAATGCATTAGTGCATATGCATGTCTTTCAGTATAATGAGGGCTCTCCATGACATTGGGAATGGGTCGGTCTGGAAATAGTATTTTTACATCATAACTTGTGGTGTACCCCAAGGCTCAATATTGGGTCCGCTATTATTTGACGTATACATGCTTCCTTTAGCTATTTCCTTAGATACATTTTTGGCAATTTTATAAGAAGCTACTAGAGGTACAGAAATGAATTGAATTTCATTATTATAAAAATATTTTACCTCAATAAGTCGTAATCAATTCAAGACGCCAAATTACGCTAGTATGATTTTACAGCATGTTTTGTAAATTGACTGATGATGGATGCATCATCAATTTGATGATCCTCGGCTTTCATTGCATTAGTGCAAATGCATATATTTTAGTATATGACGGATCTCCTGCCATGGCTAACAGTATACGCGAACCTGCGGCCAATTCTCTAAAGACGAGTAAACAAAATCTTTACTGTAAGTCAAATCTCAATTATACAACTATTAATGTATGCTCAACAGCTCCAGTCACCAATCACTTTCATTGGATGAACCTTGTGCTAAACGTCTCATTTTGAGTCATTTGGGTTTGGAATGATATGAAAACCTTCATTTTGGGGTGTGTTTTTCCTGTTTTAGGTTCGCTTATCATGTCCGTGAGAGTTTAGCTCAGGCTATATTCCACCAAAAGTGGTGCATTCTCAGTCAACACAATCTAAATCTAAATGCTCCAAGTGTTTTCCATTAAACTGGTCTTTAGCAAACAACTCTGTGGCTATTATCATTATCGTGAGTGATGCCGGCCGGTGAATGCGGACCGATGTCCTCATTAGAGCAGGTATTTCTGGATGTTCGGCCCTGCTGAGAGACACTGAGCTCAGGAACATTCAGCTCCACGGGACACACTAATAACATCCAGCAGGAGGGGCTTTAATGGAAACCAGAGCCGTCTCTCCTGTCCAACTGGAGACGGGAAGTTGAAGGAAGAGAGAAAAAGTCACTTTGTGTCTTTTGGCCAAATTTGTGTAGAATTCAATTCTAATAATAATTCTAAATAAATGATACCTCATTTTAATAATTATTATGAAATCAGAATAATACATGTATAATATAAAACTAATTATGAAAATTAGACTTAAAAATTTTCGAAAATGATTTAAATTAGATTAAAAAAAACTTTAAAATAGATTTTTAAATTTTATTTAATTTAAAAAAAAATTATTAAAATTTTTCTAATTTAAAAAAATAATTAAATTAGATTTAAATGATAATGATAGTAAGTAAAGTTTATATAGCACCTCTAACAGACAAGGAAGGGTCACAAAGTGCTTTACAATGTACAAAAAATACAAATAAAATAATAATAATACATATAAAATATAACAAAACAGCTGCACAAATACCATTGAAATGTAATAAACGCCAAACCATATTGTTAATTAAAAGCTTATCCAAAAATGTATAGCAATAGTGATTTAGCACTGTCGTGTTTTTATTTATTTTTTTCTTCTAAATCGTACATTTTGTGAAATCCTGACGCAGGTGGAAAAGGTGGGCTTTTGTTGGCAGGTCTGGGGTCTGTTCTGAATATGTTAGTGTGCTGATGTAAGACGTCTGTTTGAAACCTGGGGCCTTTTATCCATTATCAGGAACAGACGCTCGGGCCGGTCACAGTTCATCCCTCCTCATTAAGGCGTCTGATTTATTCCAGGGCTGAAACTGAAAATTCTCTCTATA
Source organism: Pimephales promelas (assembly GCF_016745375.1). Next base: position 8,966,771 of record NW_024121266.1, on the reverse strand, counting down.
TGTCTCATCATGCCCAGCATAAAAAAAAATATATTGAGTATGTATGTATGTATATATATATTACACTCGGTACCAACGACCTTACGTCATAACTTGTGGTGTTCCTCAAGGCTCAGTTTTGGGTCCTCTGTTGTTTTACCTATGCTTCCTTTTGCTGATGCAATTCATCAGTACAATATTCCCTAAGAACAATTCTTGGCAGTTTTGTTAGAGGCCACTAGAGGAACATTATAACACCCAAATTGTCATAATCAAGGCGCCAAATTTAGAGACACTTTAGAACGTTTTCCCACTGTTTAAACAACCTTTACAAACATTTTTATAATGTTGTGTTAGTTGTGTTAATGTACAGCAGGTCCTAGATTTGGTTTGGTTTGAAACTACGCAACTGTTAAAAGAGTATATGTGAAAATGTGGAGTATGAATGGAATTTACACTACATCTTGTGACCTACTAGCATCAGTTGTGTCAGTTCAGTGTCAATTATAAATCCTCTCCTACACTCTCAGAAAAAAAGGTACAAAAGCTGTCACTGGGGTTGTACCTTTTCAAAAGGTACACTTTTGTACCCAAAGGCTGCATATTGGTACCTTGGTGGTACATATTAGCACCTAAAATGTACATATTAACACCTAAATTGTACATATTAGTACCTAAAATGTACATATTAGCACCTAAAATATACATATTAGCACCTAAAATAGACATATTAGCTCCTGAAATGTACATATTAACACTAAAAATGTACATATTAGCACCTAAAATGTACATATTAACACCTAAAATGTACATATTAGCAACCAAAATGCACATATTAACACTAAAAATGTACATATTAACACCTAAAATGTACATAGTAACACCTAAAATGTACATATTAACACCTAAAATGTACATATTAGCACCTAAAATGTAAATATTAACACCTAAAATGTCCATATTAGCACCTAAAATGTACATGTTAGCACCTAAAATGTACATATTAACACCTAAAATGTACTTATTAGCACCTAAAATGTACATATTAACACCTAAAATGCTCATATTAACACCTAAAATGTACATTTTAACACCTAAAATGTACATATTAGCACCTAAAATGCACATATTAGCACCTAAAATGTACACATTAACACCTAAAATGTACATATTAGCAACTAAAATGTACACATTAACACCTAAAATGTACATATTAGCAACTGAAATGTACATATTAACACTAAAAAATTATATATTAGCACCTAAAATGTATATATTAACACCTAAAATGTACATATTAGCACCTAAAATGTCCATATTAGCACCTAAAAGGTACATATTAACACCTAAAATGTACTTATTAGCACCTAAAATGTACATGTTAGCACCTAAAATGTATATATTAACACCTAAAATGCTCATAAAATGTACATATTAACACCTAAAATGTACATATTAACACCTAAAATGTACATATTAGCAACTGAAATGTACATATTAACACTAAAAAATTATATATTAGCACCTAAAATGTATATATTAGCACCTAAAATGCACATATTAGCACCTAAAATGTACATATTAGCACCTAAAATGTACATATTAGCACCTAAAATGTACTTATTAGCACCTGAAATGTACACATTAGCACCTAAAATGGACAAAAGTTTACGTTTTGAAGAGGTACAGCCCCAGTGACAGCTTTTGTACCTTTTTTTCTGAGAGTCCATGGCCTCATGGGATAGTAAAGTGTCCATGGTTTCCACACTTCAGAATCCTGCCGGCAGAAGTAGGTCATCCGGGGACTTTTTACCAATACTGTTTTCGAATACTGTCCAAACTCCCATACTTATATTCGAGCCCGTTCTCATCCCAAAGCGCCATATAGGACGCTTTTGCAAAAGCGTAAATATCCAACGCACATGGCACCCTTTAACGTCAAATGAGACGCAGATATATTTGGGCAGAAGGCGCCCCCTAGTGGTCTAACCCTTACCCTACACCATACCTAAACTTAACCATTAACCGAAGCGTCTCATTAGACGTGAAAGGGTGCCATGTGCGTTGGATATTTACGCTTTTGCAAAAGCGTTGTATATGGCGCTTTGGGATGAGAATGCGTTGGTATATTCTAGGCGAAAAATAGTATGCAACAAAAGTAATATATCTAAATTCACAGTATTTATAAAAAAAAGTAGGGAAAAAGATCTATTTCCTCCAGCGGGATTCTCAAGTGTGCATAATTCTCAAGTTATGAATGGTAGTGAACTGACGCTAGTAGGTCACATGATAATGACAACATGGCAAATGTCGTCCAAATTTCATTCATACTGCACATATTCATATTATATAAAAGCTTGAAAAATAAGTGTCTACTCATATCAAGAGAGAGTATGCGATTTTGGACGCAGCCTACTTCAAGTCACCTTTATTTATTTAGCGCTTTTTACAATACAGCTCGTTTCAAAGCAGCTTTTGGAAAATAATGCAGCAAAGTAAGTTGAGTGATGTTTCAGTTTTTGTCGTTAAAAAAAGTAACACTTTTACACTTGAGAAAGACCAAACTCATCCGTTTCCGAGCCGCTTAGACGACATGTTCCCGTCCTTTTATCTGTCTACAGGACAAAAGTCCCCCGTGACGAGAGTGGTGTGAAAAGCCTCAGTTTAGGGTCGTGTCTGAAAGTGAGTTTTCTCTCTCTCTCTTTGTGAATGCAGACAGGGGACGCCCACTCCAGAAGCCCTTTTAATGTTCACCTCGGCTCGCACAGACCCGTCCATCTGACAGACATATCAATCCTGTGCCAGGAGAACGAAGAGGAGGATGACGAGGAAGTGCTCCTGCCAAATAAAAGCTTTTGCTTCACTGCTTTTATATCATGACATGTTGTTCTGGTAGGTGGTTTGGCACTAAACACCGGCGACAACTAAACAATGGGCTCTTCAGCGCTCGCTGAGATTCAACACTTAATTGGTCGTTTGGAAATGGGAACAATCTCACTTACAGATTTACACAGTTGTGCATTTGCTTTTGTACGTGATCATACTCGTGTGTTTCGCCTGGTGGTCGTAGATGATAAAATGCTTTTATTTTCAGTTCATAAATAATGACTCGATATTAAGATTTTTGGCCAATTTATTGTGAGTTAGATCAATATTCTCTCATATTTATTATAAATATTAAATTAACATTTAACACTATATATATTAGTGTCCTTGTTCCATATGTTACTGTGTTATACAGTAAATTATGCATAATTACATGCAACTGAACCAAATCCTAATCCTATAACCCTATAGTAAGCAGTGTTGGGTAAGTTATTCTAAAAAAAAGTAATTAATTACTAGTTACTAATTACTTCTTCAACAGTGTAATTAGATTACTGTACTAATTACTCTCTCTAAAAAGTATTTAATTACTTTTAATTACTAATTACTTATCCCATATCAATCTCAACCAGCTGAATAATACAAGGATATACAGCTGTTTTAATTCTTTCAAATAAATACTATAAAATTGCATGAATTATCCTTAAACTGACCAAGGTGGAGAAGGTTACATTCTTAAAACATACTTTTTAGCATCAGACAATACATTTTGGTCATTTTTAAACCCACGATTTGTCTGATCTCATGACATTTCACACTTTTTTCATACATATTTTACAATAATTCATACGAATTTGTACGAGTGCGGTCGTACGATTTAGACACCTCATAAAATGCGTACGAATCGCTGTGAGATCGGATTGACACAGTATTTACCTCAATTACATCAGAAGTAACTGTAATTAAATTACAGATAAATTAAGAGTAATCCCTTACTTTACATTTTCAAGGGAAAAGTAATTAAATTACAGGGTTACACCCAACAGTGATAGTAAGTACATGCACACTGTAAAAAAATATTGTAGGTTTAACTTAAAAAAGTAAGTAACCTGGTTGCCTTAAAATTTTAAGTTGATTGAACTGGAAAAAGTGAGTTAATACAATGAAGGAGAATGATTTAATCATCAGAAACTCAAAATTATATGTTATCTGAAATAAATAAATTATTTAAGTTGATTTGACAAAAGAAAAAATGTTGTGATTACTACACTGTAAAAAAATATTGTTGGTTCACTTAAAAAAATAAGTAACCTGGGTTGCCTTAAAATTTTAAGTTGATTGAACTGGAAAAAGTGAGTTAATACAATGAAGGATATTAATTTAATCATCAGAAACTCAAAATTATATGTTATTTGAACTAAATAAATTATTTAAGTTGATTTGACAAGAAAATATGTTGTGATAACAAATCTTGAAAATATTTTTTTACAGTGTTTACTCAGTACTTAAATATATAATTACACTGTAACCATGACAACTCCAATTTATCATCACTTTTATCACTTTCGTGTTGAATCATGTGACGAAATATTAGCACGTGAAATTTCGTTACCTTTTTGGAGTGGTAGTTGTGTAGACTGTCAATGGTCGGAAAGAAATCTCTCAGATTCTTCATTTTTGTTTCGAAGATCAATCATTTTAACGGTCCGTCTTAACTTGAAGAATTTTGTAAACTCTTGTTTTTCGTTGGAAGTCTTTGATCGGCGTTACATTTCAGGTGATGGTATATATTTTTAATTTTTAGGAAGAAATTTTCACCTATTTGATTAAGTATTAAATTAACTCGTCAATTTATAATTTCTGCCTTTTTATTTGACGTGTCACGCGTTGCATTTTGTGTATGTTATCGAATATGACATGTTGAATTTTCTGTCGAATTTGAACCGGTGAATTTGTGGAAGCGAAATAAAATGGACCGGAAATTGCCTGCCGAATATAATGGGTTGTATTTTTTTACTGTGAACTCTTAAAGGTGAATATGGATTATTGAAATTTTTCAAATAAAAAAAATGTGTGTGAAAATGTTTGGAACTTAAATATACAACAATGTTATAGTCCATGAAAATACAAGCCCTCAAAGTACAATATATTAAATATATATATATATATATATATATTAAGAAGCTTTTTTGTTTCAAAAACATTTGGCATTCATTTTCTTTATTACTGCATTTCGGCAGATGTTTACGACAAAAAATATTGCGACTAAAACAAACTTTCTCTTTGGAATCACATTTATCAATGAATTGTGCACAATAAGACCAAGAACATAAAATAACACATCAATTAAAGACAATCTGATTTCACATTGCCTTAAGTGTAATATAATATATCGTTTAAATCATTATTGCTATTCAATATGTCAAACAAACTTGTGTTTTGACTCAATGACTCAATTTGACTCTCTCTCTCTCAAATTTGCTTTATTAGCATGACTGTGTAACACAGTTGCTAAAGCATCAACATATTATATATAAATAATAAAACAAACAAGTAAAACAAAAGTATAAATCATGTCATTTGTAGCATTTAAAATAAATCTTAATAAATAAATACGGTGGGTCACTGTGAGAATTAGCTGTCTCTGGCGTTGTGAATAGCTAACACATATTTAGCCGCTAGTGCAGCTGTCTCTCTCTCTTGATTTTCCGCCGTTCTCTTTGTACTCGAGACCCGAAGATCAAAGACGCGCGCCGTGAAGCTCCCAGGCCTAAATTACATTCATACTTCCTTGAAAGTACAGAGAAATTGGTGGGATGAAAACTGAAGGTCAGTGTCAGCTCGCGAGCGGGATTAGGTCTGAGCGGGGGAACGAGGAGCGAGAGGAGAACGGGCGTCGGGGACACATCTGTACCGAAACATGCTCAAAGAAACATTACACACGCCAGAACAGCAAATAAGAGCTCAGGGCGCTATAATAGATTTAAGAAATCAATGCGGCACGTCAATGAAATGTTATCTGTGTTTTTCTTTTGCGAACGTGTCATAAAAATTCACATCTATCTATTTTACAACCATTCAACAAGCTCTAATACATCAACACACCAATAACATCTTGAGCATTTGCGGCTGCGACTTTGCACAAGCTTTTCAAAAGGATGTAATTATTAGCTCAACCCTTGGATATTATGTCTAGCACAAACGCGTATGGGCAAATATTAAATGCTATTCATGCTAACCATAAATTATCATAGCATCCTGACACAGATTGTTGGTGACGCTGAGCGCTGCATGGCGTCTGTGTGTATTTTTCCATGGATACAAAGTAATTAAAAAGAATAAGTGGTGGCCAATAAGCAGGGAAGCATGTAATTACGATGTGTCTGCAGCTGACTGCGCGGCACTAGCTTTAGCGCTTTAGCCTGTGACCTGTGATGGCTCAACACACGAATTAATTAACAAGCGCGATTCTCTGCATTTCATTACTGGAGCTTCTCAACCCATCATTTTATTCTGCTATTAATTTCCAAGATCTGTTTTTACCACAACTGAGCTCTCTCTGTAATGTATGCTAATTTTTGCTTATGCTAATCATACCGCATGTTGTCTTTTCATATTGTCTAGTTGATGTAAAATTCTAAAGGTGACAATGATGTGACCTTAGTTTATTGTAACCTCACTAAACTGTTTAATTGGATTTGAAAAAAAAAATTAAAAAAAATCAGCTACCAGCTAGCTAAAGCTAGTTTTTCAAAATATCTAGGACCTTAAACTTGATTGTTTTTTAGCAAGGTTGAAGCAGAATTTCATCTAGAATATCCTGAAAGTTATGTAAACTAAGCTAACATTAACTAGCCTAAGCTTTTATAGTACCAAGTCCTATAGGTTAGCTGTTAATGCTAACAGGTGCTAAGCTAACAACACACTATAGTCAATAATGTGTGAAGAAGTTCGCTTATATCCCATCTATTGATATGAAATATTCTGAAAGCAATGTCTCATCAACTGTGCTAATTATTAGCAAAGCATTATAGTATTAAAGTGCCCTACTGGTTAGCTGCTAATGCTAACAACAATGAGCAAATGTAATGAAGCTACCAGCGCATTAGCCATGGTGTGATGAAGTTAGCTTTAGCAAATCGTCCATGCCGTGTCATTTCCGTGTGAACTGTGATGCTGGGATTCTCAGTGCCAGTGCGAGGCTGAAATACTGTGTCAGTGTTACTGTCTGGAGGAAGTGCTCGGAGAAACTGACCATCTGCAGGGTTTACATAAAGTCCTGTGCCGCCACAGTTCGGCGAGCTGTTAATGAGACATGACTGACCAACAGAAGCACTGGGAACGAGAGAATCTTTAAAATCGGGTTATTTTGCATTGACACTTATTTCATGAGGATTAACAACACTTTTACCTACATTTTACTCAACGTTAACCAATGCAATTTTTTTCTAAATGTCATAATCATTTGTTAACCATTACTTCAATGAGCTCACTGTTTTCACCTTAAATTATTACACTGTTTAAATGTACATTTCTGAAATGCAGTTTCCTCAGATAATAGATCATGTAAATTGTAATATGGACTCTGTAAAGCTGCTTTGAAATGACGTGTATTGTGATAAGCGCAATACAAATAAATGTGAATTGAATTGTTCTCAGATTTTAATGCACATCCAAAATGCGTTTAATTGTTGTTTTGTGCTGTCGTGACATTTACCCATTAACCCTCTGGGGTTGTTCGTTTCAGAGTCACACTTGGGGTGTTCGGGTCCAAATGGACCCAAAGGGCGGGATTCATATTTTTTTTTTTAAAAATCATGATTTTTTTTTTTAACTCGTTTTTTATAATATTTTTTCTTTTCTTTTTTGGTGTTTTGAGAAAATTTCAAAAATAAAAAAAATTATAATTACTATTAATGCAATAATTACGACAAAATTTCCTCCCCATTGAACATAATAGAAAAAATATGTAAATTTTTTTTTATAAAAGCTGTATTTCATTTTAGAGCCAAGCCTAGGCCTCATAAAAGCAATTTTTAAAATGAGATGGATGCCATCTGGTGGACAAACTGCGCATTTTAAAAATGCAAAACACATGTATAATTTTAATTAATTTTAATTACATGTATAATTATAATTTAAATAATTTTGAATTTTTTGGTGTGTTTGTGTATAAAAGTGTGTGTGTGTGCGTGTCTGGATGTGTCTGTTTTGCACTCTTGATGTTTTATAGATTCACCCCTTCACTGTTGTGTGCCTGATTTGTAGATTGTACGCACAAAAAAACTCAGTATTTTCATATTTTTGCCAATTTCCCATTCATTTTCCATGCGGGTCCATTTGGACCCGAACACCCCAAGTGTGACTTTTTTTTACAACCACTTAGACTATTCACATCCTGTCCCCAATTTTTTTGAGTGTTCAAATACCAAATACCAACAAAGTCACCAAATTTCAGACCATTCCGAGGAAGCTGTGATTTTTAAATTTTTTTAATTTAAATTCTTCGGGTCCATTTGGGCCGAACAACCCCAGAGGGTTAAGCTTTACACTGCAGTGGCTGATGGGTAAAATCACACAACATGCCGAACAAGCCCTGAAAAGTGAAGCCAAAGCGTCTCGATCGCCCCCCGGTGGCCGGCCCTAGTATAGTCATAAACCCCGCCTCCCCACGTTACTCAATGGCACGCGAGACCAACGAAACGATTAAATTTACACTTCAAATTTCATTTTCCCAAATATGATTTCTGTCATTTACTGTAATTTTATCGCGCTAATATAATTTCAAGTGTTTGTTTTTAAAATAAGTTTGTTTTTAGGTAGTTGGTGTGACGTCATGATTGACAGCTGTGATTGAGTGAAGTTGTGAGTGAGGAGATGGGAGCTTTAAATTTAATATATAAATTTCTATAATTAATTTTTAAAAGTGCCGGAGCGTGTTGTTGCGATTTATTCTGTGGGCGGGGCCTTGATTTCGAGGCTTTACCTCCTGCTCACGACTGCCCATGTCTGGTCGCGAGATCGCTTCTGCGCAGACTCAAGTTCCAAGATGTCGGCGCCATATCGGGACACTGGCGGCTTCACTTCTGACCAATGAGAGCAAAGGGGCGTCGCCCATCTTTTTTTTACAGTCTATAGAGAGCCTAAGTCCCGCCCCTCCGCTTCCGGCTCATGGGACATTTTTTCAGAAAAAATATGAATGGTAGTCAATAGCGAGAGACAACTTATCTTTTTATTCCGTCTGAACTGTGCCCTGAATTACACATATGATGTTTGTCAATTTAAAAGATAATTCTGAAAGTCAAAAACGTCACAGTTTGTCATAAAACAGAAGAGTAACGTTTAGTTTTATGTGAAAATCGCTCTGTGAACTACATCTCCCGGGAAGTGAAATGAGATCCGCTGCTCGTGTGTGTGCAGTCTGGTACAAAACACTCAGGCATGATGGCGTAACGTTACGATTATAACGTAAGACTATAGAAACAATGACAGACAGCCTCAGTAAAGTTAGCTTCAGTTAAGTTAGCTTCAGTTAAGTTAGCATCAGTAAAGTTAGCTTCAGGAAAGTTAGCGTCAGTAAAGTTAGCTTTAGTTAGCTTCAGTTAAGTTGGCTTCAGTGAAGTTAGCTTCAGTAAAGTTAGCGTCAGTTAGCTTCAGTTAAGTTAGCTTCAGTTAACGTCAGTAAAGTTAGCTTCAGTAAAGTTAGCTACAGTTAAGTTAGCTTCAGTAAAGTTAGCTTCAGTAAAGTTAACTTTAGTTAGCTACAGTTAAGTTAGCTTCAGTAAAGTTAGCTTCAGTTTGCTTCAGTTAATTTAGCTTCAGTAAAGTTAGCTTCAGTAAAGTTAGCGTCAGTTAGCTTCAGTTAAGTTAGCTTCAGTAAAGTTAGCTTCAGTTTGCTTCAGTAAAGTTAGCTTCAGTAAAGTTAGCATCAGTTAGCTTCAGTTAAGTTAGCTTTAGTTAGCTTCAGTAAAGTTAGCGTCAGTAAAGTTAGCTTTAGTTAGCTACAGTAAAGTTAGCTTCAGTAAAGTTAGTGTCAGTTAGCTTCAGTTAAGTTAGCTTCAGTAAAGTTAGCATCAGTTAGCTTCAGTAAAGTTAGCGTCAGTTAGCTTCAGTTAAGTTAGCTTCAGTAAAGTTTTTTTCAGGAAAGTTAGCTTTAGTTAGCTTCAGTAAAGTCAGCTTCATTCATTGACAGAAAATGTGCGCCTTTGGGGTTTGTAGTCTTTGTAATGACGTATTTTCACAGTCTTATACCTCAACGGTTTTACATCAAACTGCGACTTTCTTTACTTTAAAATGTATCTTTAAAAATTGACAAACATCATATGTGTAATTCAGGGCACAATTCAAACCAGATCAAAATATTTGTTGTCTCTCGCCATTGACTACCATTCAATATTTTTCCGAAATAAGGTCCCATGGTGGTCGACCGGAAGGGGAGGGGCTTAGGCTCTCTATGGTGTGCATGCATTCATCTGTCAGACGCTCTAACCCAAAGCGACTTGCACGGCATCTGAGGTGTGTTTTGTCAGCATGTTCCCACTGTATCTTTCCCATCTCTCTTTGCACTTCTCCCAGAAACGCTGCCGGGAGGCGGATGGCCGAACGCCAGCTTCGTCTGCATGATGCCAGCGGGAGACTGAGGGATCTGGCTGACAGAGACCCCAGTAATCGGCCCTTATTAGCCACGCTTGTCTGAGGACGTCACCCAGGAGCGCGAGTGGAAGAGGACGGGGGCACACCTGCCAAAACTAACCACCATCATCTCACCTAGGGAAGACGCTTAGCAGGTTATCGGTTTGAAAACACGAGTTTTCTGTTTGATTTGATCAGTTTGACATAGTTTTCAGTCTATCTGTGAACGTTTTTAATATTGAAAGTATATTTATTTGCCAAAGTTGACTGAGACTGAGAAATTTTACCCTAATGAAATATGTTTTATCCATTAGACAGATGCATGTTGAGGTATTAAGGGAGTAAAACACAGTGAGAAACATATGGCAGGTACAGGTTCGGTCCGCTGGGAACACAAACATCGGCGATAATTAAGTTTACAAATATTTGTTTTCACGCAGCTAGAGTTACGTAACATGCAATATAATCAAATTGCTTCTGGAAACCTGTAATTTAAAGCAATTTAACCCAAACTTGTTACACAAATGTAGCTTGGATTGCACACAAGGCCTTTTCTCGCGTTCCCAAAAGCGCCACCCTGATTGTCAGAGCAATTATGTTTCTTGTGATTGGGGTAGCGATTACACAGCCTTCATTTGGCATGATGATTCTTGTCGCTGGATTCGGCGTGTAATTATGCCAGGTACAGATGATAACGACAATGTTCCTCAGTATCACAACAATTATTCAATCTATTTCCCCCCATCCATCTCCAATGCAACGCTTCAGATGTTGAAATGATAATGCAGGTGTCGAACTAACCCTGATTGCCACAATTATCTGTAATTACTGAACTTGCACAGACAAGAAACTTTCACAGATGCATTGGGGAAGTTTCACACAACGCAGCAACTATTGTAATAATTGGCAACTTGAAGTCCTTCATCCTTCATTCCCGGTGGGGAAAAGATGACGCTAACCTTGAACGCTTGGGAAATTGTTATGCTTTTTAGCAAATTATCTAACAACGTGAACATGTCTACGAAAAAAGACCACATAAAATCTGAACTCGCACATTCTCTAAAAATGGTCGCAGTCTGTAACCCTTTTTAATGCAAATATGACATTGAGATGTCTTTGTTATGACAACTTGACCAATACATCATAACCTACAGTGGTGTGAATAAGTTTTGGCACCCATGCTAAAGTTGCCTAAAAAGAGGAATAAAAAATCATCTTTTGGATATCGATCTTAATGCCTTAATTAGAAAAATGAGGAAAACTCCAACCTTTAAGGACACCAATTTTCTTTGTGAATGAATAATGTATCATAAATAAATAAATGTTTTTCCTTGAAATACAGGGTGCATACTGTAAGTCAGGGCACCCCTATGTTAAATTCCCATAGAGTCCGGCAGATTTTTATTTTTAAAAGCCAGTTACTTCATGGATCCAGGATAATATGCATCCTGATAAAGTTCCCTTGGCCTTTGGGATTAAAATATCCCCACACCTTCCACCACACCTAGAGATTGGCATGGGGTACTTTCCATAAGATCATCTTTCAATGCAAATCAAAGCAGCTATTAGGCTAACTGAAGTAAAACCATGCCAATCTCTAGGTGTGGTGGAATATTTTAATCCCAAAGGCCAAGGGAATTTTATCAGGATGCATATTATCCTGGATCCATGAAATAACTGGCTTTTAAAAATAAAAATCTGCCTGACTCTATGGGAATTTAACATAAGGGGGCAATGCCTTATGCACCCTGTATTTTAAGGAAAAACATTTATTTATTTACGACAGATTATTCATTCACAAAGAAAATTGGTGTCCTTAAAGGTTGGAGTTTTCCTCATTTTTCTAATTAATGCATTAAGATCAATATCCAAAAGATGATTTTTTATTCCTCTTTTTAGGCAACTTTAGCATGGGTGCCAAAACTTATTCACACCACTGTATATGTCATAAACATGACGCACTTAGCTTTATGGGTTAACATTACATTAATCTGTCATGTGGTTGGTTTTAACATTGGCGGTCATGAGGCATTATAACTGTGTCATGAATATGTTTCTTGACCTCAACTACAGTGGTACACAATGAATTTGTCATTAAAATGTTATAATGGCTTCATGACAGCCAATGACAAAAAGCAACCAAGCCATATGGTCATGTTAACCCATAAAAGCTACAGTAAGTGCTTTCTTAAGTTTGATAACTAATCTGTTAAGTTGTCTTAGTAATGTCAAGTTGTCATGACTCTTCATTATGTCAGTCTTATCAAGTAAAGTGTTACTGATTTGTTCAACAGCTTTTTTTTGGATTGTAAATGTGAAGGCCAAGCTGACTGATTCGCATTGAGCAACCGTACGGTTTGTGTTTGGCCGATTGCGTCTAGTGCGTATGTTTCTTTATGCGCGGATAAGAAAAGAATACATGAACAAACACCCACAAAAGCAGGTTATTTTTATCTTCAGATATGAAATTACCATTATTGTTCACAAGTTGTTTAACAGGAATTGGTTGCCGTGTCCTTGGATCACGTGTCCTCAAAAGCGCTCGACAAACTGCTCTGTCATTTCTTCACCGTCTACACGCCAGCGAAATATTCAGATGTTGAACTATTGCCAGTGATTTTGTTTCTTCAACTTCTTCAGCTACAGTTTGTTGGATATTAAAACTTTCAGAGGTGAGTGATGTCAGTGTGGATACAGATATCCACTGCTGGTGAGTAACTAGATGTTTGTTTTTATTTTTAAATGTATGTATATATATATATATATATATAACAGTGCCCCTATCTGTAACATTGTAAAGATTTCAAACAACGAGTCAAACATAAAAAAATTAGAGTCCGAAAATCAAAAAATCTTGAAATCGTTGGTGTTTCTGACGTCACAAACGACCTTGTAACCATTAGAGCCCGACCGATAAAGGATTTTGAAGGCCGATACCGATACAAATATTTTTGGGTTTTAAAATCCGATATTCCGATATATCGGCCGATATTTTTTTATTTTTATTAAATATTATTGGATTTCACACATGTGTAAATGAAAAGCTAACTTTTCTGCACAAGATACGTTTGATACTTTTTCTCAATGTCTAAATGTTCACTCCTCGCAAGTATAACTTACATTTTACAATGCAGGGACTGTAACTAGAGATATGCGAGTTATAAATACAGTAATCATTACTTTATTTAGGCTGAAAAAGTTCATTGTGGTTTCCAAGCTCATTAATGTTAACGTTAGCGCTCTTCCAACTGATGATAGTGGCATTAGCTAGTCTATGATGAGCCATAGATTACGTCATACTGCAAATTGTAAAACATACATTTTCAATATAACAGGCCAAGGAGAGATGATTGAATCGTGTTTCGTCCGTTTTTATTTTATTTTTCACATATTCATTTATCGGCCATTATAACTGCCGATACCGATATTATGGAAAATGCCTAATATCGGCCGATAATATCGGTCTGGCTCTAGTAACCAATCAGATCAACGTGTGATCGTCAACCAGTTGAGTGAGTGAGTGGAGGCGGGGCTCATTTGCATATTCAGACCACACATACTAAATGAGGCAAGGGTGTCAAGTTGCACCCAAGATATTTTAAGACACGAAGAATTTTTTTTTTAAAGAAAAATGCTTAAATATGTCATTTTGGTGATCAAAGATGATTTTTACGGGATACAATTATTGACTACAGCGGGATTTAAATAGTTTTGGTGTAGTTAGCTACTTTTTACTAGGATCTTGACGTTGACTTCAGTCTGATAATCTTTCAGCTTTGCAACGACCAAGATTTTTGGATCCAAAATTGAGACCACGAGTGATCACGTCATCTCCTGTTGACGTTCCGCGGGAACTGAACGAGATGTTTGAGAAGCACCTTGAGTAGATGACAAAACATGACGCAATGGGGGAGGTGTGGGCTAGCATTAATCCACTCAAAGGCTTTTAGCGGTATTGCTTTCCAACGGTGCGCCGGTGCCGAGTCCACCACCCCCATAATTCCATTTCAGCAGTAATTTAATTTAGTGCCAGAGCTTTTCATTTTGTGAATGAATCCACCCTCCACTCCACTCGGCTGCTTGCTACCGTCCTGCTACAGCTTTCGCTCACAGCCGCGCTCATTAAGCAAACTCATTTGATAGTTTCGGCAAGTGTGACGGAGAATGAAGCCCCGCCATCAACCGAGGGTCCCTTTGGAGAATTATGCTGAGTCATTGAGCTATTCGGGTAATGCATCGGGATCTCCATCCGAAGGACAGCCTCTCCCTCGGCTTGATTAACGTCGCCATAACTTAACTGGGCTATACGTGTCTTTATGCATATGAGATCTGGAGTGAGGAGATGTTTGGAGGCTGTTTTTATTTTACAGTCTTTTTTCAAGCTGCAATCTAAACCATGAAACCGTACCATGAAAAATGGTGTCACTAACAAAAAACAAAAAAAAAACAAAAAAAAAAAAACATAATAATCAGTGTTAAGGAGTAAGTGCACTCTCAGAAAAAAGGTACAAAAGCGGTCCTTTTTTCTGGGGCTGTACCTTTTCAAAAGTATGCATAACGGTGCTTAACTGAAGCTAACTGATGCACCTTAATGGTACATATTAGCACCTAAAATGTACATAATAGCACCTAAAATGTACATATTAGCACCTAAATGTCCATATTAGCACATAAAATGTACATATTAGCACCTAAATGTCCATATTAGCACATAAAATGTACATATTAGCACCTAAATGTACATATTAGCACCTAAATGTCCATATTAGCACATAAAATGTACATATTAGCACATAAAATGTACATATTAGCGCCTAAATGTCCATATTAGCACATAAAATGTACATATTAGTACCTTAATATCCATATTAGCAACTAAAATGTACATATTAGCACATAAAATGTCCATATTAGCACATAAAATGTACATATTAGCACCTAAATGTCCATATTATAAAATGTACATATTAGCACCTAAATGTCCATATTAGCACATAAAATGTACATATTAGCACCTAAATGTCCATATTAGCACATAAAATGTACATATTAGCGCCTAAATGTCCATTTTAGCACATAAAATGTACATATTAGTACCTTAATATTCATATTAGCAACTAAAATGTACATATTAGCACCTAAAATGTACATATTAGTATCTAAAATGAACAAAAGTTCTCCCTTTTGAAAGATACAGCCCCCCAGTGACGGCTTTTGTACCTTTTTTTCTTAGAGTGTAACTGAAAATAGCAATGCTACAAACTTAACTGCATTATTCAGGAGCTGTACGAATCTGAGAAAACTGAGGGCAGTAATTTAATTTATTTCTAAATAAGAATTAAATAATGGAATGAACAATATTATTTGCACTTAACGTTCAAAAAATATATTACTTTTTAATTATTATACACTCTATTTTCATATATTATATGCTATTAATTTTATAGTCCTAATAATAAAATGTTTTTTTTTTCAAAATGTGTATCAGTATTATTTTAGTTTTATTAATATTTAAAATAAAAAATATATTTTTCATATTAATTTGATTTAAATTTTCAGTTATTATTTATGTGGTTTTGTTTTTTTGTTTTAATATTATTTAGGGTTCATTTTAAGGTTGAAACGTCTTTAAATTTGCTATCAAGACTATTTAAAGTCAATGTGATTCACTAAGGATAGTTATTTTCATTCAAAAGCAGAAAAGTTGGTTATTTTTTTTCCCGGAGAAACAAGCTCAAATTGACCATCATGTCCAGCTGTTGTGGTGGCCGTCTGAAAATCAAAGGCCCTAGCTGTCTCCTGTTTGATTGCAGTCCATTTTCTTCCAATCATTCCCCAAAATCATCCATTTTCTTAATCAGGGATAAAAAAAATAGATGCCCATGTAAATCTTACTGATTGTTTTTATGAATAATAAATCCTATATTTTTGGATTGTCTATCCCTCTCTCTTGTTCTACTTCAAACGTGTCCATCTGGCCCAGAGGTGACCGTCCATAACATGGCAACCCATTCTGCGCACATCAAAGCTCATGGATCAGTCGACCTGCGGGCCGCCCTGACACCGACGTCCCCCACGCTTTGATTTTTCCTCATTCTGATGAAATGGCGAATCCAGCTCTGCGGGAGCCCTGGGCTTCAGGGGCAAGTTACACCAAAACCAATGATCATCTGTAGGAGCCTGCATTCACGCTTGACCTACAGTACAGACACAAAATACGCCACATTACTCAAGCCACCATGAAATCAAATTCACAATTCTTTTCCCTGATGATGAGGGCGGGGCAACCTGTGACTCACATGAGATCCACCAATAGCAAACCACAACCAGCCAATCAATTACCTACAGACAAAATCAATTCTCGTTCCAGAACCCGTTTCACTCAGATAGACTTCAAATATAAAGAAGAAACAACTAGAGCAATATCCGTTTAATGCCAATTTTATAGCTAGAGATAAAAAAATGCCTTATAATTGTGTTGGTTAAGGTCATCAACCTTTATTAACCTTTAAAAAAACTCAACAGTTGCAAGACAAGATCAGTCAAAAATTGTACTGTAATTCGAGACTGACAGTAATTGTCCAGAAATGTATTGTTGAAGGCTGTGAATTTGTAGCTATTACTGTTGGCATGCTAAATCAAAAAGCCCTCTACAAACAAAACTCTAAATGTAGCCTATAGCCTTAGCACCGCTTCTAAAAATGTTAAAGCTAAAAACATGTAAAAAAAAACAAAAAAAAAATCTCATTAGTAAATGTAACTAAATAGCAAGCTGGTTGTTGACTAAAAAGACAGTCACCCTGACTAATCTCTATCTTAAGTCCGTCCAACTTTTGTGTGTGGTGTATTTTTATGCTATCATTAGCTTAGCAACATGCTAACTCTGTTGCGAGTCAAGTTTTATGTAAGTTTTGTTGTTTATGTAGAGTGTTCCATATTCCTCAGTTGTGTGATTTAATCTCAGTTATGATCTCTACTGTATAGGACGTAGAGCAATACAGCTCACCAGGTTTTAGGACACATCCACTGTGTCTAAAGTTGAACACAAACTTGAGGAACTCTAACAAATTCCAAATCTTGGAACGACACGTCACTGACGTGGGCATAATTTGCTGAGATGCTAGCGTCAACAAATGCTGAAGATAGCTAGTCAGATTGTTAGCAAGACAAGGGCCAATTTTACCTGGCATGTGACCTCCGGCGGCAGGAGATAAACTAGACCCGGCTCAGTCATTAGAGATTCACCAGGGCGTTTGTGTCAACAGTTGGACAGTGTGTTTCGCAATTATTTCCCAGCATCCTCTTGGGTAGGGGGCGAAATAAAATGTCATTTTGGGGATGTTTATGGGTTGTAACATTTTTAGACACTTCGTCTAAAATTATATTTTCCTACAAGGCTGGTATAAGGATCCTCAATGCAGATGAACAGAAAATAATGTTTTTTTCCAGTAGGCTACAATGACAGAAAAGGTCATCTATATTAGATCAAATGGGATGGGAGACATATTTTAGTCCTTTATTTTGAAATCTATGGAAATTAAATTTAAATGAATGCGTATAGCCTACTACATTATGCTAATTTGAGACGGATGATGCGTTATCTCAGCTGTTAACTCCCATCGGGTATTAGATCGCCAATGACAAGGTCGGTGTTCACTACATTTACACCATCTCCATCTGAAATAAGTATAATGACAGGTCATATCTTATAATCTATCTGTATTTGCTCCGTACTACTGTCCAAGCTGAAGTAGGTCACTCTCGGCTCTCAGCGCTACCATTAACAATCGCGCGTCTCTTTACCTCAGCGTTCAGGGTTGTCGTGTTGCCCGTGGGCAAAGCTGCATTAAAGCTTTTCATAGATACGGCTGTCGGAGGGGTAATGGAACCTGGTTGACATGCTCGAGTACAGACAGAAGCGGATAAAAGAGTGTTATTTACTTAGCTACCTTAACCCAGAAGAGTTCTCAGGAGGTAATATTAATAACAACGTTAACGACGACAGATGGTTAATATCAGTGTTTTTCCATCTGATGAACAATGAAAACATCGACATCCAATCAGAATCCACTCGAATTTAAAGAGCGCGAATATTTAAAGAGGCATGACGTTTCAGAATTGTCCGTTGGAGATAGAGAGAGAACAAATACATCACGTTGTTGTGGACGATATCAAATTGCCTTTTCTAAATGGACACTTTCACAGACTGCATTGACGCGTTTTTACACCTTATAACGTAAATCAAGGTTGTTTTTTTAAAATATATTTTCTATTTTTAGTTCTAATTTACACTTATAATAGTGTTTCTAATAATGGCTGAGGGAGTGACGGCACATTTGACATCTTTCTCTCTTCTGAACCAGGTAATCTCTGTCTTTTTTTCCTCTTTTGTAGTCATGAAACTGCTATTGTGATTTTTTTTTTAGCTGTTTGGAGCAAATGTAAATGCAAAAAGTATATATATATTTCCGTTTCTGTTCGCCTCTAGATGTTTACTCAACTATGATGATTATGTAAAAATCGGAAGGAAAAAGCATCCATTTTAGCGATTTACTGGATTTCGGTATGGAGATAAGGGTTAAAATCATAATCTTGGCAGAATTTGTTATTACTTTTGGGATCCCAGATAGCAAACTGACATTGAATCAACGTGGAAACATGACATCGAAACAGCGTTGATCTGACATTGTTTTGCTCATCGAATTCAAGGCCAATTTATACTTCTGCGTAGGGTGCGCGCAGTAGGTACGGCGTAGCATACGCACAGACGCGTCCCATACCGCGTACCCTTCGCCGTCGCCTGACGCGCACCTCCTCAAAAATGTAACTACACGTCGCGACGACGCGGACCGCAAGATCGGTGATTGGTTGGCTTGGTAGCATCGCATTTCCTCCTACGCATTTCCGCACGTACCTTCTCACGCATTTCCACCACTGTCTATGATTTCCACACGTTTCATCTCCTCCGAAGTCTTCTCTCATTTCTGCCTTTCAGTTTTAGTAATTTCACTAAAGTGAACTGTTTTTCTACCTTAATAAGCTCCAATTCCAACATGATCAGCTCTCTTTCACTCGTAGTAACCTAGCCGCGAGGAGTCTAAACACAGTGGAACATTAAAACTCTCCGCCGCCAACTAGCGTTTCGGAGCAGTACTGCAGAGCAACCAAGACCTGAACGCAGAAGTATAAATGCTCACAACGGCGTCGCCTACGTGCGTAGCCAACGCCGTACACTACGGCGTACCCTCGACGCAGAAGTATAAATTGGCCTTAACGTCGAACCAACGTCAGACGCGTCATTCTTTCAAAACTAACAGAACTTGAAATCAACGTTGTTTCAACGTTATGAAAGCAAACCAATTTTCGATTTTCATTTAGCTTTGAAGAATGCCGCGTCTGACGTTGGTTCAACGTTAATTCGATGAGCAAAACAATGCCAGATCAACGTTGTTTCGATGTCATGAGAGACGTCGTTTCCACGTTGATTCAATATCCAGTCCCTCCAGGATTTCACGATTTTTTTTTTGTGATTTTTGCGATCAAAATGACTGATTTTGTGGTGGTAATTTCCAAAAATTTGTGAAAAAATTTGCGATTTATATATAACATTTACCATAATAGTATTCAGTCCTTCCAGAAAAACTCTGAGATTTTTTGTGATTGTTGCGGGCAAAAATTGATTGATTATGCAGCTCGTTTTCTTTAAAAATGATA
The DNA here is from genome assembly GCF_016745375.1 of Pimephales promelas. The sequence continues at coordinate 8,946,620 of NW_024121266.1, read as the reverse complement.
TGGAATATGCAGGATATTTATGCAATTTTATGCGATGAAATTGCAGGAATTTGCAAAAATTGAGGGAACTTGTAAAAATTGCCTGCTTGATGAAAAAGAGAAAAAAAGTGATTCCCCCAACACCCTGTTCTCACTAGGCTAATGTAAGAGTCATTTCTTATTACTTCCTTTGATAAGCAAGCATACTACATCATAGAAAGTGCTGGGAATATTTAATTCCTCATCTTGTTTTATTTCAGACTGTAACGAGTTTAATAAGGTGTGGCCCCTTTAAGAGCTGTTGAACTCTCTGCAGTGTTATATGTGCGCCTCGAACACCCCATGTCTGTTTGATGCTACTTCTTTTATCTTATATTGTTTATTAAGTAACGATGTGACGGTAGAACGTGTGACAGACAGTTATACGAGTTCGATTTGTGAGATGTCAATCGCCTCCGCGAGTCTGTCTGGCGTCGCGTAATCACGTCACTTCATAACGTTCCCATGGAAACAGGGGGAAATGGCTGCTCTCGTGTGAAGCAAACGCAACATTTTTCAACTTTCTGCTAAGATACATGTGAGTTTTTTGCAACGAAAATGCGAGGATTATGAAATTATGCAAACCCCACATATTTTGCACGGAAATTGCCAATTTATGCGGCGAAAGTGCGGCGTATTTTAAAAAATGCGGCCCCCGCATAAATATGCGGACTTTGGCTGATTTTGCATTGAATTCAGCGATCGCATAATCGCGTTTTTCTGGAGGGACTGAATATCAGTTTGCTGTCTGGGATCTGATATAGACCTGGACCTGGAAACAGGCATGCATGATGTCAGACTTAACAAGTGTTACTCATTATAGCCATTTTTTCAGCTATCTTTCTAGTTGAAAATGGACGTTTAGTGGCCTAAGACCTAAGTAAATGTTCCCTCTAGCTTCTAGTATCGCCATAAATGACTCTTCAACTGTAATGACCTCAGTCAGTCGTTTGTTTGACTCAGTGTGAAGGTCACTTTCATCTTCCCGTGTTTTCCAGGCTCCGTCTGAGGTGTGAAGGCCGCTGGCCACCCGACCGGCTTCAATCCACCCGGCGTGTCAGAGCGAGTTTCCCGAGAGCTAGCGAACGGCCCGATCAGCACCCGCAGGCACATCGGCTTGACGTGTGTGTAGAGGAGCGTCGTAGTTAAGTCCGTCCAGTGACAGGGCGAATGAGGTTGAAAAGCTTCAACCTGCCAGTGACTTGACTTCCCTGTGCTTTGGAAATGGAAGTGGTTGTGTTTTGCTCGCCGTTAGCTCATTATGAACAATTTTGCATGATGAAATGCCAGAATTCTGGAAGGTTGATGAAAACCAGATAACAGTTTAGGTGCTATGTTATATTTTACAAATACATTTGATTCACAGCCTTTGTTTTTTTTTTTTTTTTTTTTTTAGATTTATTTACTAAAAAAGGAAAGGTATAAAACTTGGTAAAGGTTTTGGCACTTGCTAAACACATACACATTTTTTTTTTTTATTAAATCATTGAAAGACTCCATGGAAAGATTCATCACAGACCCATCAATGCCAATAAAGAGGGCTACCATAACTGAAGAACACGGAGGCGTATTGCATTCACTTGAAGAAAAAAAATCTACTCTGTTTTTCTGAATTAATGAGTTAATTTTTCATGAGAAAAAAAATGTGCTCTCTTTTTCTGAATGAATAAGTTAATTTTTCATGAGAAATTTTTTTCTCTGTTTTTCTGAATTAATGAGTTAATTTTTCATGAGAAAAAAAAATGTTTGCTCTATTTTTCTGAATTAATGAGTTAATTTTTCATGAGAAAAATTTTTTTTGCTCTGTTTTTTCTGAATTAATGAGTTACATTTTCATGAGAAAAAAAAATTTTGCTCTGTTTTTCTGAATTAATGAGTTAATTTTTCATGAGAAAAAAAGTTTTCTCTGTTTTTTTGAATTAATGAGCTAATTTTTCACAAGAATTTTTTTGTGCTCTTTTTTTCTGAATTAATGAGTTAATTTTTCGTGAGAAAAAAAGTTTTTGCTCTGTTTTTCAACCAAAAACAGAGCAAAAATAAAAAATAAATCCATGAAAAATTAACTCATTAATTCAGAAAAACAGAGCAAAATTTTTTTTTCTCATGAAAAATTAACTCATTAATTCAGAAAAACAGAGCAAAATTTTTTTTCTCATGAAAAATTAACTCATTAATTCAGAAAAACAGAGCAAGAAAAAATTTCCATGAAAAATTAACTCGTTAATTCAGAAAAACAGAGCAAAATTTTTTTAATGAAAAATTAACTCATTAATTCAGAAAAACAGAGCAAGAAAAAATTTCCATGAAAAATTAACTCGTTAATTCAGAAAAACAGAGCAAAAACTTTTTTTTTTCTCATGAAAAATTAACTCATTAATTCAGAAAAACAGAGCAAGAAAAAATTTCCATGAAAAATTAACTCGTTAATTCAGAAAAACAGAGTAGATTTTTTTCCTTCAAGTGAATGCAATACGCCTCAGTAGTAGAACCTTTAATCTGTATGTAAAAAATGGTTTTCAGATGTAAGTGTTATGATCTTGCATATGAAAGCCTCAAATATTGATGGTAAATAATGCACCAAATGCCATTCTTGTGCTAGTTATAGTGAACAGTTGCTATTCTATCAAGTATATCACATTCCTGTTCTGTTTCTGTCACTGGCAGTGTGATGGACCGGTGAAAATCATCGTGTAGAAACTAAGAGAGGCTGTGGGATTGCATTGCATCTCTTCAATATTCAATATCTGGTAAGTTTCTTCACTCTAGACATCGACAGCGCTTGTTGAGTCTTCAAATGCACATAATGGGAAAGTTTGAATGGTTCTCTTTCCAGATGTGGTTAAGTTATGAATTCCATACGTTTCTTTCGTCTTCAATTGACAGACTGCTCATCTGATTTTCACAAAACAAGCTGTTCTGCATTCAACGGTGGTTTCGCTGAGAGAAAGTACCTCTCGTGTTTTCAAAGTAAATGGTCTTTCACGTTCTCTTTCACTCTTTTGCATTGAAGGCAAGTCTAAAGTGCCTTTTTAGGCGTCAGAAACGTGTGCACACCGTAATGGATTATTGAAAAGCAGCCTGAGGGTGGCTGCACGAGGCCTTTGACTTGATCGGGTGAACTTTATTTTTTCCCCTTTCTTTCATTCAGAGATTCAAAGTGGTGGCACAAAGCAGTATAATTATTCTGTATTACCTCATTTTGGCTACTTTTTAAGGGCTGAGAAGTATAATCATATGCAAATGTCTCTACCTGTCCTACACCAGATTGGTTTTGTGCGTCATTGCTAACTCAGAAATCAAGTCAAGTACGCATTGCATTCTCATTGTAAAAACAGCCCTAACCCCTTGGAAACTAGACTGGAGTCCATCTTTGAATAGTTGAATAGGTGAATTCATTCCTCCAAAATGTCAAGCGAGTTGCATATTCTACAATATTTTCCTTTTTTATTAGTCGTTTTTGTCTTGTTTATGGTCCAAATATCTAAAAATTCTTAAATCAAGAGGCATTTACTTGATAAGTAAAATGAGATAAGATATTATATCTTGTTTTCTGAAGAAGAAAAAACAAAGTTAAGTTAGTTCGATCTGCCAATGGGGTAAAATAAATGTATTCAAATGGAAAACCAGATTGTTTTCTTGCCGCATTGGTAAATAATTTCGTTTGTTTTAGGCAAGGCAAGGCAAGTTTATTTATATAGCACATTTCATACACAATGGCAATTCAAAGTGCTTTACATAGGAGAAATTAAAATAATCAAAAGAAATCAGAATAATTAAAACAGTTTAGAATAAAAATAATAAAAAAATAAAAATTTAAGAAAAAAACTCACTTAACTTTGTGTTTTTTACTTCGGAAAACAAGATAATAATATCTTATGTCATTTTACTTTAAAATCAATAATTGTACCCCTTAAATCTCATATTTGAACACCAAAAGAATCTTCATGCCTTAAAATATCTTAAATGTAACTCGACACCCTTGCCTCATTTAGTATGCGCGGTTCTATGAATATGCAAATGAGCCACTGGTTTGATCTGATTGGTTACAAGGTCGTTTGTGACGTCAGAAAAACATCAGCGATTTCAAGCCGTGTCTTTGGTTCACTGCAGTTTTAAGCAGAAAATACTCGACAAATTCGAAATTAATTTGTTTAGCGAACTCTTTTCGTCACCTATTACAATGTGCAAACTACTGTCTAGTTTCAGAAATTCTCAGCTGCTATTAGACGGAGGGATGGACGTGTTCAGACAACTTTCATCAAGCTTGTATATTTAAGTTCAGTGACTCAAACTATCTCTCTCCGTTTGAGTGCCTTCCTTGCCATTCCTATCTTTCTTCTGCCTTTTGTGTGCGCAGAAGACATGTGCTGAAATGTTACACCTTTCGACAGATAAAGTGCCGTTTAATCAGCATTACAATTTAATAATTTATGCTGAAATTATTTTTGATGACTTCTAAATTGGCATGAATGGTTGGAGAAAGCGCGTCGCCATGGAAACAGCGCTGGATGTTTATTTATGAAGTGGTCCTTTGCTGTGACCAGCGAGGGTCTTTAAGCAACAGCTGCTGATGGACCGGAAGTAAACGGGTAACTGGTGTGGATAAAGAGCGCAAGAACCACTGAGCGACAGTAAAGAGGATGGCGTAGACAAAAAACAACGTGATTTATTGGAGAGTTTATATATGAAGAGTTCAGATGCAAAAGCCTCTAAGTGCCATTTGAAATTTTCTTCTAGAATGATCATTTTTATCAAGCTTCTATATTTTAGTTTAGTGATTTCACTTAAATGACAATGAAGATTACCTATTAATTGTTATTTAAGTGAAATTACTGAACTTAAATATACAAGTTTGATAAAAATCATCATTAAAGAAGAAAATTTTAAATGGCATTTAGAGGCTTTTGCGTCTGAACTCTTCATATATATATATATATATATATATTAGAGCCAGACCGATAAAGGATTTTGAAGGCCGATACCGATACAAATATTTGTTGGTTTTAAAATCCGATATTTCGATATATCGGCCGATATTATTATTATTTCAGAAACGCATAACAAAAAATTAACAGATTTCCCTAACATTAGTTATTTGTAGTTATTTATGAGTTTTAACTAAAATAATATGATAATGCATTTTAAAAAGAAACTTGTTTCTATTGTCTCAACAGAACGGAGGAACGTCAAAATATGTTGAAGTTCTGATAAATAAAATAATAAGTCCCTACATTGCTTTATAGTTATAAGCTACCTTATAATTACAATGTCAGCTTGCTTATCCCTTTACCTGCACTTTTTGACAACACTCATGGCATGGTTGAAGCATGATTCGTCCGTTTTTATTTTATTTTTGAAATATGCATTTATCGGCCATTATAACTGCCAATACCGATATTTTAGAAAATGCCTAATATCGGCCTGCCGATATATCGGTCTGGCTCTAATATATAATATATAATATATATATATATATATATATATATATATATATATATATATATATATATATATATATATAATACCAATATTTTAGAAAATGCCTAATATCGGCAGATAATATCAGCCTGCCGATATATCGGTCTGGCTCTAATATATAATATATATATATATATATATATATATATACATACTGTATAATACCTATATTTTAGAAAATGCCTAATATCGGTAGATAATATCTGCCTGCCGATATATCGGTCTGGCTCTAATATATATATATATATATATATTAGGGGTGTCACGATTTCGATATTAAATCGAAATCGATCGAAATTAATTCAATGGTATCGGAATCGAAATAAAAAATGGTATCGTTGATACTGCCACGCCCCATGTCGCGTCCGTGATGGAAAGTTCGGATCGTTTTACTGACTCTATTGTTCAATCTCGTTCATCAAAATTAACTAAACTTTTTTTCTAGTCATTTCAGGGGCTTTAAATGTTATACTATTAAGTTATGTTACTTGTTTTTGTTATATTTTAAATTTGGCAATGGTGCAGTGTACATTGTGAACAAATTTATATTGCATAATGCATAAATGTGTAGTCTAAAAATTGCATAGCAATCTGCGCTTTACATTTTTTTTTTTAATCAAGAATCGAATCGAATCGTGACCTTAGAATCGATAACTTAATCGAATCGAGGATTTGGAGAATCGTGACACCCCTAATATATATATATATATATATATACATATATATATATACATACTGTATAATAACAATATTTTAGAAAATGCCTAATATCGGCAGATAATATCGGCCTGCCGATATATCTGTCTGGCTCTAATATATATATATATATATATATACGTGTATATATATATATTTAAAAACATTGACATTTTGTTTGCTTCACTTCATAGTTATTTTTACTATCATCATCAATATATCCTGGATTTGTTCATTCACTACTGTTTTAAACTGTTTTAAAGCGAGAGTTGTGCTTCACTTGAGCTGTAAATTAACTAATTAGCTGCATAATTGGCCGATTTAAAGCTCCAATCAGTAAAGCTTTCTCTGTCAGAGGTCCTCCAGGTACCGTAAATCAGCCGTCGTTCGAGACAGCGAGAGCAGGACAGATCTGCCCAGCCGAGCGAGTAATGACTGACCGCATTAAGAAGGTCTGAGTAAAGCAAACAAAAGCGAGAGCTCTTCATATTCTTGTGATTATGCTCTGTTTCTCTCCTTCCCGCTGTGCCGAATCAGGTCACCTGTTCAAGACGCTCTTCGGGTTTGGTTTGTGTCTGAGTTTGTCCTCTTGAGCATTAGCCGAGACGTTCTGGGGTCTCCGGGTTCGTGGTGAAGAAACATGCACTTGTGACCAGCGCTGAAATGTCCGCTTTTAAAGGGATTGTTCACTTTGAAATACATTTTTGGTGTGCTTTAAGCTAAAACATATCAAAAATGAATTTCAATGTGAACTATCCCTTTTAAATGTGAATAGACTTGTGAGATGGGAGTCGAGGTTTGGATGTCGACGCTCTCGAGACTGCGGTCACACACACTGAGCAGCATGAATGCCGTGAAAAACACACTAAACGCATCTAAAACTGGAAAGAGCTTCGAGATTGACTGTACAACTAGATTTGACAAGGTGTATTTTGATTGACTCCCGAAACCTACAGAACAGAGACGCAAATGAATCCTGCAGAGAAAGGGGGATTTACAGTTATCATTTTGTGTCAAAATGACGAATTTAGATGTAAAATCATTGTATTTTTATATATTGTATTGACAACTCATCAATTAAATATTCACCATTAGGGCTGGGTATTGACACAAATTTCACAATTCGATTCACAAGCTTGCAATTCGATTCGATTCAATATTGATTACTTTGGATATCAGTTACAATAAATGGCAAATTTTTTCAAGGAAATCAAATCTCTTAAATGCTGTAAACTTTGGGAGTCTAGTTGTAGCCAATAGGCGTCATAAGCCTAATATGAAGGTAGTAATAAACTGTTTTGTAGCTATACAAACACTTAAATTACACTTTTATTTCTTTTTATAATAAGAAGATTATATGAAATATAAACATTTAAATGGTGGCTGTCACAAAAACTTGCCAGATTTATTCAAATATGCATTAAATATTGAAGAACATTAAGATTATAATGCATATGTAATATGGTGTGTATATATTTAGCAAAATGCTCCTCTCTAGAGTTATTTTTTCTATCTGACTAACGAGTTTATGTGGGTTTTCTGAGGTAAATATGACGATACATTGATTACAAGCTGTTTAACTGACGTCTTTCCACGGTTGAAACGCTGATTGAGTGAATCAATGTGACATGATACGGATTTGGATAAGTTGTACTCTATCTTTAACACACTTTCATGTTTATTTGGCGCTGTGACTGGTATTATTAAGCCGGAAGAGAGATCAGCGCTGCTGCTTCTCCAGAGCGATCTCACGCCACAGCGACAAAACGCTATTTATGTTTTTGAATTTCTCAAGAAAATGGACGTAATTTGAAAATCGAGACTTTGTTTCATATCAATAGTAACAAAGGACAAAGATTATTGCGCTTTTTTTGGATGCGCGCAGCCGCGATATAATGTCCCATTCATTCAAATGAAACAGGATGACTAATCGATTCTTGAGATTTAAGAATCGATATCGGTTCGTAAAAATGAGAATCGATTAATATCGAGAAATCGCTATTTATTACCCAGCCCCATTCACCATCGTATATTCTGCATAATTGGATGTTTTTAAATAAACACCGACAAAAAAACGACACAAGTTTTAGGGCTGGATGATGTAAGTGATCACATGGGCTTATTGTGTTTATACAAATTTGCTTTATGTATTTCCCTAGCGTCAAAAACAGGCTCATATAAATGTCAGGAAACACGATTCCTGTCTGCATTTCAATATCCATGATCACTGGATCTCATAAGAAACACTAAATCGAGTCCAACCTTTAGCTTAAACTGATAATCGCTTGTTTTACTGGTGTTTTGGCAGTTTCCCGTATTAAATCCAGTCACTGGATGAGGGAAATTGGACGCCTAAGCAGAGATGATTATGAAATGTGTGGTGATATGCAAGCGGATAAGTTGAAGCATCGCATACATTTCTGAACTGGGATCATCTTTGTTTAATAGATGAGTTGGAGAGGATAGTGAAGGAAAAGCAGCAACACGTGTCCATCAGGAATGTGATTACCCATAATGCACCTCCCGTGTGTTTTCATGGTACAATCACTCACAGCTTAACTGCATAAACTGCAGCTACACGCCAGCTGTTTCCAACTTCTCCTGGAAACACCCCAGATGGCCGGGCGAGAAGTGCGAGTCGTGTTTGATGCACTGCCGCCATAAAGCCTGATTTCACACCGGTCGAGTTTCCACGACCTTCCCCTGCTGTCGGTCCATCCCAGCCTGAAGCCAGGCTTTACATAACCAGCTATAAACGCTGGCCTCCACATTAACACTTAACACTAGGGGTTTTTAGAGTCTGATTAAAACGTCAATACCACAAAAAATAAGTAGAGAATCTAATCACCAAACCATGAGAATGATTCAGATTTTTTTTATATCTAGCGTAAGTGACGAACGATAGTGGATAATACTGACGCTAAACTAGCATAACTGAAGCGGTTAGAAGAAGCAGAACGAGATTCGTTGAGTAAATAATGTTACCTTGACAACCCCGCTTCATCTTCCTCTCACCGGGAGATGCTCCACACATCTGTCCCGGCCGATAGGCTCCGCCAGCTGAAGCCGCCGCGGGCCGCGAGTCTCCGGACCCTGAGGACCAGCACAGCTATTGTTCCAGGGGTCCGGCTGGCCAGCAATGCTAATGCTAGCGTGACATCTCGTCTCCAGCGGGGACGTTCTGAGAGCCGGAGATAAGGGCCCGCACGGGGAACATGGCTTCTGAGAGGCTCAAACACACCCTGGGTGATGTCAGACTAACCCTTAACACTGAATATGCATTCGGCTAACGGGAACTCTTTGGCTTTTACACAGCGCGCGGCATTAAGCTTTGTCGTGTGTCAACTGAATCAGTCATTCACTTTTCTCAATAAAAATGTTGCTTGTGCGGGAATTTTGAATTTTGAATCTTTTGGTCAAATATAAACAAAATGTTTAGGTAACACTTTATTTTGATAGTCCACTTTAGACATTCAACTTACTATTAGTAACTTTGCCGCTACATGTCAACTAACTATCATTAGAGTATTAGTAGACTGTCTGCTTAATATCTGCTAACACTTTATTTTGTTGGTCCCCCAACAGATTTTCTACTGACTGTAAGTAACTTAGCAACTACAAGTCAACTTGTTCACCTAACCCTAACCTGACAGCCTACTAATACTCTAATGACACTTAGTTGACATGTAGTTGAAAAGTTACTTATAGTTAGTAGAATGTCTAAAGTGACTATCGAAATAAAGTGTAACCAATGTTTAAATGACATTTTTAACGTCAGGGTTTCTCCATATTTGACCCAAATTTGGGTTAAAACAACCCAGTATTTTTCAAAGTGTAATTTATGTAAACAAAAAAAAAAAACTTTCTATAATAACAATAATGCACACTGTATGTTGCTGTAGAAAATCTTTTGAGACATTTTTATAGTTTTCAATATTTTGCTGTTGCGTATTATTTTTCTGAGGATTGAATCTAAAATGACTAGAGCCCGACCGATAAAGGATTTTGAAGGCCGATACCGATACAAATATTTGTTGGTTTTAAAATCCGATATATCGGCCGATATTTTTTTATTTTAGAAACGCGCAACAAAACATTAACAGATTTCCCTTACATTAGTTATTTGTAGTTATTTATGAGTTTTAACTAAAATAATATGATGATGAATTTTGAAAAGAAACGTTTGAAGGTCGATACCGATACAAATATTTGTTGGTTTTAAAATCCGATATTCCGATATATCGGCCGATATTATTTTATTTTTTTATTTTAGAAACGCGCAACAAAACATTAACAGATTTCCCTAACATTAGTTATTTGTAGTTATTTATGAGTTTTAAGTAAAATAATATGATGATGCATTTTGAAAAGAAACGTTTTCTTGAAAGAAACGAAAGTGGCGTTAGCTAGCTTTGTGGTTAGCTAGTCTATGATGAGCCATAATTTAGCAATGGATTGTCACACTTCAAATTGTAAAACATACATTTTCAATATAACAGGCCAAGGAGAGATGATTCGTCTCATTGCTATAACTATTAAAGAAATACTTCAGTCACATTGTCAAACGTTAAAAGGACAGTCAGTCAACTACACTGTAACAACGTAACATACAGTAACTATTATGTTTATTATTTTATTTTATGTTTGAAATATTCATTTATCGGCCAATAACTGCCGATACCGATAGTCTGGAAAATGCCTGATATCGGCCGATAATATCAGCCTGCCGATATATATCGGTCTGGCTCTAAAAATGACATCAAAACAACATTTTAGATAAATGTTAAGCATATCTTAATTTCTGTGCCATTACCGTTGGTGTTAATGTTAATAAATGCAATTATGTCGTGTGTTTTCTCCCTTAGTTTTGGCTCCAGAGGACCGTTGATGGACTACTTGGGTCGCCGACGGTGAGTAAATGATTTTGTGTTAATTTATTCCATTAACTTTTTCGCACCTGGATCGTATTGGGTTCCTCATATGTTCCCGGAGCGCTCCGCTATCCTGTTCAAGTCTCAGAATATGATTGAAAATCCACCAATTGAGCAGGTGTCTCCTGAAACCACTCTTTCTTATGAATTTACTGGTTAAGTGGGTTTGCCAGGCATGACAGTGGTGGTTTTCTCGTCCTCTCGGGTGTAATGGATAATTCCGAACCTAGCGGTTTTTAATATTGCATTTCCGATATTAAACACTTCGTCAGCTCACTGCCTGGAGGACAGACACTACTATGACAGATGATAAAAATTTCCTGCTGGTTAAAAATGCAGGAGACAGTGTCTAGAAGCCAGAGGTGACGTGTTCAGGCTTGCACAGTCCATCCTCAGGGGTCTGCTGTTCAGATTATGCCACGGTCTGTGTGTGTGTGTGTATCCACCTCTGGGGTTTGAGATGTAGTCCCGCTGAGCTAAGCACAAGGAGATTGGATGGAGTTATTGTTGGAGTGGTTCATTGTTTAGACGGCTAATAAAAGAGTCCACTCAGCTGATGTTGCTAATCAGGTGTGAACAGCTCCCTTTTTCTGTTTCAAGGGGTGCCCTTTTCACAAGATGTAAAATGAGTGTGTGAAGATTTAGCTCTAAGATATTAAAATTGTCAGTTTTATTGAGGGTGAGCAAAAAAAATGCCGTTTTTGTGCGTGTCCCTTTAAATGCAAATGAGCTGCTGCTCCCAGTGCAAGGGGCGGAGCTTCAAGAGCTCCGTTTACCTCAAACTTTTAGCCTTTTATATTCAAACCAGCGCTATCTCATGACCAATTCGTATAAATTTGTACGAGTGAGTAAATGTGACTGATTCGTACGAATTCATACAACCTCACTCGTACGAATTCGTACAATTTGTCTAAACCCCAGTGACAGTTAGGTTTAGAGGCGGGGTCAGGTCAGGGGTATGTCATTCATACGAATTGGGCAACTTTTTTTTTACATTTTTTTTTTTATTATTAATCTTTATTTAATAAGAAATACACTTTACGAACAGAAACTACATGCTTATACATTCATCCTCACATTCAAACCCCAAAACATACATGAGAAAAGATAGACACACTTTACAAATATATTACGACAGAAGAATAAATATGATATGTAAAAGATCGGAAAAACTACAAAATTTCATATAATTATAATACACATAGAATATTACTCAATTTTTTATTATATTCATCCATTTTATTTTATTTTTATCTTTTCCAAATGAAGATGTGACCTTATAAGATTCCTAAAGGGATCCAAACACAAGCTCGATGATGTTTTTGTTTTAAAAATAAACATTTTCCCTATTAATAAAATGGTATTTAACAAAAGAAAACTACCTGTAAAATAACCAAGTACAATCGTTTGTGGTGTTATGGTAAGTTCTGTTCTATTCGTCTTTAACCAGACTTGGACACTTGACGAATTGGGCAACTTGTAAAAAATGTACGATTTAGCAAAAATCATACGAATTGTCGTGAGATCGTAATTTATGTTTCCGGGGGCGGGGTTTATGTTAATTTTAGAAGCTCATTGTAGTTCAATGTAAAGACGCGTTTACGCGCATCTAGAGGTCCTGCGGTGCGAATGATTTCAATGTTAAGTCAATGTAAAGGCATTTCGCGCGATGTGATCGATGCGAATTCGCCTTAATCGCGCGTCCAGTTAGTTGAAAAATGTAATTTAATTAATAAAGCAGAGAAGCTACTCTTCATCAAGAAAAACCTGCCACTTTACCTCAAGAAGCACTTGTTCTGAATGCACTTTCTTGTTGTATGTGCAGGCAAAAGTGAGGCAAAAATGTAAAATGCGCTTTGGTGGCCATTGGGTCTGTGAAAGCGCTATATAAATGCAGTCCATTTACCATTTAGTAGTCCAACAGAGAAAAATGTCAAATGCACTTGACGTAAATGCACTTTGTTTTTATGAGAGAACATTTCATTTTAAAACCTCATTTATACTGTGCATTGTTGCAATGGGCTAAATACATATTTGCATAATTTCTTTGAAACTTTATGAAATGTATGCAATTGCAATGCCTTGATCTTAGTAAAGTTAGTACACATTCATAAATGCAATGGTACTAATAATTGGCATAATTTCTTTCGGTTTTCGGCCTTGGTTTCCTCTTTTTTTCGATTTTTGGTGCATCCCTAAAAATCAGGTGCTTGGACACTTCAGTCACACCTTAAAAAAAAGTCATTGCACTAGATAACAAAATATCACACAAATTGTCTGTAAATGTGATTTTCACAGTTAGCTAACAATTTCTGATGATGGTGATTTTTAATTGATTTATGAAGTCAATTTCCGCCATTAAACGCAATCATTTGGTTTTAAGTTGAAATGGCATTTCTTCATGAGATTCACTGAAGTTCACTAAAGCTAAGCTATTATAGACTTGTGA